>JAYESA010000004.1:80407707-81007707 GCA_036927795.1 Iris macrosiphon | reverse complement strand
AACTGGGTAACTCTGATCCCATAACCGGGTAACACTGGCCCATAACCGGGTAACACTGAGGCTCACGGCCTCGCAGTATACTCTGAAACTACGACAACCAAATGTCTGTCCCATACGCCTACTAATTGCCTTCCCCGCCCAATGATCTATGCCTGTTGTATCCACAACACGCAGTAGCTACTACACCGAGATGGAGTGCAAGTATCGGTGTCATAACTCTGGCTCATAGTCTATCGTTAGAACGATAGTCCAACCTCACAACCAAAAAAGGATAAGGATTGGACCTTCGTACTATAATAGTCTATACTCCGACTACTAATAACTGCTAAGTCTCTAACATGCAACACTATTAGCAGTTATACCCTAACCGTCACACGACCTACACGTACAGGTGGCCAACCGCATACGCAAGTTTGTGCCCTACATGAGACTCACAATGCGTGTAAAAAATGTGTCAAGGCCTAGGGAGTCATACCAATAACTCCACGACTTTAGGTGGGTCTACTAGACACTAGGTCAGACACAAGTCCTAACGTCAATGACTCCGTTGACTGCACCCGAGTCTCTCTCGGACGCGCACAATTAAATAAATAAATATGCAACTTATAATACATAATTTAAATAGTATAACAAGGCAAGGTATACTTGCCTGCTCTGAAAAAAGGATGAAGCCGCAACTCAAGGCGTCCTCCGATCTATCCGTCACATAAATTAAACAAGTTAGGTTACAAAAGTGGATGAATATGTTCCTCCATTTTAATCTATTTTAATTTTGAATAAAATAACCTAAAATAGTATTTTAATCTTATTATAATATGATTTTATTGTTAAACTCTAATTTTGGTCTAAAGAAAGTTAACTTTACGGATTTATGATCCTTGGCACACAAATCGAGGCAATTCGTTGACCAAAAGTCAACCAACTCAAATCCTAGATTTGTGTGCGGAATCCTATAGATTTCAAGGCTACATAAATGTTAGAATCGACAGTTTCATAAAATCATAAGTTGGTAAAGAGTTATGGCCACAAGGCGCACATATGATAATTTTCGGTGATTTTCTATTTACGTCTACGTTGCACAAATTTTTCAGTAGATTAAACATATATATTAACTTTTGGAAAAATAATTTTATATAAGTTCATCATGTCAAAATTGCGAAACTTCAAACGGCTCATAATTCCGAGTTCGGAATCTCCCGAAATCTTAAAAATACGAAAATGTGTCTGATTTCGGACAGCTGGCACTTTCAGAATATTCTGGTTAAATAAGTTCTAAAATTATTAAAATAATTTATATACTTAGAAAACTAACCTTGATATGGTTCTAAAAAAAACTGGAGTGCATTTGTAGTCCGGAGTTAGGAGATATCGTCTTTTTAAGTCGTCATAACTACTAGAAAATGAGGCTGAAATTATGATAAATTTTGACTGTTTTTGGACGAAAAAGTGAGGAGTTTGGGGAAGAAAAATATGAAAGATAATTTTATTCCATAAGTCTAATAGGTATTTATAATGGTAGAGACTACTTAATTAAATACGACTAGGATTGGCTAATTTGGATATGATTAGGATCAGTTTAAATAAGGATATGATATGCATGAAGTTATTTTCCTAGTAGGCTCAGGATTTAAATTAATTTTAAAATATAGTTTAAATTTATCTCAATAATTTATAATATTAAATAGAATTAAAGATAGTACAAATAAATTATATATAATCTTATTAATATCTATTAACACTAAATTAGCATCTATCTGATATTAAGACTTTATATATCCAAATAAATCCTCAATAATTCCAAAAATCCAAAAATTCCTTAAAATTCTAAATAAATTACACAAAAATATATTTAAATATTTTAACTCTAAAATAAATGTTTGGTAGTAACAACATTCAAGTATGGTCTCATAGTAAATCATGGAAGTCCTAGAAATTTAATCTTCCTAGATTTAATTACCAAAAATTCTAGAAAAATCTCCAAAAATCTAAAATAGCCTAAAAATAATTCTAAATAAATATTTATATAAGTAAATATATCAATAAATTTATTTTCTAATTAACTAAGAGAATACTCTAAGAAAATTTTAACATCTATAATAAATATAATAATATAAAATACACAAAAAAATCTATTTTGGGTGAGGGGGTTTACAATCTGTGATTGAGTATATTGATATTTGTGGTAGCTTATTATATTGTTAGATAGATTACCCAAATAATATTCTACCACCGATTCTATGGCGTAGGCTGGGCGTTGTTCCTGACTTGTACCCTTACACCGGATGCGGGTAATGACAGTAAGTTTTCCCTTCGCACATGTGTACCTAAGCGACCCTATGTGCCTATTTTTCCAGTTTTGCTTGATTGGAGCTTTTTATTGGATTTCTTGCCTCTATGTGATGATCCTAGTAATTCCAAGTATGATGGACTAAGTGCCAATGTATTTTATAACTATACTATGTGCCTGACCTGACTATGTGCAGAACTAGACCATGCGCCAAGTGGCTATGCTACCAATGTGTGTGATATGACCTATGAGTTGCAATATGTTAAAACTCATGCGAATGACTAATGATTGGTAACTTGACTCGACTACTCGTATCTGTGCTGATACACTTACTATATTCTATGTGTTCCTATTTGCTGAGTGTTCCTATGTGATTATGTTACATATTTTACACTAAGGTGCACCTACGTGCTACGCGACATATGATATGATACGATTTCTCTAGAATGAACATGATAATTGGTCAATAACTAAGCGTGGCTAGAAATTGTTTGATTGTTGCATCACGCTGGATGAATCCAAATTAAACTGTCATGTGACAAAGTAGATTCGTATCTAGTATATCCGTACTATAATATGTTAAATAAGAGGAGTAACATGTGACTACACCAAGTGATTCCAGATAACCATAGGGTTAATTAGGCAACTAAAACATGTAGAGCATTGGAAGGGATAGAATTCCAAGATCGTGCACGCAAGCCACCTCAGACAATCATCATGACGTGCAAGGTTGGACCCATGGATATTGTGTCATGTCCGTATTAGTGGACGACAAGATCCAAATACTATATTTTACAGTGTATTCTTAGCACGGTGGCCTTACGAGGGACCGATTCATATACAATGTGCTATGCAATTAACATAGCTCGTCTATCCCCGCTTAACAACTCATGATCTGAGGATTTTTAGTTATGCATTAATTCTGGGATAACCTGGACTCTACGTAGTCAGTCGTATAAGTGATTTGCCAATTTTGGTAATTAAGCTTGGTTGTGTATTTTATCTTCTGTTAAATTGTCTAACGACATAGACTATCATGGTACGGTGGACTAACCCTTGTGCTTATTTTGTTGTGGGGTTAGATTATTGTGCTATGATGGAACATGGACCCAAATTATGATACAAAATCCTATAGCTCAACCTGAATCAGAGGATGTGCATTATCTCGATGTGGTATGACACTTCTTGTCCTTGTTTTGTATATGAGTTTCATATTACCTCGATGATGATGTATATGCCTATGGCTTGGTTCATGCACTGCATATATATATCCTAGTTTAGTTTTAGTTTCTTTATTCGTGCTTCCTTGTGGTAATTGCTATTTGGGTTCTAATCCTACTAGTTTTGTATGGCCAGGTTTAGAGCCAACACTTGAGGATCTAGCATACTTCCTCATAAACAATGGTGCACACCAGGTGGATGGCCATTGAGGGACATGAGTAGGTTTCTTCTTTCCTGCTTGTCATTGTACATTTTACTTTTTTGGATATTTTGCCACCAGCACCTGTTAGCCGGATAGTTTTGACATTTAGTTTCCCTTACATAATTGTAATTAATCATACTGCAGCTGATCACAATTATGTACTTTGTTACTCAGTTAGCTCCTCAATTTGTACAGCTAGTTTTTAGAATATTTTGAGAAATCATTTGTGATGTCTTTTTGTTTTATCATATATTTTCTATGTTTACTGCATCTTGTTTGATTGATTGAAACATAAATGCTCTATGTCACCCTAAGCGACTTGATTGTAGTATACACCCCCTCGTCTAATTACAATAGTGATTGTCGTACGACGTTCCATACCATGTACGAGATAGCTGTCTATGTTGAAAGATCGTGAGGCAACTCTAGGGAGGGGGTGAATAGAGTATAATGGAATAATCTACCCAAGTTAAGATTATCAGAATGAAGGGAGTTGCTAACTAACAGTGTATATATAGATAGTAAAGTAAAGTAGTAAAGTAGAGAGATAAAGCAAATACAAACACCAAGATGTATACTGGTTTTCCTCTGAGAGGACTAGTCTAGTTCTGAGAACTCAAGCTCAGAGTTTTATCCACTATAATCACCAATAGTGAATCACAAGCTTTGGTCCGATGGCTTGCCACTTCTTTACACCATGAGGTTTGATCTGAAGTCTCGCAACTTCACAGCTTAGAGAGAGAGAGTAACTGATGGAACAAAGATCTTTACCACTCTGAAGACTTCTAGACTGAGATCTCACTTGGCACTAGGAAGGCTAGGGAGTTGCTCTTTGAGATGGAAAAGTTAATGCTTTAGAGGTCTGCTGACAATAGGATAGAAGACTTAAGACTGGTTAAGTAAGTAAGAATGAAGAATTCTAATCCTATTTATAGGGTATAGACAAACATAATTTGGGCAGAATTTGGATGGGGTTTAATTTAAATTTTTAACCGTTGGGCCAGTAAATCAAGAGCTTATTGAACTAGTTGATTTCATACCAAAAGGGTAACTGAGTTCGGTTCGAGTTCGGTCTCTTAGTATAGTAGAATTTGTAAATAAATGTGGCCTGATTTGGTGGATAGGTTCTTTGTTTTATTTGAGTGGACTAGGTATCTGGGTATATGTATTTTGGATTTGTCAGTGCGACTCATCTTACATCAGTCCTAGACTCAAATAAACAAAAGATTATATTTGAATAAACGTAATACAAACGACATAAGATAGCAGTGTTGAGACTTCAGATCGTGATATATCAATGCATGGTTTAGTTAACTATCAAAATCAAGTTGACTGAGACCGGTTGGGCCAACAATCTTCTCTATTTTGATAATTGACAAACTATGAATGATACTGCAAGTCTTTGATATACAAGGCTCCCCCGTAATCGTGGAACAGTTGATATGCTGAAGACAACGTCTGTCAAGTATCATCCTGTATGCTACTATTAAGTATGTCTTTCTCCCTCGTTGTCGTTTGATCGAAATGGCATGCTCTCTCAAAATCGGTGAGATGACAAGAAAAATAAGGGAGTAAAGTGTATACAGGATAATATATAATGACAAAAGAAATATTGCTTTAAAATTTATTCATTTGAAAAAAAACATACAATAGTGGATGTGTAATGGAAACATCATAGTAGGGCATCTAAAAGTAAACTTTTAAAACATTAAAAATCCATTGAGTAACTAGTTGTTATGTTCTTCATCTTCATTATCAGGTTCAACTATTCTGTTTGGATAAAAGAAGGCATCAGCTGGATACAAATATTACTGAACATACAGGTGATCAATATAAAATCCTTGTTGATCCGGATTCTGGAGAATCAAAAAAAGTCCGATTGGGTGCTTTGATAGGGTGTACTGGATGTCTATCAAAGTGTTGCCAAGTGCCTGAGTCTGAAGTGTTTGGTGATGATCAGTAGCACGATTGTGTATATCTTCTTTGTGGAAACATTCATGCAACAAATTAAAAATAGACTCTAAGGTTTGTGGTTGTTCATCAACAGGAGGGACGGAATCAACAAGATGAGTGTTAGAGTTTAATGATGAGTTATAAGGTAGAAGCATAGTTGGCTCAATTCTTCGAATTCTATTCAGGTATAAATGTTTCTCAAGATTTGGACAAGTATCCAATGGAATATCAAAATAGCTGAAAATTATTGGCAAGTAGATGACATATAGTAGTGGACACCATTTCTTGCGACATTGAACCATTTGAGATAAGATGATCTGGGGAACAATAAAGTTAATGCCGAAAAACAAGTGATATAAAGCTGACATTTCTAGATAAAAGACCTCATCAAAGTAAGTCTTCTTAGGTAGAAAAGTTGAAAAGATAATACGATGCTTTTTAAAGAAGTGACCATTCAAATATCTAGCATAAATTTTTTTAGGTGGACATTCAAGAGGGTGACAAAGGATATTTTTGAAAGAATCTTGAGTTAAGCCATTGTCGAATTGAACTTGCGTGATGTTGACTAAGGTTTGTCCATCAGCAGGAATGCGTAGGATTTTACCGATGTCATTCACATCAAATTTAATTGGAATGCCACGAACTCTAGATAAAATAGTATCATGTTTATATGTTAAGTTATAATAGAACATTTGAATAAAATTGGTATAAATATTGGTGTGGGTCGTAATAAGTTCTTCAAGTTGGTATTTTTTAAGAATATGTAGATAGTCTTTGTGTTAGGAAAAAAATTAATAGGATGGCCAAAACAAATGTGTCTTTTAGAGAAGTCATTAAACCAATCATTTAAAATTTTGAGGCTTCGAAAAGTGAAACTGTCGAATTCTCCTATATTTGGCATAACGTGACACAAAAGAGAATCGAAAAAGGAATATATTTTTCCTTTAGGAGGCATTGGGAGAGGATGTAGGAGAAAAAACTAAGTTTATTTATGGAGGAGGTAATAATTTTCGTTGGTCTGAATGAATGAGCAACGAAAAGATCTATATATAGAGTAGCAAAACCTAATTTAGGAAGAGAATTAAATCACATAACATATTCTGGAATTAAACTAACCGAGTTCGGTCGTTGCTCGGCACGAGTTCGGTCCGAATTCTGTTGACATTTATTTCCAGAATCATAATATAACTTTAATCGATATTATGCCTTTCTTGACTTTATATAAATACAGAATAATAAGTGTTGAACTTAAATCGTATGTTTTTAAGAGTTTAAATTATCTCAAAGTTGTTGTAGAGGCAGAATCCCAACTAGCGGTGGCCCGAAGACACTTAAATATCGTGTCGCTTAAGGTTATTTAAGCCTTTTTGACAGAAGGGCCCTTTCGGCTTGTATCCAAAATTTTCAATTTTTTTGAAAAGTGTGACAAAAAGTTTGTAAAGTATCTTATGATTCTTATATTTTATCAGAATCCAAAAGATCTAATTCTCGACGGATAAAGTTGAATCTATCTTGAACTAAAGGTTTAGTAAAGATATCTGCTAATTGATATTTCGTGTCCACACACTCTAAGCAAATATCTCCGTATAATTAATGATCCCTTAGAAAATGATAACGGATTTCTATTTGCTTAGTGTGTGAGTGGCATACTAGATTTTTGGTGAGATTAAAGGTGCTAGTGTTATCACAGAAAATAAAAATATCCTTAAAGTGCAGATTAAAGTCTTCTAAGGTTTGCTTCATCCACAAAATTTGAGCACAATAACGTCCTGTGACCATATGCTTTGCCTCGGTTGTTGATAATGCCACATAATTTTGTTTCTTACTAAATTTGGAGACTAAAGATTTTCCTAGGTAATGACATGTGTCGCTGGTGCTTTTTTGATCGATCGACTCTAATACCAATTGAAAGACCATGCGACAACTCCAAAGGGGGGTGAATAGAGTGCAGCAGAATAATCTACCAAATTTATGATTATTAAAATAAAGGCAGTTGCTAACTAACAATGTATATAACGACAGAAAATTAAAACAATAAAGTAGAGATAGAAAGCAAACGCAAACACCAAGATGTATACTGGTTTTCATCTGAGAGGACTAGTCCAGTCCCGAGAACTCAATGTCAGAGTTTTATCCACAATAATCACCAATAGTGAATCATAAGCTTTGATCTGAAGGCTTGCCACTTCTTTATACCATGAGGTTTGATTCGAAGTCTCATAACTTCACTGCTTAGAGAGGGAGTAACTAATGGAATAAAGCTCTTAATAACTCTGAAGACTTCTAGACCGAGATCGCACTTGGAACTAGGAAGGTTAGGGAGTTGCTCTTTAAGATGGAAAAGTTAAGGCTTTAGAGGATTGCTCACAATATGATAGAAGACTTAAGAATGGTTGAGTGTGTAAGAATGAAGAATTCTAATCCTATTTATAGGGTGTAGGCAAACAAAATTTGGCCAGAATTCGGATAGAGTTTAATTCAAATTTTCAACCGTTGGGCCAAGAAATCGTGAGCTTATTGAACTGGTTGATTTCATATCAAAAGGGTAATCGAGTTCAGTCTGAGTTCAGTCTCTTAGTATGGTAGACTTTGTAAATGAATGTGGCCTAATTTGGGAGATAGGTTCTTTGGTTCATTTTAGTGGACTAGGTAACTGTGTATAGGTATTTAGGATTTTCCAGTATGACTCATCTTACATCCGTCCTAGACTCAAATAAATAAAAGATTATATTTGATTAGATATAATACATACGACATGAGATAGAAGTATTAAGGCTTCAGATTGCGAAATATCAATGCATGGTTTGGTTAACTATCAAAATTAAGTTGACTGAGACCGGATGGGCCAATAAATGTCCGTTTCCTAATTTCGGTACTTGGGCGTGATAATGTTTTATTGGTGTCCTATGCAGGTCTGTATTTTTAGACTTATGGGGTGTCATGATCATATGGGTCTTAATCAAATATGTACCTTTGGAATCATGAATTCGTTCTTCTCGGTGCTCATCTTGACTATTGAATCAATTCTTTCCTTAAACCTTCTAGTCCTGTTTTTGATATTTATTGCACTTTTTGTTTAGGGCTTCTTCAGTTGTTGGGGCCACAAATCTGGCAGGTTGGGGGTACCCAGGGCCACAACGAGAGACAATACCTGCTCATAGTCAGGTCCGGGTTGAGCCATTGATTGAGGAGATCGATATAGTAGAGCCAGTAGCAGATCATATTAAAAAATAGACCCCAGAGATCATGATACCTCCAACAGTACCAGCGGTACTTGACACTCCATACTTATTAGAAATTATTCGAGGGATGTTAGCAACTCAGCAACACTAGCAATTTTAATAACAGGAACAAAATATTTTGTTGAATCAAGGATTATAAACGACTTTGGAACGTAATAGACAGATTGAATCAGGAGCGTCAGTCATATTTTATGACTTAATCTGAAGTACTTTGATGACATGGAGGATGCCATCACAGCAGATGCATGGTTGAAATATATTGAGGTTATTCTGGGGGCGGCAAATATTCTGGCTGATGAACAAGTTAACCAGATCCGGCTGCACCTTCAGGACCTTGCTCATAATTAGTAGGCGTATGTAGAGGTTGGCTTGAGGTATCCTATCTCTTGAAAAATTTTTAGGACCCAGTTCATGGCTAAGTATTTTGTCATAGTAGCGCAGTATGAGCTTTAGCCGAGGTTTATCGGTCTTTGGCAGGATGGTAGGACTGTAGATGGGTATGTAGCCGAGTTCTACAGGCTGAGTAGCTTTCCGCCGATGATGGTGGCTACGGAGTTAGATAGAGCGATGAGTTTCCAGTAGGGACTTCACCTGGAAATTCTGCAACTAGTAGAGGGACACGACTAGCAGATTTATGAGGAAGTATTAGTAGCGGCAATGAGGCATGAGCTTACCTTGTAGAGATTGTTAGCGAGGATTGGAGGCCATAAGAGGTCTCATGCTCAAAGCGGAGGAGGAGGAGCAGTACCCCGAATGTCAACACCATCACCTGATGTTCGTATCCATGATTTAATGACACGGATGGCGACCGTTTCAGTATTAAGGAGACCGAATCGGCAGCAGCAACAACGCTAGGGTGCACTGATGGGATGTACTTAATATGGCAAGGGAGGTCACACTAGTAATATGTGTAGGGCGACCAATAGGTTGTGTCTGAGGTATGGTAGTCTAGATCACTGAATTTCCATTTGTCCTTTGATGTAGAGGTAAGGAGGGCCTGTTCAACAGTTTTCTGCATTGCCAACACCAAGGGCAATTCAGCATAGGGGGCCAAAAATAGTAGTACGACCATTGGCTCAGCATCTATTATCGTCGCAAGCTCAGATGTTCTGGCAACGGGACCAGAAGCACTACCAACCGTGGCCACATTAGCATTTCTAAGGGAGGCAGCAGCAAGGAGCTAAACAAGGCCATGGCCAGGCATTTACTTTGTTTATAGATGAGGCATTGGCATCGGGTAATGTGGTGGCAGGTAACATCTCTGTCTCATCTTATTCTATAATAGGATTATTTGATTCGGGTGTATCTCATTCATTTATATCTATATAATTTATGGCACATATTTGATTGGGGCTTGAGGTATTACGAGAGAGGCTGAATATACTTACTGGTAATGGGCCCATAAAAGTTAGTAGAGTACGTATAACATGTCCGACCATGGTGTGCAGGCGTTCATTACCTGTACGATTAATTGAGTTCCATATAGGTAACTTTGACTTTATCTTAGGCATGGACTGAATGAGAGACAATAATGCTACGATAGATTGCCATAGGGGTAGATTGTTGTTTAGTATCCCAGGCAAGGAGGGTATCATCTTTGATAGATTTGTGGGAGACTTGCATGAAGAGGGGATCACAGCGGTAGTGATAGCAGAAGAATAACTTCCCGAGATAGTTAAAAAAAATTTAGATGTTTTTTCAGAAGAGCTTCTAGGGTTACCCTAGTAAGGGATTTAGAATTTTGTATAGAATTTGTTCCCGGACCAGGACCTATATCTTGTAAGATTCACCAGAAGGTACCATTAGAATTAGATAACTATACCAACAGGTAGAGGAGTTATAGGCAAAGACGTTCATCCAGACTAGTGGATCAACTTGGGGAGTGCTAGTGGTTCTAGTGAAGAAATATGATGGGTTAACACGGTTGTATATCGATTACAAGCAGCTGAAAACAGTAACAATGAAGGACAACTACCCATTACCAAGGATAGATAATTTGTTTGATTAATTGAGCAAAGCCAAGGTTTTCTCCAAGATCGATCTCTGATCAGGATATCATTAAGTGAGGGTTCGAGAGCAAGATATACCCAAGACAACATTCATGTCGCGAAATAGATATTATGAATTTCTAGTGATGCCATTCGGATTAACTAATGCTCCGACGGTATTTATGGATTTGATAAACCATATTTTTATGCCATACCTAGATTACTTCGTAGTGGTTTTCATAGACGATATTCTTGTGTATTCAAGTAGTGAAGATGAGCACGAAGAGCATCTTCGGAAGGTCTTATAGATTCTGAAGGAGCACCAGTTCTATGCAAAGCTCAGTAAGTATGAGTTTTGGTTAGATCACGTCTCATTCCTATGGCACATCATCTCGAGAGCAGGAGAAGCAGCAGATCCAAAGAAGATTGACGTTATAGAGAGTTGGCCAGTTTCAAAGATAGTACCAGAGGTGCGTAGTTTTCTGGGTTTGACAGGATATTACACAAGATTTGTGGCAGACTTTGAAATAATATTAGCACCATTGACTCGATTGACGCGGAACAAGGCTATGTTTATTTGGTCGACAAAATATCAGATAATATTCGGAGAGTTACAGAGAAGGTTGATTTCTGCACCGATCCTCATGCTTCCAATAGGTTGTACCGATCCTCATGTTTCCAATTGGTTACGGAGGATTTACAATGTATTGTGATACGTCAGGCAAGGGACTTAGGTGTGTTTTGATGCAACATAAAGGGTAATAGCTTATGTATCTAGACATCTTCAAGATTATGAGAAAAACTACCCAACTCATGATTTGGAGTTGGTTGCTGTAATATTTGAACCTAATCTATGGAGACACTATTTTTATAGTGATCGGGTGGAGATATTTCCAGATCATAAGAGCTCCAAGTATGTATTCACCAAGAAAGACACAAATATAAGGTAGCGAAGGTGGTTAGAATTATAAGATTATGATGTGGAACTCCAGTACCATCCAGGAAAGGCGAATGTAGCAGAGGATGCTCTTAGCAAGATAGGTAGTGAATATATATTGACATCGCTGTCACGACCCGCACCCGTTATAGGGGCACGAGAGCGTGGGTACGTCCAGCCTACGCCGCAGCATCGGCGGTAGAACGCTGTCTGGGTCATGTAACTATCTAATTAATCTCATATGAATATCCAACTCCATAAGGAGACGCAGATATCATAAAATAATATGGAATATACTCAATCACATAAGCTAAAGCACGATGAGATATCGAAGCAAACAAATGAAATACAAGACAAGTCTAAATGACAAAATAACCATACCTGCAAATAATAACATCCAATCTCCAAGTATACAGGAAAATAAGTCCTCTCTGTCACAGTCTGGAAAAAATATCCAGTCAGAATTGGAATGAAATACACCTCTAACAGCAGTTCCATGTATATTGACAAAAACTATAACACAGTGTAAAGAAATACAAGACAGATATGAATACTGGCAATAAGAAATACTGATGAGCATGGATATACTGGAAAAGAAATACTGGAATAAATAGAATACTGGAGCATATCATCATCAATGTACATCTAGCAATGAAATAGAAATCCAAGTACACGCAAGAACAATAAACTGGTATATAAGTGTGTACAAGAACAATAACTAGAACATGTGGAGATGCTAGATCAAAATACTAGAGATACATGTCAAGAATCATCTAACTAAGTGTGTGAAACATTAGTATATCATGTGATCGGCTTGGATTATATGACTCATTACATGGATTAGCGATCATCCCCAACAGGTCAGGCTAACCGGAATGTAACAGCGATGAGGCATGTAAGGGTAAGGCTGCACCGACGTGAAATATGGGTGAGCTAATGCTGCATGTAAAGGTATGATCATATAATTACTAATACTTCCCCATTTATCCCCAGCTAGCACGATGGATCCCAATCACGACTCCTCGTGACAGGTCTCGATGATGCTAACTCGTGTAAGCAACAGTGTCAGAGTCATGTACGCTATACAACAAGAATTATAGAGATAATCAACATAATAGAAACTGTCAGTTAATGTACTCGCCTGTGGTCCTTAGCTGGTATGAATCAGAGTCCAAGTCACAGTCCAAATAGCCTATGTATTACAAATTTACTATGTCAAAAGATAATTTATTTTAATTTATTTAATTCTGAAATAATTACTCTAAAATCCTATTTTAATCTTATTATTCTGATTTTTAGGTTAATTTCTAAATTTTGTCCAAAGGAACTAAATTTTATCAACTCGAGACTTATGGCACACAAATCGAGGCGATCTGTTGACCAAAAAGTCAACCGACACAAAATCAACTTTCATGCATGATTTCCTGTAGATTTCAGCATCAAAAACATACTAAAATTTACGGCTCGTCCGAATTCAAATTCTTTTGGGAATTATGGCACATACTAGTTTCGTATCATGCACTGATGGTTAAATTCTAACCTAGAAGTTCTACAGAATTAACAGTATGTAAATACTTTGAATTAAATTCTAGGAAAAACATATGTCCATGATCTCGACATTAGCTTTCCGAAACTTTAAACGGTTCATGATTCTGATTCTTGGTTCTCCCGGAATCGCGAAAACATCGAAACACGTCTATTTTCGGATATGCTGTACTCTACGAAATTTCCAGAATTTAATACTAATAATTTAGTAAAACAAATTATATAATCAGAAATCTAACCTCAATATCGTTCTAACACAAAAAATTAGGCCTCGTTTGGAGTCCGAAGCTATGCGTAATGGCTTCTGGAAGATAAAGGAACCCTAGATGGCAATTCTCCAAAAATCGACTGAAGAAAAACCCTAGAAAATAACTAAACTAATATATATATATAGAGGAGAGAGAAAGAACAGCCGCGGCTCAGGAGCTTGCCATGTGGCAGCCATCCGTGGATCCCCGCCCAGATCCAGCGGTCGTAGATCCACGCGGCTCGGCTCAGCTGAGTCCGACTCGGACTTGGACGCGGCTCGGCTCGGCTCGGCTCGGCTTCACCCGCGGTCGCTGACAGGCGGGCCCCGCACTGTTGGCTGCTGGAGGCTGATAGGTGGGCCCCCTGTTTGCTGACTGGGCAGAAATAATTTCTTTTTGGGTTTTCTTTTTCAGAAAATAGTTTTTAATTCAGTTTTTTATAATTAACTCAAAATAAATGCTAAAAATAATCAAAAAATTTCCAAAAAATTCTAAAAAATATATTTTATTATTTAGAACCTAAAATAAAAGTTTGGGATATTTTTAAATATATTTGTCCCTAAAATAAATTCTTGAAAGTCCTAGAAAATTAGGATTACTAGTTTTTAATTAACAAAAAATTATGGAAAAATCCCACTAGCCCCAAATTAACCTAAAAATAATATTTAAGCACGAATTTCAGGATACGGAGGTTACAATCGCAGCGACATATCTTACAGGATCTTCAAGAGATAGGTATCGAGATAGTACGTTCACAGTACGCACAAATATTTGCTAGCTTGCAGATTCAGTCTACCTTAGTTGAGAGAATCAAGGAGGCCCAGGTAGAGGAGCCAAAAACACAGAAACTTCGGACAGAATACGAGTCTGGTCTCTGGAAGGAGTTAACGATACATGATAATGGGACACTTAGGTTTGGAGATCATCTCTGTGTACCGAGCAGAGATATTCGGTTGAAAGTTATGATCGAGACGCATAGTTCTTAGTATTCACTTCATCCAGGAAGTACCAAGATGTATCAAGATATTAAGTAGCATTTCTTGTAGAATGGGATAAAGTATGAGATAGCGCGATTCATTTTTTGATACTTGGTATGTCAGCAAGTGAAGGCCGACCAACAGAGATCTATTAGATTATTGCAGCTACTTCCTATCCAGGTGTGGAAGTGGGAGCATATCACGATGGACTTTGTGACTGGTTTATCTAGATCCCCGACTGGTCAAGATGCAGTTTGAGTGATAGTAGATTATCTCACGAAAGTAGCTCACTTTTTTCCTTTTCGAGTAGGATAGTCCACAGAGCAGTTGACAGAGATTTATATACGATAGAAAGTATGACAACACGGTATCCCAGGGAGTATCGTATCAGACTTAGACACTCGGTTTACTTTCTATTTTTGGAAAAGCTTATATCCGAATTTAGGCACCAAGTTGAGATTCAGTTCTGCTTACCATCCGCAGACAAATGGGCAGTCAGAGAGAAAATTCAGACATTGAAGGATATGTTGCGAGCTTAAACCTTAGATTTTATAGGATCTTGGGAAGATCACCAGCATCTAGTCGAGTTCTCGTATAACAACAGTTATCATACGAGTATTTAGATGACACCTTTCGAGGCGTTATATAGAAGAAAGTGCAGGTCATAATTTGCATAGAATTATATTGGTTAGCGAAAGATGTTGGGCCCAGAGATGATCACGCAAACAATAAAGGTTATAAGGAAGATCGGAGAGTGACTTCAGGTTGTGCATGATAGGCATCAGCATTGGGTAGATCAATATTATATGCCTTTGGAGTTTTGTTTCGGCGACCATGTGTTCTTGCAGATTTTATTGGCCTGTGGAGTCATTAGATTCAGGGTTCGCAGAAAGCTTAGCCCGTGATACTTCAGTCCTCGAACAGGTAGGCGATATTGCTTACCATTTTCCCCTTCTGCCTTCGCAATATGAGGTGCACGATATATTTTATGTGTCTCAGTTGCGTAGATATGTCCCATATCTGAGTCATTTTCTTGACCATTCTGAGCTAGTCCTTGGTACTGCATTGTGTTACGAGGAGCAACCTGTATCTATTTTGGACCGAAGAAAGAAGGTTCTCAAGAACTTGTTTATTCATCTTGTCCGGGTTGAATGGGGTCATCACCCTCTTGGGAGTCGACGTGGGAGCGCGAGGACGATATCCGATTTCAGTATCCGTACCTTTTCTACTCGAAAGCTATATTTGTTCTTATGCCTTAGTACCTCAAATCTCGTGATTCGCTTACCCATATAGTTGATGATTCTTTTCTTTATTATATGATTGGATTTGATTGCATATGTATATGTGCTTGTAGTTAACATATTACTTGTTCTGAATTTTGTAGCTAGCCTTGGGTTTGAATTTTGAGGACATGATTTTTCTAAGGTGGTTAAAAATGTCACTCTCCGTTCTCGATATGCGTATTTGGAACGTATTTATTTCTTGAGCGTATAGTTCCAAGTTGCATGGAGACTAGACCCATTCTTTGGTTTAACTTGGTTCATGGTTTATTGGTGTGGTTGGGTTTGGTCATGATTTGAACTAATGGTCTAACCCTAAACCCTAGCTATATAACCCATCTTGTCTATTTCCTCCACCATTCTCTTATATTTCCTTTCATTCTTTATTTCTAGCAAGTACACCTTGAATGACATGGAGAAACACTTATATTTTAATTCTTACTTTTCTTCTTCCATTTTATTAGTCTAATATGTATGCCATGAGTTTCTAAGCACTTTTAGAACTTGAAGTTTTCAGGTTTGATGGGTGGATTTGAGTAGATCTATATTTAAAGTTAGAGTTTTTATAGGTTGCATGAGTTTTCCTTGGTTTTGGTTTATTAAAACTTAGTATATTTAAAAACCAGTTTTTCTATGTGATTGAGAATTTAATTTCTGGCAGATTTGGCTTTTGTTTCACCTAATTTGGATTTAAAATGATAATTTTACGGGAGAAGCAAGTTTTCAAATTTTTGGAGCTTTTTTTATGGCGTCCTTGCTGATTTTGGAACGATGCAGTCCATTCGACAAGGGAGGATATACGGCAGAGATACTATGCAGTTGGAACTCCCTACATAAACTCTTCGCAACTTGTGAGTCTCTTGTTATGCGTATGACTATTTGTATGAGCGCATTGATCCATGCGTCCGAACAACCATGCGACCATTCTTGCTTTGGGCCTGATCTTTCCTTGTGCCTAAGGGTACATGCGCCATGCCATGATACGCCTAGCACTGGATGCCTAACTTACCTTATGTATTTTCAGGCACATAATTTGCTATGTGCCAGGGCACTATGCTTCAGGCTCATCTTTGCTGCGACGTTGTGTGCATGTGCCATGCGACAAGCCTAGCCATGCGACGACTTGTACATACGCCAAGTGCCGTGCAGGATAATGCTATGAGCTTGTATCCATGCAGTTGCTTTTTCATGTATGCATTTCCCCTGCGCATATTTGTACCCAAGTGACCCCATATGCCTATTTTTTTATTTTGCTTGATTTAGAACTTTTTATTGGATTTTGTGACTTTATGTGTTAAACCTAGTAATTGCTAGTTTGATGGACTAAGTGCTAATGTGTGTTACAACTAGACTATGAGCCTGACCCAACTATGTAAAGAAGTAGACCATGTGCTAAGTGGATATACTACATATGCACATGATATAACGTATGTGTTACAATATGTTAGAACTCATGCGAATGGCTAATGATTGTTAACTTGACTCGACTACTCGTATCTATGCTGATACACTTATTATGTGCTATGTGCTCCTAAGTGCTAAGTGTTCCTACGTGATTATGTTAAATATTTTACACTGAGGTGTACCTACGTGCTACGCGATATGCGATATGATATAATTCCTCCAGCATGGACATAATAATTAGTCAATAACCAAGCGTGGCTTAGAATTATTTGATTCTTGCATCATGTTGGATGAATCAAAATTAAACTGCCAAGTTACAAAGTTGATTCGTATCTAGCGTGTCCATACTGCGGTACGACATATAAGGGGAGTAATATGTGACCACGCCATGTGAATCCAGATAATCGCAAGGTTAACTAGGCAACTAAAACATGTAGATCTTTGGGAGGGATAGAATCCCGAGATCGTGCATGTAAGCCACCTCAGACAATTGTGTTGACGTGTAAGGTTGGCCCCTATGGATATTGTGTCACGTCCGTATTAATGGACGACAATATCCGTATACTATATTATACAATATATTCTACATGATTTAGCATTTTGGCCTTACGAGGGACTAGTGCATATACAACGTGCTATACGATTAACATGGCTCGGCTAGCACCGCTAAACAGCTCACGATCTGAGGATTTCTAATTATGCATTAATTATGGGATAACCTAGACTCCACCTAGTAAGCCGTATAAATAATTGGCCAAAATTGGTAATTAATCTTGGTTATGTATTATATCTTCTGTTAAATAGTATAGGGACATAGACTATCATGGTATGGTGGTCTAACAATTGTTCTTATTTGGTTGTGGGGTTAGATTGTTGTGCTATGATGGGACATGGACCGAAACTATGATACATAATCCTATAGCTCGACCTGAATCAGAGGATGTGCATTATCTCGATGTGGTATGGCACTTCTTGTCCTTGTATGGTATATGAGTGTCATATTGCTTCGATGATGGTATATAGGTCTATGGTTTGGTTTATGCACTGTATATATATTTATATATATAACTTGGTTTTTGTTTTTTATTTTTGTTTCCTTATGGTACTTACTATTTGGGGTCTAACCCTACTAGTTTTGCATGGCCAGATTTTGATCCAACACCTGAGGATCCAGCTTAATTTTCTAAAAATAATGCGCACACCATGTGGATGGTTTTTGAAGGACACGAGTGGGTTTGTTCTTCCTTGCTCGTTACTTATTTGGTTATTTAGCCACCGACACATGTTAGTCGAATTGTTTGGACATTTAGTTTCCCTTACATGATTGTAATTAATCAGACTGCAGCTGATCACGGTCATGTACTTTTGTTACTCAGCTAGATCCTCATATTGTACAACTAGTTTCCAGAATATTTTGAGAAAGCGTTTGGAACGCCTTTGTGCTTTATCAAATATGTTCTATGTTTACTGCTTCTTGTTTGATTGATTAATACATAGATGCTCTACGTGACCCTAAGCGACTTGATTGTAATATGAACCCTCTTGTTTAGTCATAATAGTGATCGCCGTACGATGTTCTATACCTTTTACGGGGTAGCTGGCCATTTTTGTCTCCATATTCGGTACTAGGGCATGACAGATATTGATGATATGGAGGTTGATGTTAACGTATAGGATGATAGAGTTGACGAAGAGCTTGACTTAAAATATTTACCTCATGTAGAGAATGACTCTGATATGGCGGTATCAGATAAGGAAGAAGAATTAAAAGATGAAGGTGAAAGTGATATTTAAAATAAAAATAAAGAAGTAGAAGATGATTAAGAATGTGATTCAGAAGATGGAGAAGAATTAGAAGATGAAGAAGATTAATACGTAGTTATATATGTATTATATTAGATTATACATTTGTTTCATCACACAATTATTATTAGTATCATGATACTACTATTTTTTATTATAAATTCACACATTTATTCATAATTTTTTATATTATAATTGTACATTTTTTTACTTATTTTAGGTTCTCTCCGGTCCAGGCTGGAAAATATTTGGGGAAAACCATACGACATCAATTTCATGGACCCTATCTCAACTTCAGTGACATCCCACTGGATAGGCAATTTTATCGGCTTGAGATTATGGGGGAACATATAAAATTGTCATTATTTACAATATTTCTTAAATATTTGCTTATTTGTCTATTTTTTTCTTCTTTGTAGAAGATGTACTGATGGCTGGATCGCAGAGATGAGTCAATTCGGAAGTGTTACAAGTCCATCGCCAACAAAAGGTTGAGGGATAAGATCAACGACTAGAAGGCGTTGTCTCAACTTCAAGGAGATCAGCGCAATGAGTGGCTGAAGTTGGAGTTCTAGGAGAAGATAAAGGAGAAGATGGACACTACAAAATATAAGGCCAAGTATGTGAAGCCAAAGGCGGCCCATGCTAAGGGTGGTCACCATACCGGTGGATCTATCTCGTACTCCAAGTATTATCGACGGATGGTGAGCATTATAAATTTTTAACCTTGTTGATTAATTTAAATCTTATATTTTAGTTATTAATTACTTAAGCACCATCGACTACCCCAAACTCTTCGAGTGAAGCCACAAACGCAAGAAGGAAGGAAAGTTCGTAGATGACCGGTCAGCCAATGCATATGTATGTTTTTTTTCTAAAATATTGTCAAATGAATTTAATTATATTGTTTAAATATCCTGCCTATAACCAAATTAACAAAAAAAAAACTGAATACTAAACGACGGTATCTAAATACCCTATCTATGAGTGTAAAATAGTATTTCCAAACTCTATACTTATTTACTTATACAATATAGGAGACGTATGCGACACGGGAGAGTCAAGTGGGTGAGGCAGGTATTAAGGGTGCTTCGATTAGTCAGTCACTTACGTCTGCTGGAAGGAACAATTGTTGATCCAAGCTATTGGGAGAAGGAAAGGTGGCAACTTATATGGTACCGGATCATTGGCATTACATCCATCTGTTTACTCCAGAGGTCCTTCTCCAATACCACTTGCATCATCACAGCCGGGTGTCGGTGGCGATCAGTCTGTCCATCTTCAGCTTCTGCGCCAGCTGGTATTGATCCTTTGGAGTTACAATAGATCATAAACACAGTAAAGATGTAGTACAAGGCATGCCGACATCCGCCGCCGCCGCCACCACCAATTTCGAGTTCATTATTTTTGGTTCTTTTGATTTGTTTTATCTGAACTATTGTATGTATAAAGATTATGTTGACTTGTATGTATTTTGATACATTCTTTATTTGTATATTTTTTGATTTTTTTGCTCAATTGTGTGTGTTTTATTTAAATTTAACATTCATTTGAGATATTAGAAATTAATATTGTTATAAGAATTGTGTCAACGTATTATGGTAGCAGGAAAAACTAAAACTGCCAAAAGTTTTAAAGACAGTGATAGACTAGGGACGGAATTACGACAGACATGCGATAGATTAGTGACAGAAAACTGGAAAATCTTAGGCTAGCGACGGATTAGCACTAAAAATTATAAAATATTCATCGCTAACATGATGTGTGGTATATTTTTTTATCTAACATGTATCAGAAATTGTTGCTAAGTTCGTCGTAAATCCGTCGTTAACAACGATGGCTTAGCGATGAAATTTTTGTCGGTAGACTTGTGGAAAAATATAAAAAATGGGCTAAAAAAAAGTCGCCAATTCGTCATTAAGTCATCATTGCCTCGATAATAGAAATAATATGTCGATCATCCGTTGATATTAATACGCCGCTAATTCTGTCGCTATAGCGACAAATTAGCGAGGAATTTTTGGCAAAGGCATATAATCTACCAATGACACCTTTTCGTTGCTAATCCGTAGCTAAATTTAAATATTGATGGAAATAGCGACAAAAATGTATATATCGGGAAATGTCTGTCGCTAAATCCTATTATTTTTGTTTTCTATGGAGGGTAGAGATTTTAGCGACAAAAATTTCTGTCGCTATATCTCAGTAATTTGTTGTAAAATAATTATCAAGATGTCAATTCACAAATCGAGGGATGCAGATATTAGCAACACGTGCACCATACTATATCAAAAGAGAGTACAGAAACACTACTATGAATATATAAATAATATCCAAAAAATATGTTTTTCGAGAACGGGGATTGACATCTCTACCCTCCTTAGAAAATTTTTGTCCTCAAAATTTTATTAAAGCTAGTCAAGATAATGGACATAATTGAACAAGACTAGAATAACCAAAACTCATCAAGAACAGGCTCAGAATCAATACAACTCATTAGAAAATAAAACACATCATATTAATAAATAATATTGAAACCAAAAAATAAATAAAGGCAAGGATAATATATATATATATATATATATATATATATATATATATATATATATATATATATATATATGTGTAATACAAGAAAAATAATCTGAGGTATATGGATAAATATACCCCTGAGTCATCTTAGTAGGGATCGTCCTCGGCGGGCCTATGTTGACTAACAAAATGGATAAGGGTCAAGTCTCGAGGTAAGTCGGTGCCAACGGCTAAATCGAGGACATAATACTAATCCAGGACATACCATCATAACGGGGATATATTATATCTATCATGTATCACGAGATGTAAAGGAAGAAGAGTGAACAAGAAACTCGTCTTCACTCGCCGAATAATTCGAGTCGACTATTGTACTCCGGGTATAAGTGGAATACAAAGCCTCCAACGAGAACCCAAGATACACTGCCACTACCTTGCTTGCTACTAAAAGACATAATTGAAATAAACTTATGAAGATGGTACTTTTAACCCCCGAGGTACTGCCCTCATGCTGAATAGTATACTGATACCGCCGCTGCTCGGCCTTCACCTGCTGGCATACCAAACATTGAGAGGCAATATCTCTATCTTCATTCTTCTTCCTCAGAAATGCCGCCTGATATCCTGATACATATTCGTACCCCTTGGGGAATAAAATATGAAGAATTGTGAGCCTTAGTCATAACCTCCTGCCGAATATCCACTACAACATGGCATATTATAGCATGCATAAAAGGCTATAGGATCATTAATATAGCATATATTGTACGCTATAATTTCATTCGCTATAGTATCCAAATGTTATAAGATTATAGCGTTCAGGAATGCTGTCGCCCGTTATAGCGTTCGATATGCTATAGCGTAACGCTAAGAACCAATAGCATACATGAATGTTGTAGATATGGAACACTTTAGAATTATAGCACTGAGGAACACTATTAACTTATAGCGTTTGGGAGTGTTGTTACCCTATAAAATTTGTTAGTGCGATTAACCTATAGCATTTGTGAATGCTATTAACCAATTGCATTAGGAAATGCTATAGTCCTATTATGAGTGTCACTCTCCGTTCCCGATATACGTATTTGGAACGTATTATTTTTTGCTTTCATATTAATTAGGTTGCATGGAGACTAGAACCTTTCTTTGGTTTAGGTTTGTTCATGGTTTATTTGTTTGGGTTGGTTTGGTCATGAGTTGAACCTATGGTCTAAATCTCAACCATAACTATATAAACAACTTCTTTCTCTTTCTTCCCTCATTCCCTCATTTTTCTCTCTTTCTTCATTTTAGGCAAGTAAACCTTGCATGACATGAGAAAATTCTTAGATTTTATTTCTTATTTATTCCTTTCATTTTATTTGTCTAATATGTTTATTTTATGATTCTAAGCACTTTTAATATTTAGAGTTTTTTATTTTGATGGATGGATATTAGTAGATCTACGTTTGAATATTAAGATTTTCTTGGGTTCCATAAGTTTTTCTTAGTTTTGATCTACTTAAACTTAGTATCTTTGGGAACTAATTATTCCATGTGGTAGATCATTCAAGTATGTGCAATTTTGATTTTTGTTTCCCTTGATTTGGAGTTAAAATAAACTTTTTGTGAAGAAACAAATCTTTAGTTTTGAGCTTTCCGCCATGGCTGAACTAGCTGTCTGGAGAAGACGAAGTTCTCATGCGGCCAACATCTGTGCGGCCGGGGGTTCTATGTGGCCTGGACTCTTTGTCGCATATGCCATCACAGCATGCGTCTATCTTGTTGGATACATGAATGATTATTACACAGTATTCTGGAGCTAAGTACTTGGAAAAGTCCTAAGTAACGAAACTCCCCGTGTTTCACTCGCTACACGAATGAGAAATTCACTAAGTCCAAGAGATATCTATGCGGCAATCAGAGAATGCTGCTAGCGGACTTTTGCGGCAGTGTCCTCTTCGCTTCTCTTTTGGACACATAACTTTGCTCGCCTTGCACAGTTTTTCCATAAATTTGTCTTTTCTTCCTGACACACTTTATGGCTTCTTACTTCCATTACTTCAGTCACTTTTCTGAAACAAATTTATTGGCCGCCACTCAGTATTTAACCTAAGGAGTGAACTTCACTTTGACTTATGTGACACTGACCTATACGACACTTACTCCTATGCGTCCCTAATCCTATACGGCCCTATGTGCCTGATTTATTCATTTTTTGGGTTAGTATTTTATTGGATTGTGTGAGTGTATGTGAACAAGTGACCATGTGTTAGACTCGGCTAACTGCCTGACATAACTATGTGCAAGACAAGGATATATGCCAAGTGACTATAACAACCTATGTGCCTAACTTAACTAATGTGTTGCTATATACTAGAACTCATATAATTTACCAATGAATGGAAACTTGCCCAGCTATTGGTATCCGTACTGATACACTTACTACATGCTACCTATTCTATGTGCTGAGTGATCCTACACGATTATGTTACATGTTTTACATCGAGGTGTACCTACGTGTTATGCGACATATAATATGATACGATTTCCTCCAATATGGACATCATAGTTTGTCGATAAACAATCGTGGCTAGGATATGTATTAATTGTTGCATCATGCAAGATACATCCAAATTGAACTATCAAGAGACAAAGTGGATTCGTATCCAGTGTACCCGTACTGCGGTACGTCATATAAGGAAAATAATATATGACCACGCCAAGTGATTCCAGCTAACCGTAGGGTTAACTAGGCAACTAAAACTTATATAGCATTGGGAGGGATGGAATTCCTAGATTGTGTCATGACCCGCATCCAAAGTAGGGGCACGAGTACGTGGTTACGTCCAACCTACGCCACAACATCGACGGTAGAACACTGTCTAGGTCAACAATACTATTTAAATATCTCATAAAATATACTTAATGTACTTGTCAAGATATCTCAACTTCCAATAGAGGATAATATGATAATGGTAGTCAATACTCAATCATAATAATAAACTAGAGGAATATATGGCACGATATAGAATAGAAGAAAGGAAATACATAGTCATAATTCATCACAAGTCCAATTATGATATCAATACAATGATCTCAAATAATATACATGCCAAAAGTGTCTAACTGATATATATAATATCATAAATGAAAAAGCTAAGTCTCATCGACTATTGGTACTATCTGAATAGGCTCTACGAGTGTTATCTCAATCGGCTCGCCATCCTGTGGCTCATAGTACATAGGATACCAGTCCTAATAAATTGTCTGAATAATATATCCAGTCAAGATTGGAGTAAAGTACAACCCAATAGCAGTTCCAATAATTGATAGAAACTATAAAATTATAATAGCCATAAAAATAAATGATGGAAATAATTGAACTCATAAAAATCATAAAAAATAGTATCATGGTAAATAATGGCAATAAACTGAGAATAATATGGTGAGGAACATCAATGCAATGAATTAGAATAAAGAAAATAATATAGTAATGTGCCTTACAATATTATTAAGATAATGTGATCGTCTTGGGCTTGACATGGGCTATATATAAAAGGGAAGCTAGTTTGTTCACATGTGAGTTGCATGATCTGCTAGCTATTACGGGCTACACTAAATCACGGCCTATAAGGTATGATCACATATCCACTAATACTTTCCTAACCCTCGACTAGTACAAGAATCCAAATTATGATACGTTATAATACGTATATCATAATACAAAGTCTAAAATATCATGTACTATGATCACGGTCTATATAATCCCTAAAATATCATGGTAATCACGAAACATGACACGACGATAACTGAGTAATTATAACAATAATATCTCATGACAAGATCCACGTCTACCAATCCATGTAACCATCGTGTCATAAATCAAATATCTCAATACTAAATACATGAAACATAGAGACTATCAAATTTAAAAACTATCAGAGAATGTACTCACCTGTGGTCCTGAGCAAATGGTATAACTCGATGTTCGAGATGGTATCACACACACCTAAATAGAAAATATCATGTGACTTGGGTGTAATGAATATGAAATGAGTTAAAATGTACTAATTATTCTTTTCTATGTCAAGACTTGGTGAACTAGGTCAAAATTAGTCAAACTAGTCAAACTTAAGTCATACCCAAGTTTCAAGGTCCACACTAAGGCAATTAGTCTTTTTTGGTCACTAACTAGCTAACACTAGCCTATTTTAGCTATATTAGCTAATAACCCTAATATCAACTAGCTATATTATAAACTTATAGGTAATAACATATATACCTTACCTATCTATCATAAATATCCTAATCTTGATATCTTGCCCATAATTACCTTAATACAACTTACCAACCCAAACATTGCTCTACCTTAGCTTACCCAAGACACTAGTCAATACCTTAATACTAACTCAAAGTACTCACTAACTAGTGCCTTTGCTACCTTGCCCATCAATATCTTGACGCTATAATTGACTAGGTATTTAATACCATAATACTTTATACCTATTTAACATACCCCATCTTACCTTCATACTGCCACACTCATACTTAATATATATAATAGATACTAATGCATCATTTGGTATCACATCACCCAATCCCTGCTTTCTTGGCATAAATCCCTTCCCTGTATATACTGATCCCCACGATGCTGCAGTGGTATCTAATGCAACTTGTTGCAGTGGTTAGACATCCTCGAGTTGACATTACAGTCACTTGTTAGTGACTGTCAACTAACCAACTTAACTGTGCACTAATGTTAGATGTTGGTGTAGCTACATTGGCCTATGAACATCTCAAACTCTACCCCCACAATACTTATCTGCAATAGGCCCGAGTCTCTCTTGTCTGAACTGAGAAACACACTGATATGTGTGAGCAACTTTAAAGTTGTTACTGCTACTGCTATGGTACATTCCCCCATCTTTAAACTTTACATCACTGTAACTATAACATGCACACTTTTTTACTGTATATATAAATCTGGGTAGATAGATAGTTAAATAGATAGGTAAGTGGATAGATAGGCAAATACACAGTTACCTCCCTTAAATTATAGTACACAGACCACTCCATACTGCACATAGGCAGTGCACTGATACTCACTTTAACCCGAGTTACTGCAACACAACCAATGCAGCTGCAGTCACTTGGTTCACCCTATGTTGATACAATACACAACCTATTCACTGCATACTAGTATAGGCCACACCTCACTTAGCTCCCACAGTGTATAAACACAGTAACCCGAGCACCCTATGTTCACTATCAGAGTGAAACACCCAATGAACACAACCCTATATATATATATATATATATATATATATACAACACACACACACACACACTATGAGCATTAAATCAAATACTTGACATGCATAGTGTGATACACTATGATACATTCTCAAATGAGATGCCAAAACCCCTAATTCACCATAATTAACAACAATACACATCAATTACGATAATAATAACAACTAATGTAACTATTTACAAAGGAATTTGAAGAGTAATTATACAAATCACCCAAAATAAATCTCGTATTATACCGTTTCACAAAATACCATGATACGCTCTACTTGTGTCCAATTGTGGACGCGTACCTAGTCCCATAGCATCAATCTAAGTCTAATTAGATCTAATTGGTCTTATGATACACTTGATGTATCAATTTCGAAATTATCCCAAAATGAGCATAAATTACTACATAGAAATCACAATAGTGGTCCCATGAACCTAGTTCTTGTTCCTATGGGTAGCTCTATGCCAAGAAAGGTTTCCTAATAGTTAAATGCATGAATTAGGATCTAAATTATTGGTAATATTATAATTTACCTATTCGGAGATGGATTCCCAATAAAATGCTCAATATGACACAATTAGAACACAAGCTCATTGTCAATTCCTTCTTTTTTAAGTTCTTCTTGTAATCCAAGCTCCTATGCCCCTTAAATGATGTAATTAAAAGGGAATAAGAGTGAATTGGGGTAAATTTGGGGGAGGGATGAGTCGATTTGGAAAAGGATATAATTGGGGATCTCTAATAAAATAAATTAATGAGAGAAGAGAGAGAGACCCTCTCTAATGGCCAGCCCCCTTTTCCTCCTCTCTATGCAACATATAATGTCTAATACACCCCTAATAGTTAATTATGAGGTTTAATTAGGGAGGGCCATATTAGAAAACTTCTAATTCTACGTAAAACTAATCTAATCTCCTTAATTAATTAAGGAAAATAGTCTAATGGGCCTAACCCAATGTTGGACTCAATTTGTCATGCAAGTTCTAATGGGTCCACTAATTACAAGTCCAAATAAATAGGCTAGCCCACTAACTAATAAATTAATAGTATAACACATAATAAATAATTAGTAGCGCAATATATAAATATTTAATCACTAAATAATAAATTTGCTAAATGAAAAAAATACCCTCATCTAGAAATGTGGTAGTGACAAATCTACCCACCTTAGAAAAATTTTGTCCTCAAAATTTAAGGAAGAACTAGTACCACAGCAAGCAATCATAGCAAGCAAGAAAGAATGATACCTCATCACTCAAAGAGATAAGGGTATCGCTCGTGCATCTCAGCTTCTCTCTCCAAGGTAGACTCTCCCAGAGAGGGATGCCTCCACGAGACGCGTACCAAGGGAATCATCTAGTTCTGCAATACCTTCTTCCTGCAATCTAGAATCTCCACTGACTACTCTAGGTAGCTGAGAGTCGGACCCACCTCGATCTACGAGTGATCCAATACGTGACTAGAATCTTCCACGTACCATCTCAGCTATGACACATGGAACACATCAAGCACTTCCTCTAATGCAGGCGACAAGTTTAGTCTGTAGGCCACTGCACCAACCCTCGCAAGAATACTGAACGGTCTGATGTACCATGGACTAAACTTTCTGCCTTCACCAAACTAAATCGTGTCCCGTGTCAGAAAAATCTTCAAGAATACCATATTGCCAACCTAGAATAAAATGCAGCCTTAACACTCAACTTAAAATAAACAAATCATAAGGAATACAAATAAAATATATACCTCAAACTCCAAAGGTTTGCGATGGCTATCGATCCAATACCGATGCCTTTTCTGCACTACTCGAAGTCTATCTCTAATGAGCTTTACCTTCTCGGCTGCATCCATAATCATCTCTGTTCCCAACAAGGCTCTCTCACCAACATCATCCCAAGATAGAGGAGTACGATATTTCCGTCCATATAAAGCCTCGAATGATGATATCTCGATACTGGCTAGGTAACTAGTGTTATAAGCAAACTCTACCAGGTGAAGATGATCCTCCCAAGAGCCTCTGAAGTCCAAAACATAAGTGCGAAGCATATCCTCGAGGGTCTAAATAGTCCTATCCGACTCTCCGTCTATTTTAGGGGGATATACGGTACTGAACTTGAGGTAGGTGTCCAAGCTAGCCTGCAAAGTCCTCCAGAAGTGGGATGTAAAGAGACTATCCCGATCCGGGATAATGCATATAGGAACTCTATACAATCTGATAATACGTTGCACATATATCTCCGCTAGCTTCTCCGTAGATATACCCACATTAAATGGAAAGAAGTGGGCCAATTTGGTCAACCTGTCTACGATGATCCAAATTGTGTCTTTTCCTCCTGGAGAACGCGGAAGCCCCGAAAAATAATCTATAGTAACATGCTCCCACTTTCACTCTAGAATGGGTAAAGGCTGAAGTAAACTTTCGGGCCTTTGCTTTTTTGTCTTTACTTGCTGGCACACTAAATACTGTATACGAAGCGCGTCACCTCCCGCTTCATGCCATACTACCATATATGCTCCATTAGATCTCTATACATCTTGTTACCACCTAGATATATAGAGTACTATGATCAATGCGCCTCCTGAAGAACCTCCTCGGACAAAATCCCACTTGGCACACATAATCTAGTACTGTACCGCAATGATCCATCCTCAATAATAGTGAAGTCCTCAGATAATCCCATCCGAACCTATGCTTTGATGCTCCTAAGAGACTTATCATCATACTATGTAGCTCAGATCCTGTCCATCAGCCCAGACTGTATCTGTAATCCCCACATCTGTATCTCGACACCAGCTACCAGTACCTCAATACCTAATCTTTTAAGATTGGCCAAAAAATGTTTGTCCGTAGTCAAACACATAGCTACTGGATACCAGCTCAAGGCATTAGCGACTATGTTAGCCTTCCTTGGATGATACTGAAATGATATGTCAAAGTCCTTCATCAACTCCAACCACCGCCTATGTCTCATGTTTAGCTCTTTCTGTGTAAGTATGTACTTTGAGCTTTGTGGTCTGTGAAGATCTCCATATGCTCTCCGTACAGATAGTTTTTTTACAGCTTAAGAGCAAAGATGACTGCTGCCACCTCCAAATCATGGGTAGGGTAGTTCTTTTTATGAGAAAATAATTGTCTGGAAGCATAGGCAATCACCTTCCCATTAGGCTGCAAGACAGAATCCAAACTCTTCCCTGAAGCATCACTATAGATAGTAAATAAACCTGATCCCGATGGCATCATCAATATTGGATCTGTAGTCAACCTCTTCTTCAGCTCCTCAAAAGCAGCTTGATACTCCTCTGTCCACACAAACTCTATAACCTTTATGGTCAGCCTAGTCATCGGCTCTGTAATCTTGGAGAAGTCCTGTACAAATGTCACGACACGCACCCAGATATTTGGGCCCGAGTACGTGGGTACATTCAGCCTACGTCGCAGCATCGACGGTAGAACGCTGTCTTGGTCAACTCTACTAACTAAATATCTAAAAAGAACATATATATATATGGTACCTGCCAATCATCTCAACTCCAAAGAGAGGAATAATAAAGACTAAGAAAGATATATATAGTATCTGATAAATGTAAACTATACTCAATCATAATTCAAACTAAGAAAGATAAAGCACGAATGGAATAACGAAGAAAAAGTGTCATAATATATCCACAAGCCTAAAATAATATATATACATGCCAATAACCTCAATAAAAGTCTAATACAAGTCTAACAATAATCTAAACCTCCTCAGGCTCTGGTACTAAGTCTTTCAGCTCTAAATGAGTATCCTCTAATGGTACATCATCCTGCGGTCCGTAGTATGTAGGACACTGGTCTATGAGCCAATCATTTAAAAAATATATCCAGTCAGGATTAGAGCAAAGTACATACCTCTAAAAGAAGTTTAAAATACATAATCGAGCATATATAACAGATAATAGAAAATAATATAAGATAACTGAATATCTGAATGAAATAAACTAGAGTGAATAGGTAATGTATGGAATGAATAATATACAATAGAATAACTGCAATATATTGGAAATAAATAAAACTAGCTAATGTGCCATGGAATACACGTTTATTATGTGACCAGTTTAGGTTAAACACAAATACGATATGGTAACTCAATTACACGTGTGATATGTAATCAACATGTACACGAATACATTAGGGCTTGATCACACAATCAAATCCTATTCCTCCATCCCCAACCATTACAATTGGATCCAATTATGACATATTATGAACACAAATATTGGCACACTGAACACGAGCAGTGTGTGAATACGAAGTACACTAAATCAATACCCAATACATGCGATAAAATATATTTGAAGTAGTATCCGCTGAACACGGTAAAGGATAACATCTTCTGACAGGATCCATGTCTTACCATTCCGTGAAATCACTATGTCGGAATCAAGTATATAGTTCTAAAACATGAGATATATACACTATTATAAAATAAAAACTAACAGAGAAATTTACTCGCCTATGGTCCTGAGCAAATGGTATAACTCAGCGTCCGAGATGGTGTCACGTAAACCTATATATGAAATATTAAGGTCATATAGGTATAATGGATGATAAATGTGTTAAAATACACTAATATAATATATTAGGCCATTTCTATGTCACACTAGTCGAACTAGGTCAAACTAGGTGTTTACCTTGATTTTAGGTCCATACCTAGCTTCTAAGATGATTACAAGTTTAAACTAGTAAATACTAGGTGTCACTAGGTTGTACTCAGGTTTCTAAGTCAATACCTTAGATAATTAACTATACTAGTCAACATGCATTAATTATCCTATATACATAATTTATATTCAAAATTAACTTAATATAGAACCCCGTACTTAGCTATATACATATATATAACCATAACCAATACCTATCTAGCACTAGGTTCCTAGGCCATAGATAGATATAATGTATCCACCATCATATTTACCCTAGTAATATATTACCTTGGTCTATTTACTAAACTCTAGCGCATGCCTTGGTATCAATCTTATGATACCTTGGTACAACTCACTTGCCCAGTGCCTACTAACAATTGGTATTAATAGTTTACCAACACTCAACCTTGTTACTTACCCTTATATAACCATGATAACTAGGATACCCACTTATATCATATAGTGATATATTGTAGATATTATACTTGCTCTAACATTAACACCTAACCAATTTACTAAGTTACCCATGATAACTTACATACCCAAGTACCTACAGATCTCTTAGATACTTAACTTGGTATCACAACCTGACATTAATCACAGATACCCATACTCATATACTTTTAACTTCTATACTCCATTCTACCATACTTACACACTGCCCGAGCATGATGCTGCTACACTATGCAATTGCTGCTACTGCACTACTGCACTATGCAATTTATGTTGTTGCTCTATGCAATTGATGCTGCTGCACCTATTGTTGCTCTATACAATGGCTGCTGCTACACTGCTATGTGCAATTGCTGCTGTTGCACTGCTATGCAACATAACTACACTGCTATATAAAACCCGACTGCACTGCTATGCTACCCGACTCCACTTCTATGCAAAACTCGACTGCACTGCTATGCTACCCGACTGCACTGTTATGCAAAACCGGACTGTACTGCTATGCTACCCGATACACTAATCCTCACCCACAACTCTCATAAATACCTCTTTCTCTCTCTCTCTTTCTCTCTCTCTCTCTCTCTCTCTCTCTCTCTCTCTCTCTCACACACACACACACACACACACACAAATATATATTCAGACAATTAAACAAATACCAATTGTGCACCAAATAGAATATCTATGATACTTAACTCATGAGGTGCCAAACTCTTTATTCTCCATAATTTATCATTCCTATAAGTCATATATATATAATTTTACAACAATTAGAAGTTACTATAATATATAATGAAGATAATTAATGTAAATCATCGAAAATTGGACCTATATCATAAAATACCATGATGCGGCCTATACGTATACATTTGTGGACACGTACCTAGTCTTATAATCCCGATCTATGTCTAATTAGATCTAATTAGTTTTATGGCAGACAATTGATGTGTCAAATTTGTAATTCCCCCAACATACACATAAATTACCTCATAGAACTCACAATACAAAGCCAAAAAGCCTAAAACTTGTTATTATATGTAGCCCTATGCCATTGGATCATTCCTAATGGTCAAATGCATAAGTAAAAAGCCATAATGAGAGAAAAAATTAGGAATTATCAATTGGGAGATGGATTCCCAATAAAAATATAATTGGACACGATCCAGATACGATCTCTAGCTCCAAAGCTTCTCCTCCTTGTGCTCCTTGCTTCTCCAACCTTTAAGGCTCCAAGAGTAATGAATTTGAGAGAAAAATGGTGGTGAATTGAGTAGAAAATCAATTGTAGGAAATTGGAGAATTGGGGATCTAGAATTTGGATCAAAATTAAAATACAAATGAGGAGAGGGAGAGAAGAACCCCCTTTTATAGTAGACGGCCTATTCCCCCTTCCACAAGCAATTTTAAATGTCCAAGTTACCCCCTACATGTTGTATTATGAGGAATAATTAAGGATAAATATATTTGAAAGTCTCTAACTAATTTTAATTAAACTAATCCTTCTTAATTTAATTAGTGGAATGACTAATTGGGATTGGGTCCAAGTTGGGCTCACTAATTGTCATGACAAATCTAAATAGGTCCATATGTGTCATGTCTAAATATTATCTTGTCTCTCTCTAACTAACTAATTAACACAAGTTTCTAATGACTAATTAATACAAGTCCAATAATCATAGCTCAACTTAATTAAATAAATTATACAATCATCAAACAATTATTTAATATTATATTCCTAAAATAAATACCTATGCCAAAATTACCAAATTACCCCTAGCTAGAAAAGTGAGGGTGACAACAAACCTCCGGTAATAACCTGCTAGCCCCAGAAAACTCCTGATCTCTGCCACTGAATATGGAGTATCCCACGACTCTATTGCATAAATCTTCTTAGGGTCCAATGAGATCCCGTCACCTGTAATTACATGACCAAGGAATTTAACCTTGTCAAGGAAGAGCTCATACTTTAAAAGCTTGTCCTAAAGCTTCTCCTCCCTAAGAGTCTCCAGAATATTCCTCATGCTCCTCTGGGGTCTTCGAATATACTAGAATGTCATCAATAAACACTATAACGAACTTATTAAGATACTGGTGGAACACCTTCTTCATAAGATTCATGAATACCACCAGGGTATTGGTCAACCCAAACGGCATCACCAAGAACTAAAAATATCCCTATCGAGTCCAAAAAGCTGTCTTCGGAATGTCCTCCTTCTTCACTTTTACCTAGTGGTAACCCAACCTCAAGTCTATCTTTGAAAATACCTTCGCTCCGCTCAACTGATCGAAGAGATCATCAATCCTAGGCAACAAATATTTGTTCTTGATAGTGAGGTTGTTTAGAGTGATGTAATCGATACACATGTGTACCGACCTATCTTTCTTTAATAAAAATAATACCGAGCACCCCTTGGTGATGAACTGGATCTAATGAAGCCCTTGTCTACAACTCATCTACTTGCTTCTTTAACTCTACTAGTTCCGTCACTACTATATTTCTAGATGAGGGTATTTTTGCTATTTAGCATATTTTATATTTAGTGATTAAATATTTATATATGGTGCTAACTAATTATTTATTATGTTTTGTGCAACTTATTTATTATTTAGTGAGCTAGCCTATGTTTACTTATCATTAGTGGATCCATTAGTTTGTCATAACATATTGAGCCCAACATTAGACTAGGCCCATTAGACCCATTCCCTTAATTAATTAAGGAGATTATATTAGTTTTATGTAGAATTAATAATTAAACCTCATGACTAACTAGGAGGGGTATCTTGGACATTGTATATTGCTTGAGAAGGGGGAAAGAGGAGGTCGACCACTATAGATGGTCTCACACTCTCTCTCTTATCATTAGTTCATTCAATCTTGATCTCCAATTATGTTCTTTCCCAAATTAGCTCATTCTTCCATCAAATTCAACCAAATTTATACCCATTTCCTCTCAATTTTATCATCTAAGAAGCTTTGGAGCTTGGATTTCAAGGAGCACTTGAAGGAATAAGAATTGACAAGGAGATTATGTCCTAATTGTGTCCATTGAGCATTTTATTAGAAATTTATCTTCCAATAGGTAAATTCTAAATTCATATCTTAAATTAGACTCTAATTCATGTATTTAACTATTAAAAATCATTCCTTAGCTTAGGACTACCCATAGGATCAAGAACTATGTTTATATGACTTGTATTGTGGAATCTATATGGTAATTAGAATCCAATTAGGAGGAATTTCGATATTGACACTTCGAGTGTGTGTTATGAGACAAATTAGATCTAATTAGACTTAGATTGAGATTGTGAGACTAAGTACGTGTCTATAATTGGACATGAGTAGAGCGTATCATAGAATTTATGATACGGTGTGATACATCGCTAATTTTTGGTGTTTTGTTTAAATGTTCTTTGATTCCTATTATAACAATTTGTATTAGTTATGAAATAGTGTATTTGATATATAGGAATGACTATTGTAGTGTAATATAAGTTTTTACACTTTAGTTCGATGTGTAGCTTGAGTATCTTAGTGAAACACTATTGGTATTTGGGGAAATGACCAATTAGTCTGGACTTGTGATGTATTTTACTCTGTATTTCTTTCCTTCTATTCCATATTTTGCTATGTCTTCCTCTAATTCATTATTGTGATTGAGTATTGCGTACCATTATAATATTGTCCTCTATTTGGGATTTAAGATATCTTTGCAGGTATATTATATATATTGTACGATAAGTTTAGATAGTATTGTTGACCTAGACAGTATTCTACTATCGATGCTGCGGCATAGGATGGACGTACCCATGTACTCGTGCCCTTACACCTGGTGCCGGTCGTGACACACTTTTGTGGTGGCCCAAGCAGGTCTTCTAATAGTAATACTCATACTTGGAGTATTACTACATGACTGCTATAGGATATAGGACTAGGGATATAGGATAAGAGAATACTCAATCATAACTAGAAATATTTTTAATCTATTAAATTTGTTACCTTTATAAATCAAAATAATTTTGTTTATTAAAATATTATTATCCTTCCTTGATGCTATCGTATCTTGGGCAATATTAATTTTTTTTGTTTTGAATATATCTTTAGGATGCCGACGAAGACTCGATCGCAGCGCTCTAGAGTAGATTAGGCGAGGTCAGTTACTTCGTCACCTCAGAGAGAGATAGCAGATATTTTTCTTTCTTCTTTCGCTCAGTGGGCCGCCTCACCAGTCCAGGTGGGGATTTCAGTAGCAATTTTTTGGGGTGCTCCAGCACCAGTTTAGATGGATGTTCTAGCAGTCAGGGAGGATCTTTCACCCCCACCACCTATGCCAACAGATGGGATACAGATATTTTCCAAGTTCCAAGAGATGATGGTAGTACAGCATAGACATACAAATATTTTACGTCAAGTAATTAAAATTGCTCACCAGTTAACACTAGATAATTTGGAGAAGGTAGCGCTTGTATAGCCACAGATTGTATCGCCTCATCCTGTCCCGCACTAGCCGAGGTCAGGTACCATGATTAATTTTAAGAGGATGGGGCCCAAGAACTTCAAGGGCATAGAAGAAATCTTGTACGCCAATGATTGGATCGAGGACATAGATAGGACCCTACGACTGTCACAGATTTTAAAAAGTCTACAGGTGGAGGCAGTCGGCAGCCAGATGTTCGATATTACCCTGACATGGTTCCGTACGGACCTAAGGATCATGGTGCCAGGAATGACTTAGAAAGCTTTTAAAGACCTTTTCAAGGAGAAGTTCTTTTTGGATGTGGCTCTAAATGTCCTAGAGAGTCAGTTCTTAGACCTCGTCTAAGGGAACATGATGGTGGACGAGTACGCAGCGAAGTTCTGTAGTTTGGAAAAATTTGTAGAGGGATAAAGTCCTCTAGGGAAGGCTAGGATATTCCAAAAATGTTTTATCAGGGAGGTCAAATCTCTCACTATAGGATACCGCACATCGATATTCGAGGAGATCATAATGGATGCAGAAAGGGCTGAGGATGAGTTTGAGCACAAATCCAAGAGGATAAAAGGCACTTAAGGTGGAGCTAGCAGTAGTGCGGGTCCAGCCAAATGACCCTATTTTTAGCAATAGAGGGGACCTCCTTTACCGACTTAGCAGTAAGATTTTGTCCAACAGCAGCAGCAGCAGAGAGGTGCATCGCGAGGGCGAGCTTTCGCCATAAAAGTTGAGGAGGAGGAGCCAGTTGAAGATGTTTTATCAGGTTCAGTTCTTCTCGATTCTATTCCAGCTTATACTTTATTTTATTCCGGTGCTTTCCATTATATTGTATCTGTATCTTTTGCTCTTAAGCATAATTTTGAGTCTGAACCTTTGGCTAGGACTTGCATGATCACGACTAGGGTGTCATTATCCTAGAGTGATGTTTGCAAGAATCAAAGAGTTGCACTGGGAGGTCGAGAGTTGACCGCATGCTTACTCGTAATGCCACTTCCAAGCTACGATATTGTACTCGGGATGGATTAATTGAGTAGGCACCAAGCTAGTATAGATTTTTGTAGAGGCAAAGTTTTATTTTGACTGCCAGGAGATCCAGAGTTTTATATTTCCATAGGAGCAGTAGAGCTGAGCGGGGATGTTATCTGTTGAGCCATGGTAGAAGAGAAGGAGTTGCCATATCTGTTGATAGTAGAGTTTATGGATATTTTTTCGTAAGAGTTGCCAGGTTTGCCACCAAACCAAGTTGTTGAGTTCTATATAGATTTTGTACCAGGCGCATAGCCGATATCTTAGCACATCTATAGAGTTAACAACAGCGAACTAGTAGAGGTGAAGAAATATATGGATGAGTTACAGGACAAAGGCTTCATTCGATCCAGATTATCACCAAGGGATTCTCCGGTATTGTTTGTACCGAAGAAGGATGAGTCAATACGCATGTGTATCGACTTCAGGGCTTTAAACAATCTCATTATCAAGAATAAATACCGACTGTCGAGTATAGATGATCTCTTCAATCAATACATTGAAGTGAAGGTATTTTCGAAGATAGACTTGAGGTCAAGATACCACTAGGTGAAAATAAAGAAGGAGGATATTTTGAAGATAGCTTTTCAGACTCTGTATGGCCAGCTTGAGTTCTTGGTGATGCCGTTTGTGTTGACCAATGCCTCGGCAGTATTCATGAATCTGATAAACAAGGTGTTCCACCAGTATCTTAATAAGTTTGTGGTGGGGTTTATTGATGATATTCTAGTGTATTCGATGACCCCGGAGGAGCCTGAGGAACACTTTTGGATAGTTCTGGAGACTCTCGGGAAGGAGAAGCTTTATGGCAAGCTTTCAAAGTATAGGTTCTTCCTTGACAATGTTAATTTTCTTGGTCATGTGATTACAGGTGACGGGATCTCTGTGGTCCCAAAGAAGATTTTAACAGTGGAGTCGCGGGTTACCCCAAGTTCATTGACAGAGATCAAGAGTTTACTGGGGCTAGCAGGTTATTACCGAAGGTTTGTACAGGATTTCTTCCGGATTGCAGAGCTGATGACTATGCTGACAGGAAGGATGTGGAGTTTGTCTGGACAGAGGAGAGTCATACCGCTTTTTAGGAGTTGAAGAAGAGGTTGACGACAACTCCAATATTGACGTTTCCATCAGGATTTGGTGGATTCACTATTTATCATAATGCTTCAAGAAAGCGTTTAGGATGTGTCTTGCACCAGAACGGGAAGGTGATTACCTATGCTTCTATGCAATTATGTCCTCATGATAAGAATTAACCTACCCACGATTTTGAGTTGGTAGCAGTAATTTTTGCTCTAAAGCTGTTGAAACACTATTTGTACGGAGTGTGTGTTTGGTGATCATTATAGAACACAAGGGCTTGTAGTACGTGTTTACATAAAAATAGCTAAACATGAGATAACGACGGTGGTTGGAGTTGATAAAGGACTTTGATATATCTTTGTAGTACCATCTAGGAAAGAATAACATAGTCGTTGATTCCTTGAGCAGGTAGCCAATGGCTATGTACTTAACTACGAACAAATATTTATTTGTCGATCATGAGAGCTTTGGTATTGAGGTATTGGAACCAGGTGTTGAGATGTAGATGTGGGGACTATAGATACAGTCAGAGGTGATAGACATAATTCGAGCTAAGCAGTATAACGATGAGTCTCTAAGGAGTATCAGAGCACAGGTTCGGATGAGATTATCCTTGGACTTTACTATTGCTGAGGATGGATCACTTCGGCACAGTACATGGTTGTTTGTGCCAAGTAGGACATTACACTAGGAGGTTCTTCAGAAAGTGCATCGATTGTAGAACTTTATACATCCAGGTGCCAACAAGATGTATAGAAATCTGAGAGAGCATGTATGGTGGTATGGTATGAAATGAGAGGTGGCGCACTTCGTATCCAGATGTTTAGTATGCCAACACGTAAAGGCAGAGAGGCAGAGTCTCGATGTTTTACTTTAGCCTTTACCCATTCCAGAGTGGAAATAGAAGTATTTTACTATATATTTTGTTTCAGGGCTTTCACGTTCTCCAAGAGGTAATAACATAATTTGGGTCATCGTAGATAGGTTGACCAAATCGGCCCACTTCTTGCCATTTAAAGTGGGTACGTCTATGAAGAATCTAGTGGAGATATATGTGCGACATAATATTAGATTGTATGGAGTTCCTATAAGCATCATCCCGAATCAAGATAGTCGCTTCATATCCCACTTCTAGAGGAGTTTGCAGGCTAGCTTGGGCACCCAGCTCAAGTTTACTACCACATATCACCCCCACACAAACGGGCAATCGAAGAGGACTATTCAAACTCTCTAGTATATCCTTCTTACTTTGTTTTGGATTTCAGAGGCTTTTTGGAGGTTCATCTTCACGTAGTAGATTTTGCTTACAACAACAACTACCAGTCCAGTATTGAGATATCACCATCTGAAGCTTTATATGGACGGAGATGTCATACTCCTCTATCTTGGAATAATATTGGTGAGAGAGCCTTGTTGGGACAAGAGATAATTATGGATACAGCTGAGAAGGTAAAGCTCAGCAGAGATAGACTTTGGGTGGCACAGGACAGAAAATGGTATTAGGCCGATAGCTACCGAAGACCTTTAGAATTTGATGTATAGATTTTATTATATTATTTATAATTATTTTGTTTTAGGTTCAGTGTTAAGGCTATATTTTATTCTAGGTTGGCGATCTGGTGTACTTATAGATTTCTGACACAGTGCACGATTTCCTTTGGTGGAGACAGAAAGCTTAGTCAACGGTACATCGGACCCTTCGGTGTTCTTGCGAGCATCGGTACCGTGGCCTACAAACTAGACATGCCACCTACAATGGAGGTAGTGCATGAGGTGTTCAATGTGTCACAGCTAAGATGATACGTGGCAAATCCTAGTCACATATTGGATCACTCGATGATGGAGGTCGGTCCGACTCTTAGCTGACCAGAGCAGCTAGTGGAGATTCTGGATCGCAGGAAGAAGGTGCTACAAAACCAGACGATTCCCTTGGTACGGTCGCGTAGAGGCATTACTATCCGGGAGAGTCTACCTGAAAGAGGGAAGCTTGTTACAACCCGTACCCGGTATAAGGGTACGACTATATGGGTACGTCCAGCCTATGCAGTAGCATCGGCGGTAGAACGCTGTCTAGGTCGACAATACTATCTACACATCTCATAAAATATATAAGGTACCTTTAATGCTATCTCAACTCCAAATAGAGGACAATATGATAATATGGTAATGGTAAACAATATTCAATCATAATAACAAACTAGAGGATGATAAGGCATGTAGAAGGAAAGAAAAGAGTCACAAATATATCACAAGTCCAAGTCTAATCTTAACACAAGATCTCAAATAATAATACAATGCCAAAGTCTAATTAAAATAATATCAAGAATAAACTAACTATGCCTCATCAACTATTGGAGCTAACTCAACAGGCTCTACGGGTTTTAACTCAACTGGCCCGCCATCCCATGGCTCGTAGTGCGTAGGACAGCAGTCCTAAAATGAATCATCTAAAAAATATATCCAGTCAGGATTGGACCAAATTACAACACAAATACCAGTTCCAATAATTGACAAAAATTATGAAACATTAATAGCAATGAACATAAATGATGAAAATAACTAAACTAGCAATTATCACGAGAAAGATCATTACGATAAATAATGGCAAGAACTGAGAACAATATGGTGAGGAACAATAATAAAATAAACTAGAATAGAGTAAATAATATATATATATGTGCCTTAAAATATTAGTAAAATAATGTGATCGGCTTGGGACTAACACGGGCTATATAAAAAGTTTAGATAGCGTGATCATGCGTGAGTGAAATAATCTTCTAACTATCACGGGCTATACTAAATCACGGGCTATCATGTATGATTACATATCCACTAATATTTTCCATCCTCTGACTTGAATACAAATACAAATCATGACACGTTATAACATGTATATCATAATGCATGGTCTGATATATCATGCACTATGATCACGGTCTATATAATCACTAAGATATCATGGTAATCACTGACTAATCAAGAAGTACGTCATGACGATCACTGAGTAACCACGATAATAATATCTCATGACCAAGATCAACGTATACCAATCTGTGTAACCATCATTTTAGGAATCAAATACCTCAATACTAAATACCTGAAATATAGAGACTATCAAATAAGAAAACTATCAAAGAATATACTTACCTAAAATCTGGTATTGAGCAACTACAATGTCCGAAACGGTACCTCGAAGACCTAAATATGAAATACTATGTCATTTGGGTGTATTGGAATAATAAATATGCTAAAATGAGTCAGAATATGATTTCTAGGTCCTTTCTATCTCATACCAGTCCAACTAGGTTAATACCTTGATTTTAGGTCGATACCTAGCTTCTAGATTGATTACGAGTCTATACTAGCTCATTCTAGGTAATACTAGGTCATATATAGGTTTATAAGTTTATAACTTGAAGGCGTTAGTTAATCTAGTTATCACTAGGTACTAGGATACTATATATACTAATACCAATATCATAAACTAACCTCATAACTTACAAATAATCTAATACCTCACATTACATTCCTAACTGATACTCTAATTAGCTCCAACTGATACTTTATTTGGCATATTTCAAAACTCAACTTAATTATAGCAATAAGGCCTATCCTAAACTCTCTACACTAATCCTCATTAAGGCACTACCCCTACACCTATCTGGTCAACCAATATCAATCTAGAACCATATATAGGGGTCATAATACTCTCAATATCTTGAACTGATAACACTAGTTCATGAGTATGTCTGATACCCAAATAACCCTTCTCTAACCCATGCAACATGTCTTCACTTGCTGCTGCCTAGTTGCTCCATGCTTGTAACCTCTGCACACATTATCCTGGACAAATTGACACTTATTTATAACATACTTACCTATACATTAGTATTATATATGTTCCAAAACATACCTGACACTCACTCCTTGCACCTGCACTTAAGTTGCACACTCCACACTAGCTCATATTTACTACTCACCTATACTCTCAAAACTATATATGACACACACTTCCATATTAACAATTGTGCATAATCTAGAACTTGCTGACTGTACTACTTTACTTCACTGTATATACTTAACATTGCAGTCCTTACAATGCTGAACACAGCTTTTACCCGAGCCCCTAACCTAGTTTTATATTCTCCGCTTATTGACTGAACTTGGTAATACAACATCATACTTATGAGGTATCTTCCATCGAAGCTCAGCAGTGCACTTTCTTCTCCCTTGCAACTTCTACTTAAAACCAATAAGACCAAACCATTGGTGCATGATACCATATTATATATTACTTCCTCCCTACTGCTTGTCTTTCCTTATCCTTGTTGTTGTTGTTTCTTATTGCTAATGCTTGCTGTTACTGCTGCTCTTGGCTTAATGTCCCAGGTCAGAACATACCTGGTACTTGCTTCCTCTCCCTTTTCAAAGACTGGCACTTACTTGCATCATCTGTTGCAGGCACTGCAACTACGTCTAGCTGCACAATAGTGCACCTGTATTATACTTTCACCCGAATACCTTACACTTAATAGCCTGTAACTTCCTATACCTGCTGCTGATAACTCTAGAATACCCTTGATTACATCAGTGATCACTCCACTCAACTTCACAACAGAAATCAAAATACCTCTCAAACCAACTGAATACTAACCAACAACAATAACAGCAGCTATAGCTGCCACTCGAGCACAGTCACCCCTCTCCCTCAGTTCGAATTTTTTATACCTTGCTACACCTGAGAATGGATCAGTTTGCAGTCTTCTAGTAATACAACAAAGCAACATCACACCTACAAAGGCAATACTAATATGACCAATACTTCAGACACCAACAAATACTACTGAAATGCTAATACACTCGAGCCCCGAGTCTGTAGCCTCCTCCTTGAACCTCTCACACACATAGCCACAAAATACCAATACCAAACTAACACCTCACAATATATACATACTACAACCATAACACCATATATATATATATATATATATATATATATATATATATATATATATACTAACACATGTGCATAGATATATGATACACTCTTTAATACATAAACAATTGTTAAACACATGGTGTGCATACTAGTGACATACAATGATACTACATGATACATCCTCAATACACCACACCACTATAATACCAACCCCCAATTCTCTGTAATTATCTTTAATACACATAAATACATATATAAATAACTAATGCAACTAAATACAATGGAAATTGAATAGTATTTACACTACTATGCATAAATCCTCAAAAATGAGTCCTCGTATCATAGTGTATCACAAAATACCATGATACGGCCTACTCGTATCCATTTTTGGCCACGTACCTAGTCCCATAACCCCGATCTAAGTCTAATTAGATCTAATTGGTCTCATAACACACAATTGATGTGTCAATCTCGTAATCTCCCCTTATTGGACACAAATTACCATGTAACTATCACAATAAAAGTCATATGGACGTAATTCTTGTCCTATGGGTAGCCCTAAGCCAAAGGATTATTCCTAATGATTAAATGCATGAATTAAAGTCTTAATTAAGGGTTGGATTCAGAATTTATCTTTTGGGAGATGGATTTCCAATGAATGCTCGATGGACACAATTAGGACATGATCTCCTTGTCAATTCTTCTTTCTTCAAGTGCTCCTTGTAATCCAAGCTACAATGCTTCTTTGATGATGAAATTGAGCGAGAATGGGTATAAATTGGGTTAAATTTGTGGAGGGATGTCAATTTGGAGAAGAATATAATTGGGGATCTAATTGAAATAAACTAGTAAAGAGAAGAGAGAGTGAAGAGCCTTAAATGGCCGGCACCCTATTCTTTCCCTTCAAGAAAAATCAAATGTCTAAAGTACCCCCATTAGTCAGTTATGAGGGATAATTAGGAAGTACTATATTAGAAAGGCTCTAAACTAATGTAAATTAAACAAATCTCCTTAATTAACTAAGGAAAGGGGTCTAATGGGCTTGGTCACATGTTGGGCTTAATATAATATTATTATGACTAACTAATGGGTCCACTAGTAACAAGTTCAATAAACATAAGCTAGTCCACTAATAATTAATTAAAGAGGACAAGTAAAATTTAAACAAATATCATAATATAAATAGATATTAATTACTAAATAGCAATTATGCTAAATGACCAAAATACTCTCATTTAGAAATATGGTAGTGACAAGTCTACCCTCCTTAAAATATTATGTCCTCAAAATTTAAGGAAGAACTTAGCACTACGACAAACAATCACAACAATCAAGAAAGAGTGATACCTCATGGCTGAAAGAGATAAGGGTATCTCTCGCGCATCTCGGCTTCTCTCTCCCAGTTAGACTCTCCAGAGAGTGATACCTCCACACGACGCACATGAACAAAATAGTCTGGTTCTGCAGCACCTTCTTCCTGTGATCCAGAATCTCCACTGGCTGCTCTGGGTATTGATCGATCTCTGAGTGATCCTATATGTGACTAGGATCTGCTATGTACCATCTCAATTAGGACACATTAAATACATCATGCACTCCCTCTAATATATGCTGTAAGTCTAGTATGTAGGCCACTACACCAACCCTCTCAAGAATATCGAAGGGTCCGTTGTACCGTAGACTAAGCTTTCAGCCTCCACCAAAATGAATCGTGCCTCATGTCGAAGAAATCAGCAAGAACACCAGACCGCCAAACTATAATAAATACAACCTTAACACTCAGTCTAAAATAATGCAATCACAAGCAAGCAAATAAAAATCTATACCTAAAACTCCAAAGGTGTCACACCCCAGTACAAAAATACGTAGGACTAGAAATACATAAATATGCCAGTCGTATGTACATGATAACTCAAAAATGTAAAAACCATATACATACGTACGCTATTTTATAAATAATAATTCACAAGGGGTATAAAACTTTATAAGTCAAAGGCAATAGTAATCTCATCCATAAAATGAAATAGAAATATATAACCCAATATGGCAATATACCAAGAAGGAAATAGGCAAGAAGAACTAGTACTCGGATGGAGACAAATCAACTACCAACTAGCATATGAAAGACAAAAAAATAAGTACATTATCTAATGATCATGAAGCTTTAGGGAAGACCTCCTCGAAAGAGAAAAAAGCAGCCAGTCCCTATTCGTGCTCCTGCAAATAATCATGATCTTCTATACCTGGAAAGGGTGCCAGGTCCTCAGAGGGATATAACAAGTACACAAGAAATCGACATTTATGAATGTAAAGTAGTAAACGATAAATATGGTAACTAAACCACCTATGTGATATGCATTCGAGACATCTATAATGGCGCATGGGGGGGTGAAATAGAAGAACAGTCGTCCCACTAGGCCTTCGGTAGAACTCGGGGGTTACACAGTTGCACAATTTTTATCGTATAGTAAGAAACATAATTAATATATGCTCATTAGCACATTCTACCCTCCCAATGAACTATCTGAACCGTATTAGTAGTGTAGACATAATGCAATAACGTCAAATAATATCTAGAAAACTAAACTAATACCAACTACTAACACAAGACTTGAACTCTCATATCGATGATCAGTTGATACGCTAATCCATGCACTCTATCACTCAGACAGTGAACGTATTTGAAATAGTGTCAGGTCAGAAGATACCACGTACCTTCACAATAATCCAATCCCATAACCAAACAAGGACAAGCGTTGGACCACCATACCATGTGTCAGGTCAAAAGATAGCTCGTACCTTCACAAGATACTGGGTAAGTCTGCTACTCTAAGAAGCGTATACACAACTAAACAAATAAAAACTGTACATAATATAAACTGAATAATACAATCAAGCAAGGTGTACTTTCCTTCCAAGCCAAGCTGCGAGCAGAACAAATCTGGTCTGAAGGTCTCCACAGGAACGTCTCGAATACCTACCAATTAATTATTACTCTAATTAGACTCTTAGTTTCTAGTTTAAATGAGGTTTTTATCTAGTTCTTAATTCTACGTTGGTTGTACATGCAAGTAACTACACACCAAATTATTACTAGCCATAAAATATGTCCTCTCTTGATGGATGGGAGGTACAGCCATGCACATGAATTCGGGCTCTGTTGCCATGTGGATATTTGTTAGGATTTTATTGTTTGCTAAGTATCTGGGCAGTTCTTAACTGTTGTAGGCATGACTTAATTTAAATGGATGCGTGGCCGCTATTTCGTTGGAGGCTTCTAAGGGAATAATTAATAAATAAATAAATAAATCCAATAAACGAGGGAAGTGGCCTAATTTGGCATAGAGGAATTATGGGTTGCTTATTGAAAAAGGTTGGATTGGAAAAATAATCACAAATAAATTATTTATATAAAAATATCTAAATATTTCTATAAGAATCTATGGTTGACACACTAGTACCATACTAATGCTAAATGATCCAATTTTGTGTCATGCGAAGATCCTACAAGTAGTGTCTCCCGTGTAGGCTACTTTCTACGAATGGTATTATAGATTTTGGGGTCATCCTATGTAATTAATATTCAAACCACGGTAAAATGTCCTAATATAACAATTAAACTTTAATCGATTCAAAATAATCTAAATAATTATAATAAATACAAAAATACACAAAATAACTTTTTTGGATGAGATGGTTTACAAAAGGTCCCCGGTGGCTATCGGCCCAATATTACTGTCTGTCCTGCGCCACCCGAAGTCTACAACTGATGAGCTTAAACTACTCGACTGCATCCACAATCATCTATGGTCCTAACAACGCTCTCTCACTAACATCATCCCAAGATAGAGGAGTATGATATCTCCGTCTATATAAATCCTCGAATAGTGACATCTCAATACTGGCCTGGTAACTGTTGTTATAAAAAAACTCTACTAGGTGAAGATGATGCTTTCAAGAACCTCTGAAATCCAAAACACAAGTGTGAAGCATATCCTCAAGAGTATGAATATTCCTCTCTGACTGTCCATCTGTCTGGGGTGATATGCGGTACTGAACTTGAGCTGGATGCCTAAGATTGCTTATAAACTCCTCCAGAAGTGCGATGTAAAACAATTATCCCAATCTGAGACTATGCTCACAAGAACTTCGTGCAATCTGAAAATCTGTCGTACATACATCTTTGCTAAATTTTTCGTAGACGTACCCACTTTGAATAGCAAGAAGTTGGCTGATTTGGTCAACATGTCTACGATAACCCAAATCGCATCTTTTTCTTCTGGAGAACGCAGAAGCCCTAAAATAAAATCATAGTAAATGCTCCAATTTTAACTCTGGAATGGGTAAAGGCTGAAGTAAACAACCTTGCCTCAACCTCTCTACATTTACCTGCTGGCACACTAAACCTCTAGATATAAAGTATGTTACCTTCCGCTTCATGCGATAGCACCATACATCCTCTTTCGGATCTCTACACATCTTATTGGGACCTAGATGTATAGAGTACTATGATCAATGTGTCTCCTGAAGAACCTCCTCGTGCAATGTCTATTTGGCATACACCACCTGATACCGTACCATAGTAATCCATCCTCAGCAATAGTGAAGTCCTTGGATAATCCTATCCGAACCTGTGCTCTGATGCTCCTCAATGACTCATCATCATACTTTATAGCTAGAATCATGTTATTATGACTCGTACCCGGTGTAGGGATACAAGTAGTGAATACCGCCTACCCTACGCCACAACATCGACGGTAGAACGCTGTTTAGGTAAACTATCTATCTAGCAATCAAGATATAATATGCCACTAATATAAATGAATATACTCAGTCGCATATCTATAGATGGAATAAAGCACGAATATGATAAAAGAATAGAAGAGTCATAAATAATATCCAATGAGTTAGAGAAATACTAAAATAATGCTGGAGAAAAATCTAGTACAAAAGGAAACTAAATACTAAGCTACGAGTCCTGGGTCATCTGTCTCAGTCGGGATAAGACCCTCCTAAGCCATGGTCTCTAGCTCTAAGCCAACCACGTACTGAGGCCCATAGTGAGTGGTGTACCACTCCTCAGTGTCATCTGAAAAAAGTATATCCAGTCAGGAAAGGAGCAGAGTACATCTCTAACAGTAGTTCTAATAAATAATATAAACTATGTAGCAGTAAATAGATATGAGTATACAAGATATAATATACAGATATAAGAGATATAATAAAGGAAATAATGAAAATAAATATGAGAATGAGCAATATAGAATGAGCAAGATATATTAATGATTAAGTGAGTGAGTACCAGCTTTAACATGTGATCGGCTTGGAAACTTGATACAAGAATTATGGCCTGGTTAATCATAAGTACGGTGTATGATTAACAATATTCAATAAACAAGACTTGATACAAGGAGGGTATGATCACATATCTATACTACGAACTCTCTACTCCCGACTGGTATAGTGGATCCAACCATGGTACGTTATGACATAGGATCCATTGGGTAGGTAGATAGTCTCCCCTAGAATCAATGTCTGCATATGTACAAGAAGAACAAGGAAACAAGACTTGCACAAGATACACCATATATGTCAAGGAATAACATCTTATAACGAGATTCGGATATACCAATCCGTGTAACCATCGTGTCAAAAAATTAATGATATCTACACTAGATACAAGAGACATAGAGGATATCATAAATGAGAAACTATCAGAGAATGTACTCTCCTGAAATCCTTTAAACAATATCAAAGATATCTGGTACGGTGCCTTGAAGACCTAAATCTGAAATATTACATCAATATAAGGTTCTGGAATAAAAATAAGTTAAACTAGTCAACGTCTAGATCATAAAGCCATTTCTAAGTCAAAACAGTCAAATTAGGTCAACTCTAGTTTAAACTAGTCAAATTTGGTCAAACTAGCTATTTTTAGGTTGTATAAGTCTATCTCTAAGATTTTTGGCCATACACTATGTAACTAGACTATACTAGCTAAGCTAAGATACTAGAAAACGAACAAGATACTCACACCACTACACACCTATCTTGATACTCAAACCCAATATCTTGATTATCTATCAATACCTTGACATTACCTTCGTGTCATAAGGTAATGTGAATTCTAACAAATAACTAACTACCCAAACTCCAACTATAACTAACAAGTATTTAAGTAATACAATACTACTAACTATACTAATATATATATATATATATATATATATGTATATATATATACATACATACATATATACATACATACATATATACATATCACTAATTAGAGATATAAATACATATCACTAATAGTAATCACTAGTATATATATCAAACTACTATCTAAATGTACATATATATATATATATATATATATATATATATATATATATATAACTACATAATATAGTAACTAACTAGCTAAACTACTAACTAGACTAACTATCAAGAAACTAACTTAACTAACTTACCTTGTTGTTGCTATTGCTATTGCTATTGCTGAAGTTCTGCTAATGCAGAAACTGCTGTGCTATAGCTGCTGCAATAGTTGCTGCTAGCTAGCTGCATGCCACTGCCTCCTCGAGCTGCTGCTGCTCACTGCTATGCCTTGCTGTAGCTTGTTTGCTATGTTGTTATGCTATATTGCTGTGCTAGCTGTTGCTACACTCCATGTTGTTGCTCCATTTGCTGCTACCTGCTATTGCCATAGTACATGCTACCAACTGCATGTTGCAGTTGCTCGATGCCTGTCACGACCTGCACCCGGTATAGGGATACAAGTCAGGAATAACGCCCAACCTACGTCACAAAATCGATAATAGAACGCTGTTTGGATAATCTATCTATAAATATAATAAGCTACCAACAATATCGATATACTCAATCACAGATCTAAGATGGAGAATAGCACGAATATGATAAAAGAATGAAACAGTCATAATACAACTCATGAGTCAAAATAATAACATCAATGAGTCTGAAGAAAATACTAAACAGTAAGCTGAAGACAAATCTAGTACAAGAGAATAACTAAGATACTATAAGTTTTGGGTCATCTATCTCAGTCGGGATGAGTCCCTCCTGAGCCAGGGTCTCTGGCTCTAAGCCCATAATATTTCGACGTCTGTAATGAGTAGGGTACCACTCCTTAGTGTCATATAGGAAAAATATATTCAGTCAGGAAAAGAACTTCTTCTTGAAGAGGTCCTTGAATACCTTCCAAGACTGCCCCACGTCAGCAAAAATTAGCTCATTCCTGATCCAAGTACGGACGACATCGAACAGCTGAAGTCCTACCGCCTCAACCTTCATATCCTCAGAAAGACAGGACACCCTCATAAGATGCTCAATATCCTCAAGCCAATTATCAGCATAGATGATGCCCTCTGTCCCCTTGAAGACCCTAGGCTCCAGCTTCTTGAAGTCCTGAATATTACCTGGCCGAAGCTGAGCAACCTGCTGCTGGACGGGAACTCCTCTCTCTACTACAGCATGAGCAAGCTGATACACAATCTCGATGCTCTGCCGTAAGATGTTGGTCTGTCTCTGGTGTGTCTCAGACTGAGCCCTCTGTACCTCTAATATCTTACGAAACAGTATGAACATTTGTGTCGTATCTGCTGGCAAGGAAGGTCAAGGTGGAAGTCCCTCAGATATTGTCGGAATAGTCCTCTGAGTAGGATGTGGACCTCCGAAAGCAGTTGATACTCCAATCACCAGAGAAGTGACTGGTGCAGGCCCTCGGAAAGTCATAGACCTCTCTGAAGCTGCTCTCCCCTGCTGTTGTCAAGTCTTAGACGGCATCCTGTGACAAAGCGAAAGAAAGAATCAATATGGCACATGATATAAGACATTCAAGGAAAGGACAGTTAAAGATCAAATATCAATATGCAGGAAGAATAGTTGAATTGAATCAAAAGAGTTTTTCCTAGATGTGATTGAGTACTCTCAACCTATAGCCTATATCCTATATCCTGAAACAGGCTCGTAATAGCACTCAATTTAGAGCACCACTATGAATCGCACTAATTGCGACCTCGAAGACCTGTATGGGCCACCGCTAAAAATGAGTCACGACCCGCACCCGATGTAGGGATACAAGTCAGAAACAACGTTCAGCTTATACCGCAGAATTAGCGGTAGAATATTGTTTGGATAATCTATCTATCAATATAATAAGCCACCAACAATATCAATATACTCAATCATAGATCTAGATGGAAAATAGTATAAATATGATAAAATAAAAGAATAGTCACAAAATAACTCATGAGTTAAAATAATAACATCAATGAGTCAGAGAAAAATACTAAACAGTAAGCTGGAGACAAATCCAGTACAAGAGAATAACTAAGATACTATAAATCCCGGATCGTCTGTTTTATTCGGAATGATTTCCTTCTGAGCCAGGGTCTCTGGCTCTAAGCCAACAATATTTCGAGGCCCGTAATAAGTAGGGTACCACTCCTTAGTGTCATCTGGAAAAAATATATCTAGTCCGGAAAGGAGCAGAATATATCTCTAACAATAGTTATAATCAATAATATAAACTATATAATAGTAAATAGATGTGAATATACAAGATGCAGCAATAGATACAAGAATACACAATAAGGAAAAACTGGAATAAATACAAGAATGAACAATATGGCAATGAAAAAGAATACTAATGACTAAGTAAATGAGTACTAGCATTATCATGTGATTGGCTTGGGAACTTGCACAAGGATAAAGGCCTGGCTTGTCATAGTGAGGTATATGACCAACACTCACAAGGAACAAGACATGCACAAGGAGGCTATGATCACATATCTACCCTAAAATACTACCCACCCCCGACTGGTATAGGGGATCCAACTATGGTACGCTACGGCACAGGATTCTCTAGGAATATTGCTAGTCTTTCCAAAAATCAGTGTTTGTACATGTAAAGAAAATAAGGAAACAAGGAATAACATATCATGATGAGATCCGGATATACCAATCCGTGTAACCATCGTGTCAAAAAATCAAGGATATCCAAACTAGATACAATGAACATAGAGGATATCATAAATAAGAAACAGTCTGTGAATGTACTCGCCTGAAGTTTGGTAAATAGTATCATTGATGTCTGGTATGGTACCTCGAAGACCTAGATATGGAATATAATATTAATACAAGATTTCAGAAATAAAAATAAGTTAAATATTCAACTTCTAGGTCATAAAGCCATTTCTAAGTCAAAACAGTCAAACTAGGTCAACTCTACCTCAAACTGGTCAAACTGGTCAAACTTGGTCAAACTACCCATTTCTATGTTGCATGAGTCTATCTTTAGGATATTGGGTCCATACACTATGAAACTAGGTCACACTAGTTAAATCTAAGATACTAAGAATACACTAAGATACTGTATCTTAGGATACGCAAACAAGAGATATGAGAATATCACAATATGCATATATAATTATCAATAATATAATATTCTAACTACTCTAGTGTTAAGTGGATACATTGGCTTTAAACCAACGTGGTATCGCACCACTAAACCCCCATCTTGATACTCGAACCCAAATACCTTGAATATCCTTAATACCTTGACAATTACCTTGGTATCTCAAGTTAATGTCACTCTAGCATATAGTTAACTAACCCACTAACTTTATATACTAATATATGCATATATCAATCTAATATAACTTCTAGTATATACTAACATGAATATTAAATACCAACTACCAAACTAATCACTAACTACTAATACGTATACACATGTACACATGTCTACATATATAGATAACTTAGAGATACATAAGTATATATGTATAGATAACTAACTAAATATATACTAATAACTAGATAGTTAATTAACTAGTTAACTAACCATAATAAACTAGCTAACTACTACTAATTAACTAACTAACTAGCGTGAACCAACTCACCTAGCTAGCTGCCCAGATACACGTTGCTGCTGTTATCGCTGTTTGTTGTCGCTGTTGCTGTCGCTGTTGTTGTCCGCTGTTGTTGTTTGTTGTTGTTGTCGTGGTTGCTGTCGTTGTTGTTGTTTGCTGCTGCTGTTTGCTGTTATCGTTGTTTATTGTCGCTGTTGCTGTCCGTTGTTGCTATTTATCGTCGCCGTATACCCGAGCCCCCTCCTCTCTCTCTCAACACAACAATACACACACACAAGCACACTACTTATATATATATATATATATAACACTCCTCTCATCTATACATATATGTATATATACAAACATATGTAGATAAATTATCCCCTCTCATATTTATATATCCAACATACACACTATATTATATATATAGATACACACATACACATCGGTAGATATATTACTCCCTCTCATATATACATATAGATATAGTAGCATGACATACATAAATACATATATACAACATACATATATACATATAACATAACTATTCAAATAGCTATATATATAGATGTATATCTACATATATATAAATACATATGAATATAGATATTTGATACACTAGTACATATAACTACATATATATACATAACAATATATATATATATATATATATATATATATATATATATATATATATATATATATATATATATATATATATATATACACACATATATCAATACATATATTACAAATAGCTAAGGATAATAGAAATTGGATTTAGAAATAAAACACAATAAACACGTGGAGTGCATCACACCCGTATCACTCTAGATCTATGATACGCTTGAGATACGAGTCCACCACATAATCAAAAATATCCCGAAGGATACGAGGAAGTCTAAATTACTATTTATAAATAATACATATCTACGTGTCCATGTCAAAATATGACATGCACAAAGTCCCGTATCGACGGAAAAACTCCCAAATCAACATGTATCAATAAATTGATGGAATATGACCTACACGTATGTAATTATGGATACGATCCTAGCCACAAAAAAGCAAACATATGTCAATTTGGTTTACATGACCAATTAACAAAAATAACAAGTGTCAATCTCGGAATTCTCCCAAAATTGACACAAAAAGTACTATAACTTTCTCAATAGGCCTCCTATGAACCTAATTCCCATTCCTATGGGTAGCCTATGCATATGAGATAATTTTTCACAGTTAAATCTCAGATTTAGAACCTAATTAAAGGAAAAAAACTAAATTATACCTATTGGAAGATGGATTCCTAATGCAACCTCCAAATTTGATAAAATGAGTCTCCAACTTGTAGATCCTTGCTTCCTTCTTCTTGATCCTTGCTCTACTAGCCTCCAATGGTGATTTGGAAAGGAATTGGGTTAAAATTTGGTAGGAAATTGATGTGGGAATGAAGGAATTTGGTTGAGAAAAAATCTAGATCAAGATTTGAAATAAAAAAAGGAGAAAGAAACTTTTTCCCCTCTTTTATATAGGCTGGCCCCCTTTTGTCCCTCCCTCAAGGTACTATATAATGCCCATTATACCCCTTGGGGCCTCTCATGAAGAAATAATTAAGGAGAGAATGTTCTAGTCTAATGGTTTAATTAAATTAATCATCATCTAATGAATGGGCTTCTAATTGGGCTCAATTCTAACTAATAATGAATGTTGGTCTAAGAGTCTAAACTAAACAAGTTAGGTCCACTAATACAAGTCCAAAATAATAAACTAACATCTAATGATAAATAAATAATTATTTAACATGCATAATATTTAATTAATTATGAAATTACCAAAATACCCTCTCTTAGAAAATAAGGTAGTGACAATGCCTTGCTGCTCATTTGCTGATTCTGAAATACCTCCTTGCTGCTACCTGTTGTGCAGCTCAATCCCCCTCTCACACACTACACACACACACACATACACACACACATAACTATATACTTATATATATAACACTCGATACAACGCACATATATATACATCTATGCACACCCATACCTCTATACACTTATATATATATATATATATATATATATATATATATATATAACACTAGATACAAACACCTATCTATACATATATATATATAAATATATACATATATAAACATACACACATACATATATACAATTCTCCATAATAAACACACACACACACACACACACACACATATATATATATATATATATATATATATATATATATATATTATATAACATTAATAAATATAATATTCTAATAGGTATTACAAGGCAAAATGAATCTAAGATGCAATGAAACAAACATGTGGACTGCATCGCACCCGTATCAAACTAGATCTATGATACGCTTACAATATGAGTCCATCACACAACCAAACGTACCTCAAAGGACACGAGCTAGTCTAAAATAATAATTATGAACAATATGAAGAGCTAATTATATATCTATGTGTCCGTGTCAAAATGTGACATGCTCAACCCTACTAACTGAAGAAACTCCCAAATCAACCCGTATCTCTAAATTGTCAGGATACGCCCTACACGTATCCAATTATGGATACGACACTAGCCACAAAAAATAAATACATGTCAATTTGTTCCAATTGACCAATTGACAAATACAATAAGTGTCAATCTCAGAATTCTACCAAAATTGATTTAAAGTAACACATAACTTTCTCCATAGACCTCCAATGAATCTAATTCTAATTCCTATGGGTAGTCATAGCATATGGGGTATTTTATAATGATTAAAACACAGATTTAGAGTCTAATTAAAGGGGAGAAACTGAGTTATAACTATTGGGAGATGGATTTCCAATAAAACTCTAAATTGGATGAAAAGAGCCTCCAACTTGTAGATCCTTACTCCTCCTTGGAGATCATTGCTTCCTCCTTATAAATTCTTACTCTAATAGTGTCCAATAATAATTAGGGAAGGAATTGGAAAGAAATTTGGGTAGAATTAGATGTGGAAAATGAAGAAATTTGGAAGAGGAAGTTCTAGATCTAGATTTGAAATAAAAATGAAGAGAGAGAAACTATCCTTCCCACTAATACTAGGCTGGCCATCAAACCCCCTCCCCAAGCGACTATATAAAGTCTAAAATAACCCTTGGGGCCTCTCATAAAGAAATAATTAAGGAAGGAAGGTTCTAGTCTAATGGGTTTAACTTAATTAATCATCCTCCTAATAAATGAGTTTTTAAATGGGCTCAATTCTAACTAGATTTAAATATTGGTTCATGGATCTAATCTAAGCTAGTTAGGTCCACTAACACAAGTCCAAAAAAATAAACTAACATCTCACAATAAATAAATAATATAATAAATAAATATACAATATGTACAATATTTAATTAATTATGAAATGACCAAAATATCCTTTCTTAGAAAATATGGTAGTGATACCTATCCATCAGCTATGACTGTATCTGCAGTCCCCATATCTGTATCTCAACACCTGGTACCAACACCTCAATACCCATTCTCTCAAGATCTGCTAATAAATATCTGTCTGTAGTTATGCACATAGCTACTGGATACCTGCTCAAGGCATCAGCGACTACATTGGCGTTTCTTGTATGGTACTACAAAGATATATCGAAGCCCTTCATAAACTCCAACCACCATCGTTGTCTCATTTTAGCTCTTTCTGGGTAAAATACGTACTTTAAGCTCTTCTGGTCTGTGAAGATCTTCACACGCTCTCCGTATATATAGTGTTTCCACAGTTTTAGAGAAAAAATGACCGCAGCCAATTCCAAATCTTGGGTAGGATAATTCTTCTCATGATGACACAATTTCCTGGAAGCATAGGCAATCACCTTCCTATTCTACTGCAAGGCACAACCCAAACCCTTTTCTGAAGCATTACTATAGATAGTGAATCTACCTAATCCAGATGGCAACGTCAAAATTGGAGCGGTCGTCAACCTTTTTTTATCTCCTTAAAAGCGGCCTAACTCTTCTCATTCCAAACAAACTCCACATCCTTCCTGGTCAGACTAGTCATCGGGTTTGCAATCCTGGAGAAGTCCTATACAAACCTTCGATAAAAACTTGCTAGCCCAGATGGGAGATTCGTCTTATAGTATTCATAATTTATGTGGATACGTTTTTTTGTGCTAGTTATTATATTTTATTTGATTTCGAGGAAACTCAAAAATTCTTAAAATTAGAACTTTAATACCTGACCGGTATACATACGATATATTATAATATACTGACAATATACTACCAGGCAGATATTTGTTTCACTTTTGAGATATTTTCGAGATATTTCTCGATAAATTGCACTTGAGATATTTCATTTCTTTCTTTCTCTCTCCTTTCCTTTTCATTTTTCTTTTGAGCTTGGAAGTGTTGTCTTGATACCTGAAGTATGATTTTTGGACCACTTCGTGGTGGTGGACTAGAAAGTTTAGGCTGGGAGCTCGCGTTAGGCAAGTACACATTACCAATTTCGTAAACTTCTTTTACTTTTGTCATTTTACTTTCCTGGAGCTTTGGTTATTTATTTTTAGCTTGGACTTGCTTTACTATTATTGTTTACATCCTGATTTTTACCCTAGTGACCATCTCGATATTTATTTCTGGTAGAATCTTGTTCCATCTTATTTTGGTAACTCAGTAACGGAAATGGTATCAGAGTTGTGACTGTGAGAATTAGTTCATATTATGATATGAGACTTACCCTAGATTTGAATTCTTGTTAAACTTAGTTCTAATAATTTTTGGGGTTTAATTTAGGTCCCAGGAATCAGACTTGACTTAACTAAGTTCATTCTTTTAAACTGCATATCGACGATATGCTACAGTGTACAGACGGTATACTATAGTATACTGATGGTTTAACGATCATGACAACATTGTTGACCGACTTCAGGATATTTGTCTTGGCCGACATACCGACGGCGTAGTGGGTTGTGCCGACGGTATACCGATTTGTGGAACTTTATTTTTCAGTAACTTTTTTCCTACTTGGAATGACATACCGATGGTATAATACTGTATACCGACGTTATACCAATTTTTTAGAATCCAGAACTTGTTATATTATTTCTATCTCTGGAATGGTGTACCGACGTTGTACTAGACAGTACCGATGTTATACCGATCGTGTACTTTCTTTAGGAATTTTTGGTTTTTCATAATTTTGTTTTGATACTTTTTGCTTTTGCTTGGACACGACATGACTTGACCATATTTGGACATGAACTTACATGGCTTCAAATGACTTGACTGGACTTGAGTTGGCTTGACTTAATTTTACTCGGCTTTGCCTGGCTATACGTGATGACATGAGTGAATGGACTCGACTTGGCATAACTTTAAATGGCTTCATCGGACATGTCTTGGCTTAGTTTCACATGGTTTTATCTGATTGGATATGGCTTCATAAGGATATACATGGATTTACCTAGTTTCACATGTCTTTACCTGGCTTCACCTGGATTTATATGGCTTCACATAGCTTTACTTGGCTTCACTTGATTACACGTGGCTTATGTCGTGGCATACGTGAGTCCGTATGTGCATTGTATATTAAATCTATTTATATTATTATTAGAACTTATTTTGTTGTATCATGTCGAGGATGGATTCTGCGGAGAGCCATATCCGAATTTATACAAGAAACTACTAGGGGTAAATAACTAAAGATTCACTTAATACATGGCTAGAGATTTTTCTTTATTACATGCAGTCCTGGTTATTCATACAGTTATCATGTGGAGTAATCAGTAGTTTATATTATTGAGTATCTTGAGGAGTATTTGGTGCTGGTTTGTGCATATGGATATCCTGGACAGACTGCAGAGGCATACGATGAGAAGGAACTCTAGTATTCATGTTGTATTATAATTATTAATAATTAGAATTGTGATAACCCTATTTAGTTAAAGTATCAAGCTTTACTTATATGATGTGACTTGATTTATGGATGATGGACAGTTTTGGCTTTATATGATCATACTTTTATTTTTGCACTTCTTACACTATTTATTATCAGTTCAGTATATATCTCATTGCAGGTTTATAATATATTTTTTAGTATCCTGAGGTCTTTTACATTCAGTCTTTACTTTCAAAATTTCTAATTCTTGTATTGTTTGTTTAAGTTCCTAGATTAGCTTCCTTTGTGGTACTTAATTTTTGGGGGTCTGACCCCACTAGTTTTGTATAGCTAGATCCAGTAGCAAAATTAGAGGATCTTTCATACTTTCCCGAGGATGGTGGCCACCAGGAGCACCAGACCGCTTGAGTTACTTTTCTTACTTCCCTACTCTGATGTACATTCTACTTATATTGACGTTTAGCCACTGAGCACGTATTTAGCTCAATTTTTTATTTTGTCAGTTACCCTACATGCATTTGCATGATTGACATTTCCTAGGGTTGATCATGTATGACGTAGATTCTGTCTAGTCTATTCATTTTGTATTCACTAGCTTCATGATCATCTATATATTATAGTTTGGGATGCTTTACTATTATATTTTAGCTGATCTTACATCTTGTTAAATATTCCTATTCTTCTTGTGATTGAGACACTAGAGTTTGTTGGACCGAGGTTTGACTGATGGTTTCTAGTAGTGGCCCCTCATGTCTTACAGCTTCACCATATATACATAATACCGGAGTGCTCTAAGTATACGTAGTTTGCCTTGTCATCCCCGCTCTCCAGTATTATGGTTCTGGGGCATAACTTGATTTTAGTGGTTGCCCATGCGGGTTTGTCTGAGCGGATTGTCTGTCTGAGCAAATTTGATCTGGTTTTTGAAGATATATGGGGGTTGTTACTATTGCTAGAAGTCTTAATCCTAAACTGTACCCCTTGATCCCTAGTCATTCATCTCCATCCCTGATTCTTGAGTTGATGTCTTTTTGTTCATTGATCTATCATTTTTTTGTTTGACTCTTGTGTCCTTAACTTTCAAAGGCACTGTTACTTTTACTATCGGCCAGATGGATCGAGTGCAGCTCCAGGAGGGTCAGCATTCAGGTTCCAGTATATTCTTGAAGATTGGCCTCAACATTCAGGGGCAGAGTCTAGAGTATATCCCGAGGCAGATCGGCCGGCACTATCAGACCAACAGGCAGCACCTGTGCACCCAGTTCAGCCAGAGCAGCAAGAGGGTGTTGCACGAGCATTGATGGATGTCCTTCTAGGTTTTATGATGACCCAGCAATACTAGAGTGATGTACTAACTTTGTCGGTCCAGACAACGTATGAGCGAGGTGGTTATCAGATCAATAATTCGGCGACCAGCTTCAGGAGTCTCAGTCCTCCAAACTTTTATAGCACAGAGGACACAATTTTGTCCGATGCTTGGCTACAGGACACTGAGGCCATCTTGGAGCCAACAAGGACTTCATCTAGAGTGCGTGTAGCAGTAATGAAGCTACAGTTGTTGAACTTGGCTCATGATTGGTGGGCGGCGCATGAGGTTTCTCTCACAGCACCGATTCCTTGGACAATTTTTACTGAGAGATTTCCTGCGAGGTACTTTGATGCGGTGGCGCATTACGAGCTTCAACAGAGGTTTAAAAATCTCATGCAGGAGGGCAGGATCATCGACGGTTACACGACGGAGTTTGCGAGACTTAGTCGGTTTGCTCCTACTTTGGTAGCGACCGAGTTCGAGATGGGGAGGAGGTTCCAGCTGGGACTCCATTTAGAGATTATCTTGGTGGTGGAGCAGCATGAGTTTCAGACCTTTAATGTTGTGATGCTGGCAGCTAGGAGGTATGAGAACACATCGTAGAGGATTACAGATTGACTTGGGGGCTAGAAGAGGCCCAACATTTCAGGAGGATCAGTATCCCATTTATCAGCACCAGCAGTTCGAGCCCTGACGATTGGATCTTCAAGGACAATAGCATCATCTCAATAGTCTTCTCAGATTCCCCCTAGCAGTGCTGCAGTATAGGGCACCAACACCATTGCAGCTACAGCAGGTTCAGAAGCCTTTGCCTCCACAGGATCAGGCTTTCCAGCAGAGGCAGCAGTATGCGTAGGCCCAGGCACAAATGATATCTAGAGGTCAGTAGTAGAGGGGACCAACACCCAGAGGGCAAGGTCGAGCCTTCTTTCTATTGATGGAGGAGGCTTTGGCAGCAGAAGAGGTGGTAGCAGGTACTATTCTCGTCCACTTTCATTCAGCTTCCGCTTTATTTGATTTTGGTGCATCGTATTCATTTATATTTGCACGTTTTGCGATACGAGTTAGATTGGAGTACGAGTCCTTACTTGTAAGGTTGAATATATTTACTGGTAACAGTCTCGTGGGAGTAGATATAGTATATCCTTTGTGTAGAGTTATAGTGTGCGAGAGAAAGTTTTTCGCAAGGCTGATAGAGTTTCCTATGGGTGATTATGATGTCATCCTTGGGATGGATTGGTTGAGTACGAGACACGTGACTATAGATTGCCAAAATGGCATGGTTATCTTTTGTTTACTAGGTTGGGGAGGAGTTCTCATTCTTTAGAGGAACAGTAGAGTCACTGGAGGTTACATTAATGATGGCAAAGGCTGAGGATGGATAGTTTCCCAGTGTAGTTTGTTAGTTTTCAGATGTATTTCCTGACGAGCTACTATGTGTACCACCAATTAGAGATATGGAGTTCTACATTAATTTAATACCAGGAGCAGAGCCAGTTTTAGTATGAGTTTATAGGATGTCACCATCTGAGTTGGAGATCATGTACCAGATGATTGTGTGAAACCTCTCACCATAAATAGATATTTTGTATGTCTTTTATATTTATTTTATTTATTTCAAGTTAATTTTTTAATCAATTAAAACTAAATTATTTTATTAGGATACTTTATCGTAGTTTGGACATTAGTGACGTAGGACGACCCCAAAATCTATATCGCCCTTTGTAGGAAGTAACCTACACGGGCGACACTATTTGAAGGATCTTCGCGGGATACAAAATTTGACCATTCAACATTAGTATAGCACTGGTGTAACAACCATAGTTGATTATATTTAATATTTAAATATTTCTATGTATATAATTTATTTATGGTTATTTTTTAATCCAACCTTCATAAACTAATTAGCCCATAAATTATTCATGCCAAATTAGGCCACTTTTCTCTTTTGTAGGATTTATTTATTATTTATTATTTATTACTATTTTAATATCATGGAATCAAATCAAATCCTTGTCATATTAATTAATTGATTAGTTGTTGACTTTTAAATAACTAAAAACTAATTAGGAAACCTCCTAACTAACTACCAACTAATCCTAATCCTACCTATCTTCACATACCCGCGGCCTCCTCCATCCGTACGCACGCACCCCCCTTGGCCGAATCTCTCCCCCTCGCTTCTCTCCATAGAAAAAATAAAATATATATATATATATATATATATATATATATATATATATATATATATATATATATATAACCCTTTCTCTCTTCTAAAACCCTAATTAAATTCTCCTCAACAAAACCCTAATTTTCTTTTTCACCTCTTTTCTCTAAGCTGCCACCATCATCACCAAGCCGACTGCCCTCAACACCTGGCCACACCATCTCTTCCATCCAAGAACCTTAACAATTCTCTCATTCTTCTTCTAGTAAGTTCTTTAATACTTACTTCCCTAATATCTTTTTGTTATATGTTTATATAGATTTATATATATGTGTGGAATATTTTGTAAACTCTATTAATTTTTGATTGAAGAACCCAAGCAAACCATGAACCCAAATTTTGAGGTTCAACCCAAAACTTTTGTGCATGCATGAAACCTTCTTCAAAACCATCTTTAATTCTTGTTAATATATTCATCTAGAAGTTAATAATAGGAGAAATATTCAGTTTTTATAAATAATTCAAGATTTATTAATTTGTATTAAATTACAGTTTTGAGCATGTGTTATGGGTAGTTTGACCTAGTTTTAATGTATGCATATTTGAGACCCTTGGACCTTGATAGGACTTGATCATAGATAGAAAACTCTAAAATTTTCTCGATGAAGTATTATTTTTCCAAAAATTATATAATCTGAAATTATATTATTTAATGATTATTTTGTCATAACACCCATGTACCACCCCTTGGCATGCATACGAGCAAAGTTTGGTTGCCAACCCTAATATGATCAACTTGAAGATGGTAAAATTCTAATTATTTTTGTATAGATAAAAGAAATAGCATTTATTGTATTTATTACTGATTTTGTAATATTTATTCAGATTTTATTTCTATTTATAAAAATTAGAATTTTAGGTGTTTTATGTAACAAGTTGACCTAGTTTTGACAAAACTTGACCCCAACAATTTTATACTTAAACCCGACCAAAAACCTATATTTTTAGTATTCTAAATTTTATTATTATTTTTTAATTCTAATTTATGATTATTTATTTCAAATTTAATTATTTGTCAAAAATTAATTTTTATTGACTAATAGGTAACCCATTATGTCCTAGTTTTGGTTTCTACTTAAGTTTGGACTCATATAATTTATAGGAGATGACCCTATCACTAAAAATCGTATTTTATAATAAAATTCCAGAATTAATAGTTTTTATTAATTAATAATCTAAAAATAGTTTTAGGTAATGTATAATGGTTAGTAGTAATATTTTGGCATGTAGTTACTTGCATGTGCAACCAACGTAGAATTAATAACTAGATAATAAATTAATTTGACTAGAGGAATAAGAGTCTAATAACTGTAGTAATTAATTAGTAGGTGTTCAAGACGTTACTATGGAGAGCTCCGGACTATATTTGTTGTGCTCGTATTTTGGCTTGGAAGGCAAGTACACCTTGCTTGATTGTCTTGTTCAATTTAAATTAGGCCATTAGTTGTGTGCACGCATCTTAGAAGTACTTGATTTACCTGGTATATTGTAAAGATACGTAGTATCTTCTGACCTGACTCTGTTTCAAACATATTCACTGTCTGAGTGAGAGAGTGCATGGACTAGTGTGTCGATCGCGCATCGATACATGAGTTCGTGTTTTATTGTCACAACTCATACCCGATGTAGGGATGCAAGTCGAAAACAACGTCCAGCCTACGCCGCAGCATCGGCGGTAGAACATTGTCTTGGTCAACTATACTATCTAAACATCTCACCATAATATAAATTCTGCCAACAATATCTCAACACAAAACACAATCACATTCTAAAGCACGAGAAGATATCAAGGAAGTCTAACATAACTATCCATATAATATATAACAACACCAAAAGAACAATAAATAAACTCTCAAATATGAGCCAGAAATAAATCCGGTACCAAAGTGCTAAAGAGAACTAACTATGCTACCTAGTGAATCCGGCTAAAATTCTCGGCAGTCACTCCAGAACTAGTGGGTCCAAGTCTGCACCATCTATAAGTCAAAGTCCATAATATGTCGACACCAATCTTTCGGATATTTTGAAAAATATTTTCCAGCTATGAAGGGAGCAAAGTACATCTCTAACAATAGTTCTAAATCAATGTTATAAACTATGTAGCAGTAAATAGATGTGAATATATAAGATGTCATATATATGTACAAGAGATACGCAATAAAGGAAATACTGGAAATAAATACAAGAATGAACAATATGATAATGAAAAAGAATACTAATGACTAAATGTGTGAGTACTAGATACACCATTTGATCGACTTGGGAATATGATACAAGATTTATGGCCTGGCTAATCATACATGCGATGTATGATTAACACTATTTAAGAACAAGACTTGATACAAGGAGTGTATTATCACATATCTATACTACATACTCCCCGCCCCGATTGGTACAGTGGATCCAACCATGGTACGCTATGGCACGGGATTCCCTAAGAAGATAGCGACTCTTCCCGAGAATTAATGTCTGTACATGTACAAGATAATCAATAAAACAAGGCTTGCACATGATACATCATATACCAAGGAATAACATCTCATAACGAGATCCGGATATACCAATCCGTGTAACCGTCATGTCAAGGAAACATGGATATCTACACTAGATACAATGAACATAGAAGATATCATAAATGAGAAACTATCAGAGAATGTACTTACCTGCAGTCCAGAGTAATGAATGTCAAACTATGTCTGAACTGGTGTCACACAGACCTATATATGGAATATTGTATTAATACACAGTTTTGTAATAAAAATAAATTAAACTAGTCAACTTCTAGGTCATAAAGTAATTTCTAAGTCAAAACAGTCAAACTAGGTCAACTCTATGTCAAACCGGTCAAACTTGGTCAAACTAGTTATTTCTAGGTTGTCTGAGTCTATCTCTAGGATATTGGATTCATACACTATGAATCTAGGTCATACAAGGTAAATCTTAGGTTGCTAGGATACCGTATCTCAGGATACGCAAACAATATATAAATATTACATATCTATAATAAAGCAATATAAAATATATAAGTCCTAATTATAAATACTAAGGGGATAAATTGGCTTCGAACCAACTTGGTATCACAACACTAAACCCATATCTTGATGCCCAAACCCAATACCATGATTAACCTCAAATACCTTAATACTTACCTTGGTATCTCAAGGTAATCCAAAATGCTAACATATAACTAATACATATATATAAACCTAACTAATACTAAATATAACTAACACTATACTGTATATATATCCATTCATAGGAACTAACTATAATATAATGTTTCTAACTACTATATTTATATCACTACATATATCTAACTAACTACTAATCATAACATATCAAATACCTTAACTACTAATGACTAATATATATATATCAATCTAATACAACTACTAACTAATCACTAACCACTAATACATATATACATATACACATATCTATATATATAATACTTAACTAGAGATACTAGTGCATATATATATATAGATCTAATCAATTAACCTGGTAAATATTAGGCTACTAATAAATACTAATTAACTATTACTAGTAAACTAACCAACTAACATTCAACTAAAATAACTAAAGAAGCTAACTTATCAATAACCATCTAACTAACTTACATTTACTAAAATATAGTATACATAAATACCAATTAGCAATATATATACATATATACTAGTACCATATATATATATATATATATATATATATAAATATAAATATATATATATATATATATATATATATATATATATAAATATATATATATATATGCTCTAACAACAAAACTGTAGCTAAAACTTCTGTTGTTGTCGCTAAAGAACACTACTACTGTTGCTATTATTGCTGCTGCTGTTGCGGCACTGTTATTGTCGCTAATGATGTCGCTGAATGGCTGCTGATGCTGTTGCGACTACTGCTGCTATTGTTGTTGTCGCTAAATCTCACTCTCATATATTAACAATATATATATATATATATATATATATATATATATATATATATATATAATCTATATATACATTCTATAACTACTAATATATATATATATATATATATATATATATATATATATATATATATATATATATTAGCTACATATATTTATATATATATACAAGCTCCTCCACATACATATATATGTATCCTCACTAATAAACAAATAGTAACATCATAAAATTTACGTATACATATATATATATAATCATGCAATTACTTATATATAATTATAACATACAAGTATATATATATATATATATACATATATATATATATATATATATATATGTATATATATATATATATATATATATATATATATATATATATATATATATATATATATATACATATATATATATATATGTATATATATATATATACGTAACGTATATATATATATATATATATATATATATATACATATATATATATATATATACATATACATATACATATACATATACATATAACTTATATATAAACATACTGCCATAATTAATAGTTATTACATATGTAAAAGTATAGCTACATATATATATATATATCACACAAAGGTACATAAATATATTATACACTAACACATAATATATATATATATATATATATATATATATATATATATATATATATATATATATATATATATATATATATACATATATATATATATATATATATATATATATACATATAAATACACACACACATATATATATATATATATATATATATATATATATATATATATATATATATATATATATATATATATAGAATAAGGGAGGTGAGATGGCACCTCACTCTCAAAACAAGGGTGGCGGTGACGTGGCACAATTCCAACCACACATTTCATAATTAGCAAATTGTACTTAACTCCCTCCTCTAGTTTGTGTGGTTGTGATTGTGCCACATCACCGCCACCCTTGTTTTGAGAGTGAGGTGCCACCTCACCTCCCTTATTCTATATATATATATATATATATATATATATATATATATATATATATATATATACATAATTACATATTATAAAGATTAAGAACAATGGAATTAGATCTAGTAATAAATTGCACAAACACATGGAGTGCATCGCTCTCGTATCCTACAAGATCTAGGATACGCTTGCGACACGAGTCCATCACACATCCAAACATACCCCGAAGGACACGAGCAATTCTAATATAATAAATATGTATAATACGAAGAGTCAATTATATATGTACGTGTCTATGTCAAAATATGACATGCACAAAGTCCCGTGTCGGAGAAAAAACCTCCAAATCAACACGTATCACCAAATTATTGGGATATAACCTACACGTACCTAATTATGGATACGACAGTAGCCCCAAACACACAAGCATATGCCAAATTAATCTATAGGACGAATTGACACACACAACAAATATCAATCTCGGAATTTCCCGAAAACTTTCTCAATATGCCTCCTATGAACACAAAATCAAATCCTATGGGTAGCCTATACATATGGCTTAATTTTTCATGGTTAAATCTCAGATTTAGAATCAAAATTAAGGGAAAAAACTGAATTATACCTATTGGAAGATAGATTTTCAAAGAAACCTCCAAAATTGGTAAAATGAGCCAACTTGTAGATCCTTACTCCTCTTTATAGATCCTTGCTTCCTCCTTCTAGATTCTTGCTTCACTAGTCTCCAATGGTTATTTGGGAAAAAATAGGTAAAAAATTGGTAGAGATTTGATAAAATTTGGTTGAGAGAAATTCTAGATCTAGATTTGGAATGAAAAATAAAGAAAGAGAAAGTTTTCTCCTTTATATAGGCCTCACTTGTCCCTTTCATAAGCTACTATATAAAGTCTAAAATATCCCTTGGGGCCTCTCATGAAGAAATTAATTAAGGAGTGAAACTTCTAGTCTAATGGGTTTAACATAATTAATCATCCTCCTAATAATTGGGCTTCGAATTATTGGGCTCAATTCTAACTAGAATTAAATGTTGGTCCATGAGTCTAAACTAACTAGTCGGTCCACTAACACAAGTCCAAAAATAAATCTAATATGCTAAAAATAAATAAATAATACAATAAATAAATATTTAACATGCACAATATTTAATTAGTTACTAAATGACTAAAATATTCTTTCCTAGAAAATGTGGTAGTGACAAATCTACCCCCTTAGAAGAATTTCATCCTCGAAATTAAAACTTTTACCCCTCTCTCTTAGGCCAGTCATATCCTATTTATACAAATCTTACTATGGTCAAACCCCATCAATCACAGTCTAAAATAGTATATATCCAATAATATACAATCCTACCATTCTACTGAAAGAGAAATCATACTTGGATATAGTCATTTAACTATCATGAAATCAGTCTTTGCCTTGCTGGGGTGTCTCCCTCTATTGATACGGGATAACCTGCTATGCCACTTGTGGCCTATTCCATCATACACTAAGCATTCACTAATCACCAACCTAGTCAATATATTCTTAATACCAATGGTTACCAAATACTAGTGATATACTCTAATTCTAGGTCATGGATATGCTTAACTCACTGCCACTTGCTACTTAGGATACTATACAAACACTGCTAAGATACTACCTCCTTTATATATTTTAAATTCTTGTAATCACCAAAATTTCTCAACCATTTTCTTGCAAGGAACACTTGTATACTTTTTCAATCATGTATTTTATTAGCACACCCTCGCCTAACTTTAATACTCCCAATAGGATGCCTTACATAAATCTTGTTACTGCCTATACAAGGCACCAGCTCTCATATATATTTTTAGATGACATCAGCATACCAAGTTACTCGTGTCTCTCCTCTATTATTATACTAGTTATTAAAATGCTTTGTACCTAAACTTTTATAACACTTGAGGTACTCCGTCTCTTGTTATTAGGGTATCTCTTTCTTTCTGATACTTGGTGCAACTCATCCTCTAACATTTGTTAATCATCTTAAAGTTCTCATATGTACAATAGTATCATAATACATACACAATTGTCTTCTAGTCATTATAACATCATGACATCTCACTGGTATCCTTATCCTCCTCGGACTATTCTCTGATACATACGACCTCTATAATCAAATTTTGTAAGGTACTATACTTACTTACTTATATATATATATATATATATATATATATATATATATATATATATATATATATATATATATATATATATTGTCTCTCTCCTCTACTGCTTGGATTACTTGTACTATTACTCCCAAATATTTTTCTATCTATATTAACTAATACACCAATCCAATGTTATTACACAAGGTACTTACTGTTACTAGCATATACTCAACTAATCCATGATATAGAAACACTAGCACTCTTGCTATAGTAATACTAGCTTTCTAACTACACAGCATATGTCCTTAAGGTTCTAGAATACTAGCTTCATTATTAGATCATCTCATCATACTCACTAGAAATCATGGTCACTTGCATCCAATGCGCTAGTTATTAACTTCTATAATACACATATTTTACTTCACTCTCAAAGGTAGACATATGGTTCCATATCTCTATTGATGTATATGTATCTCTTCTCAAACCTTACAGATGGATATATAAATCAGTGATGCACTACATATCTTTCATGACCAATCTTGATATTTCTCAACCCATGACATAATATTAACACTCCAGCTTCCACTTTCTGATACTCATAAACTTCCCCACTGACACTTATCACCCACTGTGCATCGCGCACACAATTTCTAAATACTCTTCCACCTATTACTTCCAACACATTACTAACCTCAATATCTGGTGATTGACTTTCCTCACATCCTAATATCTTATATCCTATATCCTATATCCTATCGCAAGCTCGCAGTAGTATAACTAAGTCTTTGCACTACCACCACATCGCACAACTTGCGAGGCCTGACCTACATGGGCCACCACAGAAAATGTGTCACGACCCGCACCCGATGTAGGGATGCAAGTCAAAAATAACGTCCAGCCTACGCTGCAGCATCGACGGTAGAACGCTGTCTTGGTCAACTATACTATCAAAATATCTTACCATAATACAAATTTTGCCAACAATATCTCAACACAAAACTCAATCACATTCTAAAGCACAAGAAGATATCAAGAAAGTCTAACATAACTATCCATATAATATATAACAACACCAAAAGAACAATAAACAAACTCTCAAATATGTGCCGGAAATAAATCCTGTACCATAGTGCTAAAGAAAACTAACTATGCTACCTAGTGAATCCGGCTAAAACTCCTGGTAGTCACCCCAGAACTAGTGGGTCCAAGTCTATACCATCTATAAATCGATGTTCATAGTATATCGGACACCAAACTCTCAGATCCTTTGAAAAATATTTTTCGGTCAGGAATGGAGCAAAGTACTTCTCTAACAGGAGTTCTCCATCAATAATATAAACTATGTAGCAGTAAATAGATGTGAATATACAAGATGCCAATACATGTTCAAGAGATACGCAATAAAGAAAATATTGGAAATAAATACAAGAATGAATAATATGACAATGAATAAGAATACGAATGACTAAGTGTGTGAGTACTAACTTTAACATGTGATCGACTTGGGAACATGATACAAGATTTTTGGGCTGGCTAATCATACATGAGGTGTATAATTAACACTATTCAAGAACAAGACTTGATACAAGGAGGGTATGATCATATATCTACAATACATACTCTCCGTCCCGACTGGTATAGTAGATCCAACCATGGTACGCTATGGCACGGGATTCCCTAAGAAGATAACGACTCTTTCAGAGAATCAGTGTCTGTACATGTACAAGATAATCAATAAAACAAGTCTTACACAAGATACACCAAATACCAAGGAATAATATCTCATGACGAGATCCAGATATACCAATTCGTGTAACCATCGTGTCTAGAAAACATGAATATCTACACTAGATGCAATGAACATAGAGGATATCATAAATGAGAAACTATCAGAGAATGTACTCGCTTGCGGTCCAGAGCAATGAATGTCAAACTGTATTCAAACTGGTGTCACATAGACCTATATATAAAATATTACATTAATACAAGGTTCTGGAATAAAAATAAATTAAACTAGTCAACTTATAGGTCATAAAGCTATTTCTAAGTCAAAACAGTCAAACTAGGTCAACTTTATGTTAAATTGGTCAAATTTGGTCAAACTAGCTATTTCTAGGTTGTATGAGTCTATCTCTAGGATATTGGGTTCACACACTATGAATCTAGGTCAAATAAGGTAAATCTTAGGATTCTAGGATACGCAAACAATAGATAAATATCACATATCTATAATAAAGCAATATTAAATATATAAGTTCTAATTACAAATACTAAAGGGATACCTTGGTTTCTAACGAACTTGGTATCGCAACACTAAATCTCTATCTTGATGCCCAAACCCAATATCTTGATTATCCTCCAATACCTTGATACTTACCGTGGTATCTCAAGGTAATCCAAAATGCTAACATATAACGAATACATATATATAAACCCAACTAATACTAAATATAACTAATACTATACTGTATGTATATCTATTCATAGGAACTAACTATAATATAACGTTTCTGACTACTATATTTATATCACTACATATGTCTAACTAACTACTAACTATAACATATCAAATATCTTAACTACTAATGACTAATATATATATCAATCTAATACAACTACTAACTAATCACTAACTACTAATACATATATACATGTACACATATCTATATATATAATACTTAACTAGAGATACGAGTGCAAATATATATAGATCTAATCAATTAACCAGGTAAATATTAGGCTACTAATAAATACTAATTAACTATTACTAGTAAACTAACTAACATTTAACTAAAATAACTAAAGAAGCTAACTTATCAATAACCAACTAGCTAACTTACATCTACTAAAATATAGTATACATAAATACCAATTAGGAATATATATACATATATACTAATACCATGTATATATATATATATATATATATATATATATATATATATATATATATATATATATATATATATATATATCCTCTAACCGCAAAACTGTAGCTAAAACTTCTGTTGCCGTCGCTAAAGAACACTACTGTTGTTGCTATTACAGCTGCTGCTGTTGCTATGGCTAATATTGCCGCTGCTGCTGTCGCTGAATGGCTACTGCTGCTATTGCGACTACTGTTGCTGTTGCGACTACTGCTGTGGTTGCTAATGCAGTCGCCGAAGCTGCTGCAGTTTAATTGCTGCTGCTGCTTCTATTATTGCTGTCGCTAAATCTTACTCTCATATATTAATACTGTATATATATATATATATATATATATATATATATATATATATATAACTATACAATTTATATGTACATTCTATAACTACTAATATATATATATATATATTTGCTACATATATTTATATATATATACAAGCTCCTCCACATACATATATATCTATCCTCACTAATACACATATAGTAACATCATAACATTTACGTATACGTATATATATATAATGCAAGTACATATATATAATTATAACATAAAAGTATATATATATATATATATATATATATATATATATATATATATATATATATATATATATATATATATATATTTATATATACATATACATATAACTTATATATAAATACACTACCATAATTAAAAGTTATTACATATGTAAAAGTATAGCTACATATATATATATATCACATATAGGTACATAAATATATGATACACTAACACATAAATATATATATATATACACATAACAATATATATATATATATATATATATATATATATATATATATATATATATATATATATATATATATATATATGCATATAATTATATATTATAAAGACTAAGAACAATGAAATTAGATCTAGAAATAAATTGCACAAACACATGGAGTACATCGCTACCGTATCCAACTAGATCTAGGATACGCTTGCGACACGAGTCCACCACACATCCAAACGTACCCCAAAGTATACGAGAAAGTCTAATATAATAAATATAAATAATACGAAGAGTCAATTATATATCTACCTGTCCGTATCAAAAGATGACATGCACAAAGTCCCGTGTCGGAGAAAAAACCCCCAAATCAACACGTATCACCAAATTATTGGGATACGACCTACACATACCCAATTATAGATATGACACTAGCCCTAAACACACAAGCATATACCAAATTGATTAAAAGGACCAATTGACACACACAACAAATGTCAATCTCGGAATTCCCCCAAAATAGACCCAAAAAGTACCATAACTTTCTCAATTGGCCTCCTATGAACACAAAACCAAATCCTATTGGTAGCCTATGTATATGGGTTAATTTCTTATGATTAAATCTCAGATTTAGAATCTAAATTAAGGGTAAAAACTAAATTATACCTATTGAGAGATAGATTCCCAATAAAATCTCCAAAATTGATAAAATGAGCCTTCAACATGTAAATTCTTGCTCCTCTTTGTAGATCCTTGCTTCCTCCTTCTAGATCTTTGCTCCACTAGTCTCCAATAGTGATTTGGGAAAGAATTGGGTGGAAATATGGTAGTGATTTGATGGAATTTGGTTGAGAGAAATTCTAGATCTAGATTTGGAATAAAAAATAAAGAGAGAGAAAGTTTTTATCCCCTTTATATAGGCCTCACTTGCCCCCTCTCTCAAGCTAATATGTAAAATCTAAAATACCCCTTTGGGCCTCTCATAAAATAATAATTTATGAGTGAAACTTCTAGTCTAATGGGTTTAACATAATTAATCATCCTCCTAATGATTGGTCTTCTAATTATTGGGCTCAATTCTAACTAAAATTAAATATTGGTCCATGAGTCTAAACTAACTAGTTGGTCCACTAACATAAGTCCAAAAGTAAATCTAACAAGCTAACAATAAATAAATAATACAATAAATAAATATTTAACATGCACAATATTTAATTAATTATCAAATAACTAAAATATCATTTCCTAGAAAATATGGTAGTGACACTTGTGTTAGTAGATGGTGTTATTTAGTTCTTGATTTTATTGACGTCTTGCATTATGTCTATACCGCATATACGGTTCAGATACATTGGGAGGGTAGAATCTACTAGTGCGCGTATGAGATTTCTATTTCTAATGGTATAAATGGTGCATATCGTGTACCCCTGAGTTCTACGGAACGCTTGGTGGGGTGACTATTCTTCTATTTCTTCTCTCTTATGCACCATTTGAGATGTCTTGAGTGCATATCACATAAGTGGTTTAGTGACCCTATTTATTGTTACTGCTTAACTTTCATCCATGTTGATTTCTTGTGAACTTGTTATGTCCCGCTGAGGACCTGACGTCCTTTCCCGGAATAGAAGATCATGATTATTTGCAGAAGTATAGATCGTGACTGGCTACTTCTTTCTCTTTCGAGGAGGTCTTTCCTTAGAGCTTCTTGATCACTAGATGATGTACTTATTTTATTGTCTTTCTTATATCCTAGTTGGTACTAGATTTGTCTTCACCCGACTACTAGTACATCTCGACTATTTTCTACTTGGTACATTGCCATATTGGGTTATATATTTCTATTTGGTTTTGTGGATGAGATTAGTATTGCCTTTGACTTGTGAAGTTATATACCACCTATGAATTATTATTCATAAAACAGCGTACGTATGTGTATGATTTATATATATTGGAGTTTCCATGTACATATGACTGGCATGCTTATGTATTTCTAGTCCTACATATTTTGGGACAGGGGCGTGACATATTTTTAGTGGTGGCCCATGTAGGTCGAGAGTATATTAACTCGGTTACGTTACTGTACCGAGCAAGCTTGCAAATTGGATTTGAGTATAGGATCTCATCTACATATTTGACTTCCCTCTTTATTTCTATTCTGAATTCTTGAACTCACCTACTTTATTTGACCTTCAAAATTGTACTCTCTTAATTCCCTTGACATCGGTATCCTAGTTTCCTCACCTCTTCCTATTTAATGTACTTCCCTAAGAGTTACTTGATTATAGTCTCCTGCCAGAATATTGGAATCTTTGTTGTTGGAAGATAATTATAATAGCATAACTACAAAGAAAAATAAATTAGAATATTGGCAGGTCCCAAAAGTTTAGCATACCTAATGAACCCTATCATCCAACACCTATAAATGATCGACCATTATCCTTTGATATATTTAGGAATGACTTAAGATTAGTAGAGACACTACTATGGTTAGTTAGAAATTTGACCAATTGTTTGCCCTAGTATTAAGGAACCAATAGAAATCCAAGGATAAATATTATGACTAAACCTAACTTTCATAGTGAGATAATATAAGAGGACTATAAATTTAGATTCTTGTCTTGATATTAGCAAAGCAGTACCTTATTAAAACAAAGAGGAATGAACCAATACCTTAGTAAGAGCAAGAGTACAATACCTTCAGCATAGTAAATTCCCTAGAATCTATAATCATCCTTGAGTCATACTTGAGTCTCCATGAGTCACCAACCATGCCATCTTTTCCAATGATCTATATACTTTTTCATCTTGAGTTAATCCCTCCCCCCATCATAGATCAATTGTCATAACTCTTTAGCAATTAAAACCTATTGAATGATTATAAGCTTTTTCTTGATCATACCTCAAACATACAGATTAGCATACCATATTCCCTTAGGAAACCATGATATTATCAAGAGTCCCCCTATTTACTTTCATATCATGTTTCTCCAAAACCTTAACGCTCGCTATTTGTGCGATGACTAAAATTTTTCTCATCTTTCAGATCGTGCCACCATACCATTCTAATGGTAGGCCTAGCAATTTCTTTTTTTGTTATGATATATAGTTTGGTAGAATTATAGTTTGTTAATTTTAAATTTTTAAATTTTTGTGCTTAGTAGTTATAACTTGATAGTTTAAGTTGTTCATTTAGATTATGATTTTATGATTATCTTTTAGATTCAAATCAAGTAATATGTTCTATATATCTCAATACAGGTTATATCCTCTCTCACTTAAGAGCCAATAACTTCTCCATTCTTAAGTTACAATATTAGTTGATTCTTGTAAGTTGGGTATCATGCCTCACAATATAGTATCACATAGTCCTTTTGACCCATTAATTAAGTGTAATAGAATGACACAAACTTTAGGCTAGCATAAGAAGAAAATGTTTATCTAGACTGTAGAACTTTAGAGGCCGATACCCCCATTTGGTCGACCATAGACTTATAAAAGAAGTTAGTATGACAATTATAGAGGCACAACATCGGACGAGTATTAGCTTCTTGGTGAACTTGAATTATTTTGTACCTTTTATTCATCATAATCTTACTTACTTATATTTTGGACTATCTTTACTTATGTTGCTATATATAATATAGTTTTGCAAGCTTATTCTCCTATCGAGCTTGATCATGAAATATGTATTATTTGGGGTCCACACTAATATATTGTCTAAGTCAGAATTAGTGTATTATGATCTAAAAACTTTAGTGCACTTACTTTGCCTTTCGTATGACTATTTTACATAGATTGAGACATAGTTGACTAGTAGACAAATATACATGCCATCTGGACATGTCCGAGCATATCATATCGGTTACGTAACTGTACTGATCTGAGCATGTGAATAGGAAGTTACCAAAAAAAAAATTCAATCCATAACTGCCTTGACAACTCCTTTTGAATTATTTAATCGCCTTGAACCCAGTACTTGCATTCTATCACCTCCTCCTTGAACTCTTTATTATTGTTTTTCGTCTTTCCCTCTTTCGGAAAGATAACGCTCATGCTTGATATAAGTTTGATACATGGATAGTACTAGATATACCCCATAGGCCAATCATATTAATTCGTGACTATCTTTGTAATTAAGGGCATATCACATGTGATAGATTTTGGGTTAAGTTTTGAGGATTATTAAGCACTATTTAATGATTGAGGATTTTTTTGATATAGCATGGTGTTTATGATAGATCGGTAAATCTTAAGTTGGGTAGAAGTTATATTGTCAACTTGAGCCAAATTTTGTATAAAGCTGAAAATCATAGATTGTGATCAAGTAAGATAAGATTGAAAGATTTAAGTTAATTATTTTCAAAAAAAATATTTTTTGGATAATTATAATGATGAGGATTTAACTTTAAAGATAAGAATGCTTTATAGAATAAATTTTTAAATATTAATATTTTATATGATTCAAATTTTGAATATGGGAGGTTGAATCCTAGATTTAAATTTTGAGGATAAATATAGAATTCTATACATGAGCATTGATGGATGTAATTTAAAATTTTATGATTTAATGATTTGAATTAAAGGTTAAATTTTGATTATTGGATCAACTATTTGAAATATTGAGGATAAAAATTAAATTTAAAATTTGAAAAGTATAAAATTGTTAAGTTAAAAATAGGAATATGATTTGATTAGAGTTGTTTATTATTTAAAATCTAGAGGAATTTATAATAGTTAAAAATCATGATTTAAAATTTGAAGTGGGTTATTTAATTCTTGAAGATGTCATATAGATTTAACTTAAATTTGGATGTGGATTATTTAAAAATTGAAAGAGATTACGATATGTTGAATTTTGATTTAAATAATACTTATTTTAATTTTGAAGAGATTACGATGGATTTGAATAAATTTTGTTATTTAAATTTTTGAGAAGATTGTGATTGTCTTGGCTTAGATAAGAATTTGGAGGATTTAAAAAATCATGCTTTATTTTTAATTTTGAGAACAAAATTCTTATAAGTTTGGTAGACTGTAAAACCCCTTACCCAAATAGGTATTTTGTGTGTATTTTATATTTATTATATTTATTTTAGGTTATTTTTTAATAAATGAAAATTTAATTATTTTATTAGGACACTTTGCCGTAGTTTGGACATTAGTGACGTAGGACGACCCCAAAATCTACATTGCCCTTCGTAGGAAGTAGACTACATAGGAGACACTATTTGTAGGATCTTCGCGGGACACAAAATTTGACCATTCAATATTTGTATAGCACTAGTGTAACAAGCATAGTTTATTGTATTTAAAATTTAGATATTTCTATATATATAATTTATTTATGGTTATTTTTTAATCCAACCTTCATAAAATAAGCAATCCAATTTTTTTTATGCCAAACTAGGTCACCTTCCTCTTTTCTAGGATTTATTTATTATTTATTACTATTTTAATCACATGAAATCAAATCAAATCCTTGTCATATTAATTAATAGATTAGTTGTTAACTTTTAAATAACTAACAAACTAATTAGGAAGCCTCCTAACTAACTACCAACTAATCATAATCCTACCCCGCTACACAAACCCGCGGTCTCACCCATTCGTACGTACGTACCACCCTTTGTCGAATCTCTCTCCCTCTCTTCTTTCCATAAATATATATATACATATAAACCCCTTCTCTCTTCTAAAACCCCTAATTTAAATACCCTCTACAAAACCCTAATTTTTGTCTTCACCTCCTTTCTCCAAGCCGCCACCATTATCACCAAGACAACCCCCCTCCTCAAGTGGCCATACCACCTCGTCCATCCAAGAACCCTAACAATTCTCTCCTTCTTTTTCTAGTAAGTTCTTTAATCCTTCTATCCCTAATATCTTCTTGTTATATGTTTATATATTTTTGAATATATGTGTGAGATATTTTGTAAACTCTATAATTTATGATTGAACAACCCATGCAACCCATGAACCATAATTTTGAGGTTCAACCCAAAACCTTCGTGCATACATGAAACATCCTTCAAAATCCTCTTTAATTCTTATTAATATATTCATATAGATGTTAATATTAGAGAAAATATTCAGTTTTTATAAATAATTCAATATTTATTAATTTGTACTAAATTAGAGTTTTTAGCATATTTTATGGGTAGTTTGACCTAGTTTTGATGTATGCATGTTGGAGACCCTTGGACCTTGTTAGGACTTGATCATAGATAGAAAATCCTAAAATTTTCTTGATGAAGTATTAACTTTCTGGAAATTATATATTTTAAAATTATATATTTTAAAATTATATTAAAATTATATTAAAGTTATATTATTTAATGATTATATTGTCACAATACCCATGTATTATCCCTTGGCATGCATACTAGAACCGTTTGGTTGCCAACCCTAATAGGATCAACTTGTTGATGGTAAAACCCTAATTATTTTTGTATAGGTAAAAAAATAGTATTTATTGTATTTATTACTGATTTTATCATATTTATTCAGATTTTATTTCAATTTATAAATATTAGAATTCTAGGCATTTTATGTCACGACCCGCACCCGGATATTCGGACACAAGAAGATGGTTACGCCCAGCCTACACCGCAGAATCGACGGTAGAACGCTGTCTGGGTCATTTCTAACTATCTAATATCTCAATAATATAATATGGTACCTATTAATCATCTCAACTCCAAACGGAGGAGCAATATTATATCTCACACGAATAACTAATCTCAATCATAAAACAAACTAAGGAAGAATAATGCACGAATGGAATAGCGAGGGAAAGAAAAAAGATACAATCCATAATCTGAAATAATAATACAAACTGTGAATCCACTAAAAGAATAGTCTAATACAATCCAATACAAATAAACTAGACCTCTTCGGGCTCTACAACTAAGTCCTCCTGGTCTATAGGAGTATCATCTAAAGGTACGCCATCCTGCGGCCCGTAGAATGTGGAACACTGCTCTAGAAGCCAGTCATCTAGAAAAATATATCCAGCCAGGATTGGAGCAATGTACATACCTATGAAAGCAGTTTCAATAGCATAATCTAGCATATAAACATATATAGAAATAAAATACAAGATCATAAAATATATGAATGATGAACAATAGATATACATGTAATATACGAGAATATAAACCAACAATATAAATAGCATAATATAATAAAATAGCTACAAACTAGCTAATGTGTCTCAGAATACAAGTTCAATATGTGATCGGGTTGGGTGAACATGATCAGGTAAGACGATTACAAGTGAGGTATGTAACCAGAATGTACACGATGTAACAATGGGGCTTGGATCACATAATCAACTCCTACTCTCCCACCCCCAACTAATTCCGATGGATCCAATCACGACACGCTACGAACAGGAATATAACTACTAAATACGAGCAGTGGGTGTATACAAATATCATAACCACCGAACACGAGCGATGGGTGTATACGAATAAGCACACTAAAAACGAGCAGTGTGTGATCATGAAATATAATCAATACCCAATATACACGATGAGATACAATATACACGAGTACTCGCTGAACACGGTAGGGTATAAAATCTTCTGACGGGATCCATATAGTACCATTCCGTAAAATTAATGTGTCGGGATCAAGTATACAATTCTAGAATATGCATATATATAATATAATGAATTAAATCTATCAGAGAAATATACTCGCCTGAAGTCCTTAGCAAGGTGTGTCTCTCGATGCCCAAGCTGGTGTCACACAACCTATATATGGTACGTTGCATCAATATAAGGATCAATAATGAAAATAAGTTAAGTTGATACAATTCTAGGTCAATACGCCATTTATAGGTTAAACCGATGAAATATAGGTTGCAAGAATCTAATACTAAGTCACTTTGTCGATACACTATGAAACTATGCTATACTAGCTAAGTTAAGATACAAAATGGCACTTTAAAAGCTGTATCCTAATATGCGCAAGTTTATTTATAAGAAAATAGTATTTTGGATAAATATACAAGTTAAATTTTATTATATTATATCTAAACAAGGAATTTAGGATACCTTGGCCTTGCACCATTGTGTATCACACCTATCTCGATATCCAAAGTCAATACCTTGGGTATCGGCCCAATACCTTGGTATCCCAAGGAAACCCAAACACTTAATATAATAGCTAACACATAAATAACTAACTACTATAATATATCTAACTACTAAACATATAATACCACACTACATATATACATAACTAACTACTACTATACAAAGACAACTAATACAAATATATATATTTATATGTAGCTAACTAGCTACTAGCATACTAACATATATATGTATGTCTACACCAATATATCTATAGATATAAGTACTACTCAAATACCTTAACATACTAATTGCTAAACATTGAAATAATCCTACTGAAACTAACTTACCAACTAATGTAATACCACAAGACTGAAACTACTAAACACTGAAAGAATCCCACTTAAAACTAATTGAACCAATACCCAACTTAAATGAACCCAAATAGTGCACAGTGAGTGACATTGTGATACTAAACTGGAATCAGAACACTGTGATACTGAACTGGAACCAGGACACTGAAACCACACAGTACAATGTATGACTGGTTTACTTCTCCTTATTCTTTCTGCCCGAGCAGCTAGCTGCAGCTTTCCTTCAGCTGAGCCCGACTCCCTGCTAATTTTGAACTGTGCACAATAGTTGCTGAACTGCAATATCTTATGTGCAGTTTGCACAGCAGCCCGAGCAGCTCCCTCTTCTCCAATTGCTGTGTTGCACAGTTGCTCTCCCCGAGCCTCTTTGCTGAATCTCCCTGCACTTACTTGCTGATGGCTCCCCCTCTCTGTGTGCAGTGATGCTCATCTCCTCACACGCCAACACAAACACAAGCACAACACTAACACAACACTCACCTCTATGTATATATATAATCCTCTCACTATAATATATATATATATATATATATATATATATATATAATCACACATATATAAATAACTAGATATATAAATATCTATCCACATATATATATAAACACATATATATAAACCAATACATATATATATATACATATACATATAGATATATATATAACTATATACACTAGTATATATACACATCTATACACTAATCATAAATATACTAATATATACATATGTATATCACTTAATTATCATATATATATATATATAATTACACATGCACGTTGTCACGACCAAAACCCAAAATTTGGACACGAGTGCGTGGGTACGTCCAGCCTACGCCGCAGCATCGACGGTAGAACGCTGTCTAGGCCATAATGATATCAAATCAATCTCACACGAATATCCAACTCCATAAGGAGACACAGATATTATAATATAATATAAAAATACTCCACCACATAACTAAAGCATGATTAGATATCGAATAAAATAAATGAAATATAACACAAGTCTAAATAAAATAATCTAACTGGAAACAATAACATCTAGGTCTCAAAGTATGTCAAAAATAAATCCGGTACCAATAATCTGCTAAAAGAAACTAACTGAATAACTAGTGATCCCGGCTAGACCTCCCGGAATCACACCTGAGCTACAAGGTCCAAGACTGCAGCTACACTCCATATGGTCTATAATATGTCGGACACCAGTCCTTTAAGTCACAGTCTGGAAAAATATATCCAGTCAGGATTGGAGCGAATTACAACTCGATAATAGTTCCAGTTAATTGATAAAGAGTATAAAACAATAAATAGATGATGCTATATACTGAGAGAAAATAATAAATAGATGCAATGGCAAATAGTAAAGAGAACATGCAATATAGGAAATATGGTATAGTTTGTGCATATATGAAATGAAGGGAAAGAACTACAATATTATATACAGGGTTATGTAGTATATGAACTAAAATAAAGAACTGTAACTATTCTAAGTGTTTGAAATAGTAGTTTCAAAATGTGATCAGCTTGGGAACTTGTATGATAGGTACATGGCCTGGCTAATCATACGTGAGGTGTATGATTAACACTAACAATATTTTATACTTGTACGATAGGGATATAATCACATTTCTCACTAACAATTTCTCCGCCCCCAACTAGTACAGTGGATCCAACCATGACACATCACAATATATGATCAATATCAAATATATCATGTATAATGTCTAATATCAATGTCTAATATTAATGTCATGTACAATGTCAATACGATAACCAATGTAACATCTCATGAATGCAGATCCAATCTATATACTAGTACGTGTAGCACAGTGTAAAGAATCAGATGTAACATTTCTAAATACTTGAATTATAAAAATTATCAAATAATAAAATTTATCAGAGAATATACTCGCTTGTGGTCCTTAGCTGGTATGAATCAGAGTCCAAGTCATAATCCAAATAGCCTATGTATTACAATTTTACCATGTCAAAAGATAATTTATTTAAATTTATTTAATTCTGGAATAATTACTCTAAAATTCTATTTTAATCTTATTATTCAGATTTTAAGGTTAGTTCTTAAATTTTGTCCAAAGAACCTAAATTTTACCAATTCGAGACTCATAGCACGCAAATCGAGGCGATCTGTTTGCCAAAAAAAGTCAACCAATGCAAACACAACTTTCATGAATTGTTTCCTGTAGATTTCAGCATCAAAAATATGGTAGAATTTATGTCTCGTCCGAATTCAAATTCGTTTGAAAATTATTGTAGATACCTAAAATCGTATTGTGCAACGGTGGTTGATTGTTAACCTAAAAGTTCTACAGAATTAACAGCATAAAAATATTTTGTCTTAAATCCTGGAAAAATAATATGTCAATTATCTCGACATTAGCTTTCCGAAACTTCAAACGGTTAGTGATTCTGATTCCTGTTTCTCCCAAAATCGGGAAAATACTGAGACGCGTCTATTTTCGGATATGCTGTACTCTACAAATTTTTTAGAATTTAATATTCAGAATTTCGTGAAACAATTTACATATTCAGAAAACTAACCACAATATGATTCTAACACAAGAAACTGGGCCACTTTTGGAGTCCGGAGCTATGAATAATGGCTTCTGGAAGATGAAAGAAACCCTAGATGACATCCCCTCAAATCTCTCTCTCTAAAATAATAGGATAATTAACATTATTATATATATATATATATATATATATATATATATATATATATATATAGATATTAGCAGACATGCGGCTGAATGAAAAGTTAAAGGCTAACATGTGTCAGAATCTGATTGAATAATTTTGTTTATATTATTTGTTTTTGATTTGCCTTTATCAAAACATTACTTAAGTTGTTTTAAATCAAAATAACTGAAAATAAACATTAAAAATAATCATAAAAGTATGAAAACATTACAAAAAATATATTTTGAACCTAAAAAACCCTAGAAAAATACTTGGGACAATTTTATGTTCGTAGGTTTCCTACTATAATTAGGCTAAGTTCTAATAATTAGTTTTACCTATTTAAATAAAAATAAATATTAAAAATATTCCAAAAATTCTGAAATAATTTCAGAAAATAATATTATAAACACTAAAAATTACGTGGGTCCATTCTATATTCCTAGGCTTGCACAATAAATTCTAGAAGTCCTAAAAAATTAGTTATTAGTTTAAATAACTCCCAATAAATACTAAAATACTCAAAAAATTCCCAAAAAATTATAGAAAATATATTTAATTATTTAGAATCCAAAATAAAAGTTTAAAATATTTTTAATTATGTTTGACACTAAAATAAATTCTTGAAAGCCCTAAAAATTTACTATTACTAGTTTTTAGTTAACCAAAAATTGTGAAAAAATTCCAATTGTCACAAATTAACCTAATAACAACATTTAAGCAAGAATTTCAGGACACAGAGTTACACACATATAAGAAAAAGTATAAAACATCAAACACGTGGAGTGTACCATACCCGTATCACACTAATTCTATGATATGCTTGCGATACGGCTCCAACACACAACCAAACGTATCCCGAAGGACACGAGCAAGTCTAATACACTAAATATGAACAATATGTATAGTAATTAGAATAACTACGTATCCATGTCATATTATGATATGCACAAGGCCCCATGTCGGAGGAAAAGCCCTAAAATTAATCCATTTCACCAAATTGACGAGATACGGCCTACACGTATCCAATTATGGACACATCACAAGTCACAAATAAATAATCATATGTCATTTAGATCTATTAGACCCAATAACAACCACTACATGTGCCAATCTCAGAATTTCTCCAAAATTGGCACCAAAATGAACATAACTTCTACCATACGTCTTTGATGAACCTAAAACCAATTTCTATGGGTAGCCTATGCATGTGAGGTAGTTTCTCATAGTTAAATCTTAGATCTAGAGTATATTAGAAGGGGAAAACTTAAATATACCTATTGGGAGATAGATTCCCAATGAAAAGTCTTTAAATGCCAAGAAGCTCCTCTTCTTGTAGATTTTGGCCTCCTTCTCCTTGCTCCTTGCTCCTTGCTTTCTTTTTATAGATCCTTGATGTAGAAGCCTTAATAAAGAATTTGAGAAGGAAATTGTGAAGAATTGGTGGAGAATTGGTGAGGGAAAGAAGAAAATTGGAAGAGGGAAACTACAGATCTAAAGAATTTAGGAATTGAAATAAAATAAGCACTCTCTCTTCTCACTCTATGGCCGGCCATGTAAGCCCCCTCCAAGCAATATAAAATATCTCAAATACGCCTTGGGGCCTCTCATGAAAAATTTAATTCGGGAGGGAAGGTTCTAGTCTAATGGTTTCACTAATTAATCCAACCTCCTAATCCATGGTCCTAACTCCTAGGCTCAAACTAAACTCATGCAAAATATTGGTTCATGCATTCTAATAAATGGGTTAGGTCCACTACACCAGTCTAAAATAAATCTACAACTAGCAATCAATAAATAATACAATAATTAAATAACCATGAAAGCACAAATATTAATTACAAATAATCCTAAAATTAAAATTACCCATGTTAATTACTAAACTACCCATGAGTAAAAATGTGACGGTAAAAATTCTACCCACCTTAGAAAATTTTGTCCTCAAAATTAAGGAAGAAACTAACTACCAAAAGCAAATGATACAATGCAAGAAAGAATTATACCTCACGGCTCAAACATATATGGATATTGCTCGCGCATCTCGGTCTCTCCTCCCAGGTACTCTCTTCTAGCGAGTGATGCCTCTATACGACGTGCACCAAAGGAATCATCTTGTTCCTCAGCACCTTCTATCTCTGATCCAGAATCTCCATTGGCTGCTCTAGATAGCTAAGAGTAGGGCCTACCTCTATCTCTGAGTGATCCAACACATGAGTGGGATCTGCCACGTACCGTCTCAACTGTGACACGTAAAACATATTGTGCACTCCCTCCAGTGCAAGTGGTAAGTCTAGTATGTATGCAACTACACCGACCTTCTCAAAAATACTGAAAGGTTCGATTAATCGCGGACTAAGCTTGCCGCCTCCACCAAAACGAATCGTGCAACGTGTCAGAGAAATCCTCAAGAAAACTAGACCGCCAACCTAGCTCAAAATATAACCTTAGTACTATAACAAACAACAATCAAACACAAGCAAAATAAACTAAAGCTTTACCTCAAACTTCAAAGGTCTCCGGTGGCTATCGGCCAAATACCGCTACCTGTCCTGCGCCACTCGAAGTTTGTCCCTGATCAGCTTTACCTTCTCTGCTGCATCCACTACTATCTCTGGTCCCAATAAAGTTCTATCACCAATATCATCCAAGGACAACAGAGTATGGCATCTCCGTCCATACAATGCCTTGAATGGTGACATCTCAATGCTGGCTTGGTAGCTTTTATTGTACAAATACTATACCAAGTAAAGGTGATCCTCCCAAGAACCTTCAAGATCCAAAACACATGTGCATAGTATATCTTCGATAGTCTGAATAGTCCTGTCCGACTGTCCGTCAGTCTGAGGGTGATAAGCGGTACTGAACATAAGCTAAGTGCCCAAGATAGCCTGCAAACTCCTTAAAAAGTAAGATGTAAAGCGGTAATCCTGATCCGAGACTATGCTCACTGGAACACCATGTAATCTGACAATCTGGCGCACATACATTTTTGTGAGCTTCTCCGTAGATATACCCACTTTAAATGGCAGAAAGTGGGCTGATTTGGTCAACCTGTCCACGAAGACCCAAATTATATATTTTCCTCCCGGAGAATGTTGAAGTTTCGATACAAAATCCATGGTCATATACTCCCATTTACACTCCAGAATGGGTAAAGGATGAAGCAATCCTCCTGGCCTCTTTCTCTCTATCTTGACCTGCTGACAAACTGAGCATCTCGATACGAAGCTAGTTACCTCCCGCTTTATACCATACCACCAGACATGCTCTCTCATGTCTCTATACATCTTGTTAGAACCTGAATGCATAGAGTATTGAGATTGATGCACCTCCTGCAGAATCTTCTCACGCAATGCTCCTCTCGGTACACATAACCTGGTACAGTATCGCAATGATCCATCATCTGCAACGATAAACCCCTTTGTCAGCCATAACTGAACTTGTGGTTTGATGATCCTCAAAGACTAATCCTCATACTGTCCAGCTTTGACCCAATCCATCAGTTTTGACTGTACCTGAAGTCCCCACATCTGTGCTGCGACTCCAGAAATCAATACCTCAATGCCCATAGTATCAAGATCTGCCAATAAATGTCTATCACTAGTCAAGCACATAGCCAATGGATACCTGCTCAAAGCATCCGCGATTATGTTGGCCTTACCTGGATGGTACTGCAAGGAAATGTTGAAGTTTTTCATCAGCTCCAACCATCGTCGATGTCTTATGTTGAGTTTTTTTGTGTAAACAAATACTTTAAGCTCTTATAGTTTATGAAGATCTCTACTCTCTCGGCATACAAGTAGTATTTCTATAATTTGAGAGCAAAGATAACCGTTGCCAACTCCAAATCATGGGTAGGATAGTTCTTCTCATGAGGGCATAATTGCCTGGAAGCATAGGCAATCACCTTCCCATGCTGCTGTAACACACAACCCAAACCCTTTCCTGATGCATCACTATAAATAGAAAATCCTCCTGCTCCTGATGGTAGTGTTAAGATGGAAGTTGTAGTTAATCTCCCCTTTAGCTCCTCAAATGATGACTGGCAATCCTCAGTCCAGATGAATTCCACGTTCTTCCTGGTCAGTCTAGTCATCAGCTCTGCATGTCTAGAAAAGTCCTGAACAAACCTCCGGTAGTAGCCTGCTAATCTAAGGAAACTCTTAATCTCTACAACTGAACTCGGGGTAGACCATGATTCAACCGCAAAAATCCTCTTCGGGTCCTCAAAGATTCCATCTTCTGTAATGACATGCCCAAGGAATTCAACCTTATCAAGGAAGAATGTATACTTCGATAACATGCCCTACAGCTTCTCCTTCCTGAGGGTCTCCAGAACAATATTCAAGTGCTGCTCATGCTACTCTGGGGTCTTTGAATATATCAGAATATCATCTATGAAGACTATAACAAACTGGTCCAGGTACTGATGAAAGACCTTGTTCATCAGGTTAATGAATACTGCCGCGGCATTGGTCAACCCAAACGGCATCACCAAGAACTCGAACTGCCCATAGCGAGTCCTGAAAGTTGTCTTCGGGATATCTTCCCTCTTCACTTTGACCTGGTGGTACCCTGACCTTAAGTCTATCTTTAAGAATACCATCACTCCGCTCAACTGGTCAAACAAGTCATCTATCTGCAGCAACGGGCATTTATTCATGATAGTGAGGTTATTAAGTACCATGTAGTGGATAAATATACGTACCGACACATCCTTCTTTGGTACAAAATATACCGGAGCACCCTATGGTGATGAACGGGAACTAACAAAGCCCTTGTCTTGCAACTCATCCACCTGCTTCTTCAACTCCGCTAGTTTGCTGTTGTTTACTCTATAGACGTGCTGAGATATCTGCTCTGCGCCTAGTACTAAATCTATAAAGAATTCAATATCTCTGTCCAGCGGCAACCCTGACAACTCCTCTGGAAAGACATCCAAGAACTCTGCAATCAACGGATGTGGCGGCTCCTGCTCTTCTACCAATGCTCCACAAAAATTGCCTTCGCTCTGCTCCTCTCCTTGGAAAAACTCGAACTCTGGCTCTCCCGACGTCTGAAATAAAAATCTACCTCCACAAAAATCAATACTAGCGTGATGTCTACTCAATCAATCTATTTTGAGTACTATATTATAACTCAGAAGTGGCATTACAAGAAAACATACGCTCAGCTCATGGCCTCCCAAATAAACTCTTTGTTCTTGCAAACATCACTGATTAGGATAATTCTACCCTGGGTCATGATCTTGCAAGTCTTCACCAATAATTCAGACTCAAGATGAAGCCTCAAAGTAAAAGATACAGATACAAAGCTATGAGAAGCAGCAGAATCGAATAAAACATGAGCTGAAAATGAGTCAAGATAAACTGAACCTGAGATGCCATCGCCAACCGACTCCTCCTCCTCAACTGTCAAGGAAAAAGCTCACCCTTGTCACTGTGCACCCCTCTTCTGCTGATGCTAGGCAAACTGCTACTGCTGCAGTAGAAGAGGTCCTATATGTTGGACCGTTGGTGGCCTAGTGGGTGCCCTCTGTGCCTGTCCTCCACCCTGAGCTGGACTAGTTGGGACTTTGGGACAAGCCCATAACTGATGATCTCCTGATCCACAAAATAAGCATTGGCCTAGCCTCACCCTGCATGCATTCCATCCATGTCCTTGATTCTTACAGAAAGTGCAAGGAACTGCTTTTCTCTAGATCTGATGCATCTGCTGAGCCGACGCTGTTGCTGGCCCATTATACTACTACCTCTAGTACTAGTAAGGCCTCTGGTGCTGCTGCTGGAAGTGAGGCCTCTTCGCTGGACCCGTATTATTGCTGGATCCTTCTGTGTCCCTCATCCTCTTAGAGCCAAGCTCTAAGTCATCCTCCACTCTCTGCGCCTGTCTTAGTATCTCCTCGAAAGTGGCAGTAGAATCTCCTTTGGTGTAGGGTTTGACCTCCCGATTCAGGCCCTTCTTGAACTTCCTAGCTCTGCCTCTAGAGTTTTTACCCTCTACGAAGCGACCTAGTCGGCAATACTCTACCGCATACTCGTCCACTGACTTGCCTCCCTGGACGAGGTACTAGAACTGACTCTCCAAAGATGTAAGAGCCACGTTTGGGAAGAACTTCTCCTTAAAAAGCACTTTGAAGGCTTTCTAAGAGAGTCATGGTACTGCAATCCTGGGGTCCATCCGAAATCATGTTAAAGAAATATCGAACATCATACACCCCGCTGCCTCTATCTGTAGCACCTTTGGAATCGGTACCAGCCGCAGGTTCTGCTTGATGTCCTCTATCCACTTATCCACATAGATAATCCCCGCTGTGCCCCTAAAGTCCTTTGGGCCTATCCTCTTAAAGTCTATGATGGTACCCGACCTCGGCTGATGCAAAATAAACGTAGCTAATACCATCTGTGGCTAGGCTATAGTAGCTCTTTCAACTATTGCGTGTACGATCTGGTGAGCGTTCTCCATGCTCTGTCATAGGACCTCTGACTATAGCTGTTGTGCCTCCATCATCTGCTAGAAGAGTGTGAACATCTATGTTTGTTCAAGTACTGGTGGTGGAGGTGGAAGATCCTCAGAAACTGTCTGCTCTCTCCTCGGTACTGGAGGTGGAGTACCTCCGAAAGCTGCTGTCGATACGCCAAACGGACCGGTGAAGCTGACCTCATGAATGTAGGTTCTGGACCATCGTCTGAGGGTGCTGCCCTCAAGGGTGATGAATTGACTTATCGTGCTGTCGCGATACCTGATCGCTGGAAATGCGTCTTCGATGGCATCTTGAAGATAGATTGAAATACGGAATTAATATTGAATTTGATACGATGTTATCAAAGAAGGACAGAACTTATTCAAAGTAAAGAAAATATTCAATAGATAAGGATTTGCAAAAACATATATTGGAATTTTTCTAGGTGTGATTGAGTAAACTCTCAGCCAAAATTCTATTTTCTAAGGTAGGCTCGTAGTAGTAATCTAGACGAGAACCACTACGAAATTGCACTACTTGCGAATCTAGACCTGCATGGGCCACCACTAAAAATGTGTCACGACCCACAACCGGATATTCGGGCACGAGTACGTGGTTACGCCCAGCCTATGTCGCAGAATTGGTGGTAGAACGCTGTCTGGGTCATTTCTAACTATCCAACATCTCAACAATATAATATGGTACCTGTCAATCATCTCAACTCCAAACGGAGAAGCAATATGGTATCTCACATGAATAACTAATCTCAATCACAAAACAAACTAAGGAAAAATAATGCACAAATGGAATAGCAAAGGAAAGAAAAAAGATACAATCCATAATTTAAAATAATAATACAAACTATGAATCCACCAAAAGAATAGTCTAATACAATTCAATACAAATAAACTAGACCTCCTCGGGCTCTACAACTAAGTCCTTCTGGTCTATAGGAGTATCCTTTAAAGGTACGCCGTCCTGCGACCCGTAGAATGTGGGACACTGCTCTAGAAGCAAGTCATCTAGAAAAATATATCCAGTCAGGATTGGAGTGAAGTACATATCTCTGAAAGTAGTTTCAATAGCATAATCGAGCATATAAACAGATATAGAAATAAAATACAAGATCACAAAACATATGAATGATGAACAATAGATATACATGTAATGTACTAGAATATAGAACAATAATATAAATATCATAATATGATGAAATTACTCCAAACTAGCTAATGTGCCTCAGAATACAAGTTCATTATGTGATCGGGTTGGGTGAACATGATCAAGTAAGACGATTACAAGTAAGGTATGTAACTATAATATACACGATATAATAATGGGGCTTTGATCACATAATAAACTCCTACTCTCCCACCCCCAACTAATACTGATGGATCCAATCACGACATGCTACGAATATGAATATAACAATTGAACATGAACAGTAGATGTACACGAATATTATAACCACCGAACATGAGTGGTGTGTGTACACGAATAAGCACACTGAATACGAGTAGTGTGTGAACACGAAATATAATCAATACCCAATATACGCGATTAGATACAATATACACGAGTACCCACTGAACATGGTAGGGGATAACATCTCCTGATGGGATCCATATAGTACCAGTCCGTTAAATCACTGTGTCGGAATCAAGTATACAATTCTAGAACATGCATATATACAATATTATGAATTAAAACTATCAGAGAAATATACTCGCCTGAAGTCCTGAGCAAGGTGTGTCTCTCGATGCCCAAGCTAGTGTCACACAACATATATATGGTATATTATCTCAATACAAGGTTCAAGAATGAAAGTAAGTTAAGTTGATGCAATTCTAGGTCATACGCCATTTCTAGGTTAAACCGATGAAATCTATATTGCAAGAGTCTAACACTAAGTCACTAAGTCGATATACTATAAAACTATGCTATACTAGCTAAGTTAAGATATAACAAGGCACTAAAAAAGTCGTATCCTAAGATACGCAAGTTTATTTATATGAAAATATATTTTGGATATATATACAAGTCAAATATTATAATACTATATTTAAACAAGGAATTTAGGATACCTTGGCCTTTCACCAATGCGTATCACTCCTATCTCGATACCCAAAGTCAATACCTTGGGTATCGGTCCAATACCTTGGTAATACCTTGGTATCCCAAGGTGACCCAAACACTTAATATAATAGCTAACACATAAATAACTAACTACTATAAAATATCTAACTACTAAACATATAAAACTATACTACATATATACATAACTAATTACTACTATACAATGACAACTAATGCAAATATATATATTTATATGTAGCTAACTAGCTACTAGCATACTAACATATATATGTATGTATGTATATACTAATATATCTATAGATACAAACTACTACTCAAATACCATAACATACTAATTTTTGAACACTGAACTAATCCTACTGAAATTAACTGACAAACTAATCTAATACCATAAGACTGAAACTACTGAACACTGCAAGAATCCCACTAAAAACTAATTGAACCAATACCCAACTCAAAAGAACCCAAACAGTGCACAGTGACTTACACTGTGATACTGAACTGGAATCAGGATACTGTAATACTGAACTGGAATTAGGATATTGAAACTACACAGTACAGTGCATGGCTGGTTCACTACTCCTTGTTGTTTCTGCCCGAGCAGCTAGCTGCAGCTTCCCTTCAGCTGAGCCCACCTCCCTGCTAATTCTGAACTGTGCACAACAGTTGCTGAACTGCAATATTTTCTGTGCAGTTTGTACAGCAGCCCGAACTGCTCCCTCTTCTCCAATTGCTGTGTTGCACAGCTTCTTTCCCCGAGCCTCTTTGCTGAATCTCCCTGCACTTACTTGCTGATGGATCCCCTCTCTCTATGCACTGATGCTCACCTCCTCACACACCAACACAAACACAAACACAAACACAAGCACAACACTAACACAACACTCACCTCTATACATATATATACTCCTCTTACTATAATAAATATATATAGATATATATATAATCATACACATATAAATAACTAGATATATAAATATCTATCCACATATATATATATATATATATATATATATATATATATATATATATATAAACCAATACATATATATATGCTTATACATATAGATCTGTATATAACTATATACACTAGTATATACACACATTTATACAGTAATCATAAATACACTAATATATACATAAGTATATCACTTAATTATTATATATATATAATTACACATGCACGTATAGAAAAAAGGATAAAACTTCAAACACGTGGAGTGCACCGCACCCGTATCACACTAATTCTATGATACGCTTGCGATACGGCTCCAATAAACAACCAAACGTATCTCGAAGGACACGAGGAAGTCTAATATACTAAATTTGAACAATACGTATAGTAATTAGAATAACTATGTGTCTATGTCACAATGTGATATGCACAAGGCCCCGTGTCAGAGGAAAACCCCCAAAATCAACCCGTTTCGTCAAATTGACGAGATACGGCCTACACGTATCCAATTGTGGACACGATACTAGTCACAAACAAACAATCCTATGTCATTTAAATCTATTAGGCCTAATGACAACCACTACATGTGCAAATCTCGAAATTCTCCTAAAATTGGTACCAAAATACACATAACTTCCACCATAGGTCTCCGATGAACCTAAAACCAATTTCTATGGGTAGCCTATGCATGTGGGTTAGTTCCTCATAATTAAATATCAAATCTAGAGTCTATTAGAAGGAGAAAATTGAAATTTACCTATTGGAAGATGGATTCCCAATGAGAAGTCTCCAAATGCCAAATAGCTCCTCTCCTTGTAGATCTTGGCCTCATCATCCTTGCTCCTTGCTTCCTTCTTGTAGATCCTTGATGTAGAAGCCTCAATAAAGAATTTGAAAAGGAAATTATGAAGAATTGGTGAAGAATTGATGAGGGAAAGAAGAAAATTGGAAGTGAAAAATTGTAGATCTAAAGAATTTAGGAATTTAAATAAAATGAGCACTCTCTCTCCTCACTCTATGGCCTGCCATGTAACCCCCCCTCCAAGCAATAAAAATATCTCAAATATCCCTTGGTGCCTCTAATGAAGAATTTAATTAGGGAGGACAGGTTCTAGTCTAATGGTTTCACTAATTAATCCAACCTCCTTATCCATGGGCATAACTCATGGGCTTAAACTAAACTCATTAAAAATATTGGTTCATGTATTCTAATAAATGGGTTAGGTCCACTACACAAGTCTTAAACAAATCTTCAACTAGCAATCAATAAATATTACAATAATTAAATAATTATGCATGCACAAATATTAATTACATATAATCCTAAAATTAAAATTATCAATGTCAATTACTAAACTATCCTTGAGTGAAAATGTGAGGGCGATATTTTATGTAGCAAGTTGACCTAGTTTTGACAAAACTTGACCACGATAGTTTTAGGCTTAAACCCCAACAAAAAAACCATATTTTTACCATTTAAACTTATATTATTATATTTTAATTCTGATTTCTGAGTATTTATTCCAGATTTAATTATTATCAAAAATTAATTTTTATTGACTAATAGGTTACCCGTGATGACCTAGTTTTGGTTTCTACTTAGTTTTAGATTCAATAAATTTATAGAAGATGGCCCTATCACTAAAAACCTTATTTTTTAATAAAATTCTAGAATTAATATATTTTATTAATTAATGCTTTAAAAATAGTTTTTGGTAATGTATTATGGTTAGTAATATTTGGGCGTTTAGTAACTTGCATATGCAACCAACGTAGGATTAATAACTAGATAATAACTTAATTTGAATGGAGAAATAAGAGTCTAATTGGTGTAATAATTAATTGGTTGGTGTTCGAGACGTTCATGTGGAGAGCTCCGAACCAGATTTGTTGTGCTCATATTTTGGCTTGGAAGTTAAGTACACTTTAATTGATAGTATTGTTCAGTTTATATTATGCCCAATTTTTATTTGTTTAATTGTGTGCACGCATCTTAGAAGTAGTTGACTTACCTGGTATATTGTAAAGATATATGGTATCTTCTAACCTGATACCATTTTAAACACGTTTGCTGTCTAAATGAGAGAGTGCATGGACTAGCGTTTCGACCGCGCATCGATATGTGAGTTCGCATCTTGTGTAAGTAGTTAGTGTTATTTAGTTGTAGATTTTAATGACATTTTTATTATATTTGTACTCCGTATACGGTTCAGATACACTGGGAGGGGAGAATCTACTAGTGAGCGTATGTGATTTTTGTTTCTAATGGTGTGTATCGTGTACCCACGAGTTCTGTAAAATGCCTCGTGGGATGACGATTCTTCTATTTCTCCCCGCTCGTGCACCATTAGAGATGTCTTGAGTGCATATCACATAGGTGGTTTAGTTACCCTATTTATTGTTTACTACTTTACTTTCATGAATGTCGATTTCTTGTGTACTTGTTATGTCACTTTGAGGACCTGGCACCATTTTCAGGTATAGAAGATCATGATTATTTGCATGAGCACGAATCAGGACTGGCTACTTCTTTCTCTTTCGAGGAGGTCTTTCCTTTGAGCTTCTTGATCACTAGATGATGTACTTATTTTGTTATCTTTCTTATATCCTAGTTGGTACTGGATTTGCCTCCACCCGACTACTAGGTCTTCTCGACTATTTCCTACTTGTTACATTGCCTTATTGGGTTATATATTTCTATTTGGTTTTGTGGATAAGATTAGTATTGCCTATGACTTGTAAAGTTATATACCACATGTTACGTCCCTGTCCCGTAAGGGCCAATCATCCTCGCTTGGTCCCTACGGAACTGATCGTCCTCGTTTGGGTGAGATGTAGTACAAGCCTAAGTGGCGCTTGCACCAGGCAATGTACTTGCACCAGACACAAATCAGACAAAAATATACATATATAAGCATAGAATGTAAATGCAGATAACCAAAGTTGAACACATTTGATAGGAGCACAAAATACTTTCTTTGTTGAATACTTAAAGATTTGGATTACAAAGTACTTGCTTGGTTGAGTTACTAAATATGCCTTAGAAGGCTTACAACTCTTTTTACAATCCCCAAATTAGCCACAACGCCTATACAATATATCATTTTATTAGGACCAAAATCAAAACATCTAGTAGAGGAAGAGTTTTTCTATAGGAGAGGAAAGCTAAGGAATCAACACGAGCATGGTCTCTTTGGAAGGATGTGCTAATATCGATTCAAAATGCTCGCCAAGCTCTCGCTACCAGAACCTGGAGATTTTCCCACAAACGTGGGTCAGTACTACAACATGTAATGGTGAGCGATCGTGGCCAAACTCACCAAGAAATCCATATTAAGTAAGCATGTGATGCTATCATTTTTACGTGATCTTTCTAGTTGACTAGTTTCTTTTTAACAATTTATGCTAGAAAATATAGACGATAGGTAGGCTATGCATATGACAAATCTTACCTACGGTCGAGCGGCTATCCCCGCAGCTGACACACAAGTTAGCAACAAATTGCTTATATGAATAAACTCATGCAACTTTGTTGGCATCAAGTGTCAAGTGTGCGTAGGAGATGACTTATCATGCGACCTAACAACATGATGGTCCATGGGAAAACCCATTCTCAATAGACGTGAACACCCCTCGGATCGACCGCAAGGACTTCTTTGCCTCAGGGTGTTCCTCTAATCTCCCCAGGGCAAACGATCTCCAGTGCCCAAAAATCTGTTTGTGGGATACCTCCTTGTGCATAAGTTATCTAAAGACCGATGCACATAATGCAACTCTATCATATAAACTCTTACTATGCAGCAGGTTAGATTATAAAAGAATATCTCCATTTATCTTTTCTCTATTCTTTCGTAACCTATGCGAGGTTTTCTATAAACATCTCTATGCAGCAAATGAGTAAGGAACATATACACATCTATTTGAACAAGCATTTGCAATAGTTCTATATGTATAAAATTAAGCAAGCAGTTTATCTCTTTTAGCTTGTTTCGTTTAGTGAGGCATCATTTGTATAGGAACAAAAAAGCCTGTCCTGTGCTGCTCGCAGGTGCCCTTGGATCTTCTTCACCTTCTCTACTTTACGAACAACCAACTCTGGCCCAAGAATCTGTCTCTCGCCTATATCGCTCCAACATACTGGGGAACGACACTTTCTTCCATACAACGCTTCATAGGGAGCCATCTGGATGCTCGCTTGATAGCTGTTGTTGTAGAAAAATTTGACCAAATACAAATGGTCCTCCCATGATCCTCCAAAATCAAGCATGCAAGCTCTTAACATGTCTTCCAATGTCTAAATAACACATTTTTTGGTGCGAAGTAGGCTACATGTGGACCCCGCTTTAACCAGAAATTGTCATTGTTGCCCCTGTGTCCAAATTGGACTCAAGGACAGGCAATTCTAGCTATTTGATATCTTCTGAGCATGATGTTAATATTTATTTCAGTATCTGGAGACGTTCCTGGAGATTTTACGAATACCAGAGCCGTAGTTAGAAACCGAACACCAGGCAAGTGTACCTTGCCAACTTGCAGTGATTCCTGTTATAGTATTTGCTTAAGTTCTTTGTACATACATATATAATCTTGATTTAAATGTTTAACCTAGGACCGTGTGACATTACTTAGTGTTCGAATAATATTCGGGTGCCAATACTGTACGCAGAGTTGTGTAATGTCACCTAGACATAGATATCGAGACCCTCTACATTCTCGAGCTTGTATTATCAAGTACGTCATAACTCATTACACCTGACACTATTCATGAGACAGAATCTTCTGAGATATTCATGGTGATTCTGTGTAGGCTACAGACTTGTGACATAGATATTACATATGCTTAGCTATCATTATGACTTGTTGCATCAGTTAGAGGTCAAGATCTTGCGTGTCATGGACATGAGACGTGTGATTACATTGGGTGGGGAGAGACACACCATACTACAGGCTGATTATTGACATATATATAATACTGCTTGCTTTGGCATATATACGGGAGTCGTGTTACTGCTTGCTTTGGCATATATACGGGAGTCGTGATACTAAATGCTGCTATGGGTTTTCCCGACACAGAGCCTATAGTAGTTTTAGCCTAAGTATGATTGATGCTCTCACTTGCATATCACTCAGCTGGTTACATAGTTTACCTTATTATTTCATTTATTATTGCTCTATATTTATTTTTTTGGCTTGAGTTATAGATTATTTTTATTAAGGCGTATGGACTGAAGGATTCATCGAAGGGCCTAAGCCACTCACCGATTGAATCAAACGAGAGGATGGGTAAGCCTTATGCAATAGTCACTCCTTGGTTATGCGTCCTAAAATTATAACAATTACTTGGTTAATATCCTTTGATCTTTTTCCCTTATGATTCGAAAAGAACGCGCAAGCGAGAAAAGTGAATCATGAAAACCAAGTCATCGAAAGCAAGACAAAACACAAAGTAACACAAAATCAAGAAGCAAAACAACCAATGAAAACTCTTGGACTTATTTCAATAGTAGTCATTTCATCAATTGGAAGGGTTCATTATATTTTGTCCGTGTTGATTTGGCGGTAAGGTTTTCCCGAGACTCGATTCTCAGCTGAGTCAAAGAATCAAGTGTTCCATATGTATCCGTTAGGAGCGGGGCATTACACCACTTATTAATTATTATTCATAAAATAATGTATGCATGTGTATAATTTTCATATATTGGAGTTGCCATGTACATACGGGTGACATGCTTATATATTCCTAATCCTACGTATTTTGGTACTAGGGCATGACAGATTGAGGAGATGAGATCCAAGGGATTCATTAAACCTAGTGCATCGCCTTATGGAGTCCTATTATTTCTTTTTAAAAAGAAGTGTCATGACCCGTACCCAGTATAGGGGCACGAGTATGTGGATACGTCCAGCCTACGCCGCAGCATCGGCGGTAGAACGCTGTCTAGGTCACAATACTAGCTAATCACTCTCGAATGAATATCCAACTCCATAAGGAGATACAGATATCACAATATAATATGGAATACTGAATCACATAAACTAAAGCACGATGAGATATCGAAGAAAACAAATAAAATACAACACAAGTCTAACAAAAATAAATAGTCTAACCTGTAATCAATAACATCCAATCTCCAAGTATGCCAGAAATAAGTCCTCTAAGTCGTAGTCTGGAAAAATATTTCTAGTCAGGATGGAGTGAAGTACAAGCAGTAATAGCAGTTCCACATATATTGACAAAAACTAGAATACAGTGTAAATAAATACAAGATAGATATGAATACTACCAATAAGAAATAATAAAATAAAGAAGTACAAAAATAAAAGAATACTGGAGCATATTATCATCAATGTACATCTAGCAATGAATAGAAATACAAGTGCATGCTAGAATAATAAACTAGAATATAGTGAATGCTAGATCAATATACTAGAGATACATGTCAAGAATATCTAGCTAAGTGTGTAAAATATTAGCATATCATATGATCAACTTGGGACTGATTAGGCTTGTTATATATGATTAGCTATGATTCATATAAGGTCAGACTAACCATCCGGATAGCTATGATGCGAGCAATAGTCAGGCTAATCATTTGTAATCGGCTAAGAGGCATGTAATAGTCAGGCTGTATCGACGTGAGGTATGGGTGAGCTATGATGCATGTAGAGTTAGGTATGATCACATAAGGTACTAATATTTTCTCGTCTCCAGCTAGCACGATTGATCCCAATCATGACTTCTCGTGACAGGTCTCGATGATGCCACATAGTGTAAACAACAGTGGCAGAATCATGTACGCTATACAACTAGAATTATAGAGATAATCAACATAATAAAAACTGTCAGAGAATATACTCGCCTGTGGTCCTTAGCTGGCATTACCAATGTCCTATTTCTAAAGTATTGTCTGAATGATCCAACAGTCCTATAGATATCAATTAATAATAATATTATATCAGTCGATACACTAACATACACACCATCATAAATACTATAAACTTAGAGAACGCTAGGGATGTTACTTGTCTAACATGGTCAATTGTGCGTCTGGTTGCACGGGTGTCACGTCTGCATTTGCTGTGCAAAATCAGACAGTCAAACTAACACAGGGCTCGCCAGTACGTCAGTGTACATAAGGCAGTCTACTACCAATTTCAGGGTCACAGGTCAATGTAACTACGGGATATCCGTAATTAACACTAGGGTCTCATAGTACATCTATAAATATACATATAGTCTTAACTAGCATATAACATTAATTACTTACAGTTTATATGTATACCAATTAAATACATATACAATATATTGTTTGTGGTAGAAAATGAAAGAATAAAAATGTATTCAAGACGGGGTTTATACGAAACCCGTGTTCTTTGGTTTACAAACAAACTTGTATAATTTGATCCTATACGAGGATATGGGAGTATAATTTATTTAATCTGGATAAATATTGCTATAGGTGTCTGATCTGCGGTCGATCACTTTAGCCCTTGGACCACACGATGATGAAGAAGTGCCGTAGAAGACAGGAAGCAGCTTCGAAGGTTGCAGAAGAGGGTGGATGCACGATGCCAAAGTCGTCGATCCCTACTCTTTGCCTGAGCTCCGGATTCTTCTCTCTCTCTCTCTCTCTCTCTCTCTCTCTCTTGACCTCTGGTTCGATCTTTCTTGGAAGTTCGACATTTTGATCTTTAATTTCTCCCTTGGATCTGATATTGTTTTTCTTGACCAATTTTTGACCTCGTTCCTCATTGATAGAGGTCTCTATTTATAGAGTTTTGGTGACAGTGACCACTCCGTCGGTATAGAAATCGAGTAGTGAAAAGTACAACACCCTTTTACATAACGGTTAAAATAACCAATGCCTGTGTATAGATGATCCTTTGAATGAGCGTATGACGCGAGTCCCACTAAGGGACAAAACGCATATAATCGTTACGAAGATCACAGCGTAGAAGCCACGTAGGTAGGTATCCCTTGTGTAGAAGTGGTGGGCGTAGAAGCCAATGTCTGTCACCAGGGCGTAGAAGCCAAGTAGGCATAGAAGCCAAAATAGGCGTAGAAGCCGAGTGGTCATAGAGGCCGAGTGGGCGTAGAAGCCGAATGGGCGTAGAAGCCGAGTGAGCACCGGAGCTGAATGGGGGTAGAAGCCGCTGTGTACCGTGTCAGAGTGCTGATGTGGACGTCTTTAGACGAAATTACGGCTTTTGAAGATATAATCAAATCTTTTCCATTAAATGCCGAGATTTGCCACCATCCTGTGCATTAAATGCGGAGGCGTGTTTTTAAAGGTCTGCAGCCCTTCTGTACATCAGTCGCAGAGACGTGCCTCAAGAAACTGTCACCGCTCTGTGCACTAGACGTAGAGACGTGCCTCGAGCAACTGTCATCGCTCTGTGCATTGGACGTAGAGATGTGCCTCGAGCCCCGTACGAAGTGCAGCTTTTGATATGGCAGGCAGTTTGTCTACTGCAGAGCGTAAACAGCTCATGTTTGCTTGTGTAAAACAAGGCAGTGTATCCCTTTGTGCACGTAAAAGCAGTTTACGCAAAGGAGATGGCAGTAAATGACAGCCTGGGTTGCAGTGCTGTGCCATCATTATAGCCGTCGTCTGGGTAGCCGTGTAGTATCCCTTTGTCAGAAGTCCAGACGTCAGGTTCATTGCAGGATCTGACAAGTTCATTGCAGGATCTGACAGGTTCACTTTGGAGAATACGAAGCGTCTCTCGTACACTTCAATGCTGCATTTGAAAAAGAAAGGGTTTTACGCCCAGGAGGCGACGAAGAACCCTGTTTTACGCTGAAGCATCCTGGACATACTACACTTACGCGGATGGTCTTTTGAGCTTTTAATATTTCATGCTGTGTCTAGCAAAAAAAGCTCTGTTGTACGCTTGATGGCTCTGAAGGCCTCTATTTACGCTGCTCTGCATCAATATGCTGCGTAGAGCTTCCCAGCGTAATTTTTATGCTTCTACAAGACCCCCTTTAAAGCTTTCAAATTCCTCGGAATTTGGAACGCTTTGAATGAAGCATGAACCGCTCCTCGTAACTCGAAACGTTTCTGAATAGAGCGTTAAAACGGTCGATGCTGACTTTATGGCAGATTTATTAGGGATCGGTGTGATCTCTTTCGCCTATAAAAAGGCTGGGGGGTTATCCCGTTCTCCCCACATTTCCATCACCACGCAGAGATGATCGTCGGAGTTCGTTGGGCCGACCTGAGGAAGAAGGAGATCATGTTCTTCCAGCGTGTAAGGGGCCAAAAAAGACGGCGTCATCGAGCAAGTATCTACTACAACGATGGATCATGGAAGGTTATCTTAGTCTCCCTTGCTCGGGATAATCAGCAACTTTGTATGGTGGTTCTTCGGGAGAGAGAAAGAATCATATTTTACCACGCTGCTTGCAAGTGGCGCCTTCATCCGTTACCTCCGGAGATTAGAGCAGCAACTAGCTCTAACCTCGGGTATTGAGTTGGATGAAATACCTCAACTCAATCTGCCATGGCGTTGGGCATAGGAAAGCAGTACCCTGCTTTTCTGTTGGAGGATGGGTCTATGCCCAGTTTTGTATCCTCCAGCCACTGATCATCTTCTTGGAAGAAGAGGAAGACCGTCACCAACATGAGAACTTGTCAAAACAGCTTCTCGGTGCGATCTTCAGACGATGATGAGAAAGCCCTTTTGTTGACGAAGTTTCCCTCAGATGTAATCACAAAAATGAAGAAAAACCCTTGTAGATTGAATTTCCCTCATATGTAATCATGACTTTTAATCTTTTAATAAAATTATCTTGCTTCTCCATATGATCATCTTGCCATACGTTGCTGTAAAGTCTGAATATGTGTAGCTTCGACACGTCTGATTCTTTACGTCGACTCTGTATAGAAAGAGTGCTAGGTCCAGTCTTTTGCGCATAGCGAATAGTCCATAAAACGTTGTTGAGCATTTTGAACATTTAGAACTGTCCTGCTGCTAGGACTGAGGACCCGCTTAGAGCTCTGAACTGTTGTTTTTTACTTAGACTTTTTGTTCAGACTTCGTCTTCAAGAATAATTTCCCAAAAATCCCTTGGAACAGGGTCGATAAATGGCTATCCAATTGAGTTGCCATCTTGATAGACGAGATATTCAGACTGGAGTCTGGATAAACTTCGAATCGACCCATGAAGAAGAGTAATTTTTTAATGTAGAACTCTGTATGCTTCGGGTACTTGGGATATCTTGAGGTCAAGAACGAGTATCTTCTGTGTGAACTCTTTACAATTGACCGCTTTGAGGACCGTTCAGATGTACGCATAATCTGGCCGGCGTATCTTTCAGATGTGCGAAAAGTCGTGGAGCGTAAAATCATTAGTCTGTAGCCTCTGAGCATAAACTAAACACCATCGAGCTTGAAATCATAGACTTGTGGTTTCTGAGCGTGAAGTCGTAGGTTTGTAGCCTCTCGAGCATAAAAGCTACTGAGCACAAAGGCATCTGGGCGAAAAAAACCTGACTTGTAGCCGTCGAACGTAAAGCCGTAGATTCGTAGCTGTCGAGCGTAGAAAGCTCCTTAGCGTAGAACTGTAGATTTGTAGCTTCTGAAAAGAAAATTTCTCCGAGCGTGAAGTTGCGTATCTGTTGCTTCTGAGCGTAAACTAAGCGCCACCGAGCGTGAGATCATCGATTTGGTATCTGCGAAGCGTAAAGTCATAGGTTTGTAGCCTCTCGAGCATAGAAGATACGGAGCACAAAGGCATCTTGGCGAAAAACCATAGACTTATAGCTTGCGAGCGTAAAACCGTAGATCTGCTGCTGTCGAGCGTAGAAAGCTCCTTAGTGTAGGAACCGCTGACCTGCTTTGCGCGAAAAACTTTTCGAATTCGCTGACTGTCCGCCTTCTCTGAATAATAGGCTGACGTAGGACCCAATCATAACCGAATATTAATTAGGAGATTTGGTTTGGGTTTCGAGGAGTCCGTCCGAGGATTCGAGGAGTTGACCCGAACTCTGTATATATCCTAAGCTTTTGAGGGAAAAACTTTTCATCCGTCTTCTGCGAAAGAGAGCCTTCGACTGTTTGAGTTTTTTCTCTCGTTCTTTCTCCGAGCACTCCGAGTTTTCAGAAATGGCGCCGAAACAAATCCCCTCCACTAAGGAAAAGAGTATAGGTTCCTCTTCTCGTTCTTCTGCCCCAGTGCGAGAGTCTTCGGTCGGGCAAGGTAAACTTTCTTTTGAGCGATGCATCCCGCCGACGAGTAGCGCACCCGGCCTTAGAGGTAGAGCCTTTGGGATGACAAAGAATGACAAAAAATCCTTCGCACACGTTGAACGTGACCGCGCTAGGTCGTCTTCTGTGCTGATAGCCTCTTTGAGGAAGATGACGCACGGAGATATTTTCATCTTTTACGCCCACATTTCTAATGTGCCAGCGTAAAAACTCCATATTTTTACAGTTTTGAGCGTAAAAGCTCTGACTGCCGAAAACTTGGTGTATACTATAAATTTTAGTTTTACGCTTGTGGATGGGACCTCCGGCGTAATAACTAGAATTTTGGCAGTCTGGCGTAAAGCACGGACTGTATACCGCCAATTACGCCTCTGGATGTGACTTCCGGCGAAAAATGACCAAATTTTGTACAGTCTTGGCGTAAAGCACAGACTGTCGTTTCTTGGTCTTTATGTTGCAATATTTGTAATGACGTGTTTTCCTTGCACTTTTGCAGTTAACTTGCATGAGTCTCTACTGGCCGAGGTGATGGGTTCCGCTGCCGGGATGTTGCACTCAAACTATCTGGAGGATCTGTCCCACGTGACATTTCCTATCTCCAGACCCCAGTATCCTGAAGGAAGGGAGATCTTGATATCGGCTCAGGGCGAGCGGACGTTGCTGAACCTGATTAACGGAGAGCCCCTGACGTGCATAGACGAGGACCAGTACATAAAGCCGGCATTTCTTTTTGGGGACATGATTGACAAACAGTCCCAAACGAAGCCCAAGAGAGAACCCTGGGTTTTCTCCGCCGAGAGTGTGGTCTTGTATCTGCCAACGATGCCGAGAGATTATCCCATGTTGGCTTTCTCCTATGCTACACATCCCAGGAGGATGTCGTGGACGCTGACTCCCGATAAACTTTTAGCAGGACATATCTATTCAGAGGTCATACGGACATGATAGAATATGACCCAACTAGTTTTTGTTTTGGAAGTAGTTTTGTCAGAATTGAGATTCTCGCTATATTCCACTTGAGCAGAGGAGGTTAAGCATAGTACCTTTTCAGGAATTTACCGTTGATAGGAGCCATTAACAGGTCTCCATTAGGCTGGGCTAACCTGTAAGCGCCGTTTGAGATTGTTGTCTCGATCACATAAGGGCCTTCCCACTTGGGCTGGAATTTGCCTTTACTCCTGTGAGTAAGGATCATCGACCTTCTTACGGCTAAAACAAGCTCGCCGACTTTGAACACTCTTTCCTTTACTTTATGATTGAAAGCTCTGGAAATGCGTGCTTGGTAGAGCGTGATGCACTGTTGAGCTTAGAGGCATTTCTTGTCAAATCCTTCTAGCTCTTGAAGCCTTAACAGGTCATTCTTTTCTTGAGTCAGCTCATTAGTTACGGCTATCCTGATTGACGGGATCTGGATTTCAATGGGGAGAACTGCTTCGCTCCCGTAGACCAGTAAAAATAGGGTACAACCTGTCAGTGTTCGTACCGTTGTGCGGTATGCCCAGAGACATTTGCCCAGCTTCTCATTCCAATCTCTTTTGTTTAAAGAGACAAACTTCTTCAAGAGTTTGATAATAGTTTTGTTGAAAGCTTCCGCCAACCATTAGCAGCTGGATAATATGCCGTAGAGGCAATATTATGTATCCGATTTTTATCGCAGAATCGGTGAAATGCCTGGCTGATGAACTGAGGCCCATTGTCATGGATTATCCTTCGGGGAATCCTAAAGCGATAAATGACGTGATGCTTGATGAAGCTGATTACATTAGACGCCTCTACCTCAGCAAGAGGGATCGCCTCTGCCCATTTGGAGAAGTAATCCGTGATGGCCAGTATGAATCGGTGACCTCTGGAAGAAGACGGGTGAATAGGACCAATGATATCCATACCCCATGCTTCAAAAGGCCAGGATGCAACCGTAGGATGTAGATATTCAGACGGTTGATGTATGAAGTCTGCATGAACCTGACAGGCTCTGCATTGTCTTGCATAATTGATCGCGTCTGCGATCATAGTGGGCCAGTAATAGCCGATTCTCCTGATACGATCCTGTAGCTTAGGACCGGGCTGATGTGCTCCGCATACGCCGTCGTGAACTTTTCGGATAATCTGCTGTGCTTCATCGTCAGAGAGACATCTCAATAGCAGTCCGTCGTAGGTCCGGCGATATAGGCATTGTGAAGATGCATCGAAGTAGAAGCGTAATAATCGTCTTTTGACGGATACTGCTCCTTTGGGGTCCTCCGGCAAGATTCCGTATGCGACAAAATCTATGAAGGGACTTCTCCAGTCTCTTCTAGGGGGATCTGTGTTCACAGCGTAGCTGCGTTCTATGTGAAAGTTGTTCTTCACACAGAATAAATCTCTGTTAAGAAGGATTACCGAATTCTGCCTTCTTATAGGAGTGGCTAAATCCGCAGCTAGACTGGCTAGGGCATCAGCTTCCAGATTCTGAGATCGAGGTACATGCTCTAGGAAGAACTCTTTGAATGTCATGGCTATCTCGACTGTTGCTTGGTGATAGGGGATGAGGTCTGGATTCCGGACTTCATATATTCCCCTGACTTGATTGACGATAAGCAGAGAATCACCGAAAGCTTCCAGGGACTCGATCCCCAGCTCTTTAGCGACTTGGAGCCCGATTAATAGAGCGTTGTACTCTGCCACATTGTTGGAACAGGGCTCGTTAAGAGAGTATGCTCGATAGATGACGAGTTTTTTGGGAGTAACCAGGATAATTTCTACCCCTGAAACCATGTTTCCTTTGGGACCAGTCCTGGAGGCGCCGTCGAAGAACAGTTGCCACGTACTACTCTCCATTGCGGGCATTCCACAGGGGTATTTTTTGTGGACCTATCATTTGTTGCGCACGAGAGTGCAAATAATAGGTTTGGGGACAAGCCCTGCCAGAGGTAATATAGACATGGCAGTTTTTGTGGACTCAACACCACTGGCGCACTTAGAGTTAAGTACGGGTGTTAAGTTCAGATGACAATCGATATCAGAGGTAATATGAACATGACAATTGATTAGCCGAATTTAGGAAGGTTTGTTCAGAGGTAATATGAACATGACAAACTCCCTGGGTTGTGACTCTATCGGGGATAGAGGCATACATCTGCTCAGAGGTAATATGGATATGGCAGTTTTTGTGGGCTCAACACCACTGGCGCACTTAGAGTTTAAGTACGGGTGCTAAGTTGAGATGACAATCAATATCAGAGGTAATATGAACATGATAATCGATAGCCGAATTTAGGAAGGTTTGTTCAGAGATAATATGAACATGACAAACTCTCTGGGTTGGGACTCTATCGGGGATAGAGGCATACATCTGCTCAGAGGTAATATGGACATGACAGTTTTTATGGACTCAACACCACTGGCGCACTTAGAGTTTAAGTACGGATGCTAAGTTGAAATGACAATCAATATCAGAGGTAATATGAACATGATAATCGATAGCCAAATTTAGGAAGGTTTGTTCAGAGGTAATATGAACATGACAAACTCTCTGGGTTGGAACTCTATCGGGGATAGAGGCATACATCTGCTAAGAGGAAATATGGACATGGCAGTTTTTGTGGACTCAACACCACTGGCGCACTTAGAGTTTAAGTACGGGTGCTAAGTTAAGATGACAATCAATATCGGAGGTAATATGAACATGATAATCGATAGCCGAATTTAGGAAGGTTTGTTCAGAGGTAATATGAACATGACTAACTCCCTGGGTTGGATCTGAAGAATCCACTGGGGAAACCTTTGCGGGACTCATCATCCGGTATTTTCTATAGTGATTGTCCCCCTTGTTTACAGATTCAAAATGATGACCGTGGCCTCGATCAACTCCTAAATTTTCTTTTTTAGCACATAGCACGCCCTTGTGGGGTGATGAGTGTACCGATGGAAGAGACAATAATCTGGGTCTTCCATTTTGCCAGCCCTCTCAGGATGTCTGATGTTGGGTAGCTGAAACTTGTGCTCTTTCATCAACATATCGAAGATTTTAATGATGTCGTCTTCACTGAAGGAGAAAGTCCCTTTTGGTCTTTGGGCTCCTGATGCCTGAATTTTACCATTTTGCGGAAGATCGTCGTCGTTGCATCATCTTCGGATCTCGAGGGAATTCTACCCCCAGCTTGGGATGCCGCCCTGTTTTGCCGAGGTAAGCTACCCCCAGACATGCCGTGGCATCTATCTACAGAAGCTGATTTGGAAGGAGCTGCCTCTGGTTGTACAGGATTAGATTTTGGAGTTTTGGGTTTTGTAAGAGATGTAGTATATCCCAACCCGAAACGAGCTTGTTGATGGTGAGAATTACCCCGCAACGATGTTCGTCTACCTTTTCCATTGTTGAGGCCTTGTTTCAGCTTCAAATCATAACCCATGCTTCGCATAATACTTAATGCTTGCGGGCTATATCGGTGGGTTTATATCCTGCCAGTTTCAGACTCGCGAGATTCTTCCTGTATGATCGGGGTATCCCGTTTGCAACCGAAGATTATTGGATGCTGATCGTCGTGAGTTGGTGGAATAATAAAGATGGAATCTTCCTGTGGTCCACCTGTTATGACGACATCAGATGTTGACGTATCTTCCCATAAGATCTCCCCACGTTTGACTGTTAGGGGAACTGAAGTCCGTTTATGACTCTTGTTCTTGCGTTTCTGGATTAGATAATCCCATAGGTTAGGAGAATTTACAGAAGAAGACGAAGAAGACTGTTCGTTCTTTCGGTTCGCCGAGGTAGGTATGCGGACGATGGGGACCATAGTCTTCCTTGTGCCACCCGTATACAAAAGATTGGCCATTTGGGTGGCAGATAATCTCTGAGGAGGGTGTCTTTCCATAACCTGAGCTTGTTTTACGCCGAGGGGCTTTGCCTGGCATAATTTGGAGATTTGCTCAGACTGGCGTAAAGCTGAAGAGGTCCTCAGTCGGCCATCGGCTTCTCACGTAATTCGGAGGGTACGCTGATTGTTCCCTTGCTGGCTTAAAGGCCGAGAAGCTGAGTACTCTGCCGCCTGCTTTCCCTTCCGGAGATCATAGCGCTCATCTGGTTCTCCGTAGAGGTCAGATGTTGTCTTACGTGTGGAGCGTGATTTGTACTTCCGATTTGGCGCTGAGGCATCATCAGAAGTTTTGTCTGTACCGCGCGTAGCGGGAGACTGGTTTCTATGCATAGGGTGCAGTGGATACTTCTGGGTTAGCGCTGAGACTTTGCCCGAAGTTTTGTCTGTACCGCACGTAGCGGGAGACTGGTTTCTACGCGTAGAGCGTAGTGGATACTTCTGGGTTAGCACTGAGGCTTTGCCCGAAGTTTCTTCTGTACCGCGCGTAGCGGGAGACTAAATTTTACGTACGGGGCACGGAGGGAGCAATGCTACAACCTTATTGGTCGGAGAGATCGGAGAGTCCATAGGAATGGTAGAGGAGGTCTTAGGCATCCAGACCTTGTGCAGTTTCCTGTTGTCTTGGACGGAGAGAGGGTGAGAGCTACCCCCGGTTCGAAGCATATCTTCGTAGACAGACTGGTCGAATTGGATGGCCAGTGTCTTCTTCACGGTTCCTACAGATACTGTATCGTGTTGTGCAATTACTTCCTCATCAGAAGAGAAAGATGTCCCCAGCAGAGTCGCCATCTTGTTTGTGGTGGAAAATGAAAGAATAAAAATGTATTCAAGACGGGGTTTATACGAAACCCGTGTTCTTTGGTTTACAAACAAACTTGTATAATTTGATCCTATACGAGGATGTGTGAGTATAATTTATTTAATCTGGATAAATATTGCTATAGGTGTCTGATCTGCGGTCGATCACTTTAGCCCTTGGACCACACGATGATGAAGAAGTGCCGTAGAAGACAGAAAGCAGCTTTGAAGGTTACAGAAGAGGGTGGATGCACGATGACAAAGTCGTCGATCCTTACTCTTTGCCTGAGCTCCGGATTCTTCTCTCTCTCTCTCTCTCTCTCTCTCTCTCTCTTAACCTCTGGTTCGATCTTTCTTGGAAGTTTGACCTTTTGATCTTTAATTTCTCCCTTGGATCTGATATTGGTTTTTTTGACCAATTTTCGACCTCGTTCCTCATTGATAGAGGTCTCTATTTATAGAGTTTTTGTGACAGTGACCACTCCGTCGGTGTAGAAATCGAGTAGTGGAAAGTACAGCACCCTTTTACACAATGGTTAAAATAACCAATGCCTGCGTATAGATGATCCTTTGAATGAGCGTGTGACGCGGATCCAACTAAGGGACAAAACGCGTATAATCGCTACAAAGATTATGGCGTAGAAGCCACGTAGGTAGGTATCCCTTATGTAGAAGAGGTGGGCGTAGAAGCCAATGTCTGTCACCATGGCATAGAAGCCAAGTAGGCATAGAAGCCAAAATAGGCATAGAAGCCGAGTGGTCATAGAGGCCGAGTGGGCGTAGAAGTCGAATGGGCGTAGAAGCCGAGTGAGCACCGAAGCTGAATGGGCGTAGAAGCTGCTCCGTACCGTGTCAGAGTGCTGATGTGGATGTCTTTAGCCGGAATTACGGCTTTTGAAGATATAATCAAATCTCTTGCATTAAATGCTGAGATTTGCCACCATCCTGTGCATTAAATGCGGAGGCGTATTTTTGAAGGTCTGCAGCCCTTCTGTGCATCAGTCGCAGAGACGTGCCTCGAGAAACTGTCACCGCTCTATGCACTAGACGTAGAGACGTGCCTCGAGTAACTGTCACCGCTCTGTACATTGGACGTAGAGACGTGCCTCGAGCCCCGTATGAAGTACAGCTTTTGATGTGGCAGGCGGTTTGTCGACTGCGGAGCGTAAACAACTCATGTCTGCTTGTGTAAAACAAGGCAGCGTATCCCTTTGTGCACGTAAAAGCAGTTTACGCAAAGAAGATGGCGGTAAATGACAGCCTGGGTTGCAGTGCTGTGCCATCATTATAGCCGTCGTCTGGGTAGCCGTGCAGTATCCCTTTGTCAGAAGTCCAGACGTCAGGTTCATTGCAGGATCTGACAGGTTCATTGCAGGATCTAACAGTTTCACTTCGGAGAATACGAAGCGTCTCTCGTACACGTCAATGCTGCATTTGAAAGAGGATGGATTTTACGCCCAGGAGGCGACGAAGAACCCTGTTTTACGCTGAAGCATCCTGGACATACTGCACTTACGCGGATGGTCTTTTGAGCTTTTAATATTTCATGCTGTGTTTAGCGAAAAAAGCTCTGTTGCATGGTTGATGGCTCTGAAGGCCTCGGTTTACGCTGCTCTGCATCAATATGCTGCATAGAGCTTCCCAACATATTTTTCATGCTTCTACACATATATATGTATATATACTAATTGAATTCATATATTATATATATACATACATATATATGTATGTATATATATACCAATTATATACATATTACATATACTAATAGAATACCTAAATATATACATATACCCATTTGAATACGTATACCAAATACATACACCCATATATCAATATACCAATGAACAATACGCGTATACGCACGAGTACGTGTACGCAACAAGAAGGAGAAACTAGAACCTGTGCGCGCAAGAATGAGGCATTCGATGAGTCATCGAGGAGGGTGCTCGGTTTAATCGTGGACAGCGGGTTCTCTGGCAAGTTTTGGCCGTGACGAGAGTGGCTGGGGTATTCTCAGGCGATCAGCGGCTCGGCTACGGTGGGTTCAGGCGGTCGAGTAGCGGGTTCTCTAGCTTCAAGCAAACGCAATCAGGCGTTGTGCAGGCGTTCAGCGGGTCGGCGGGTTTCACGGCGGGTCTGGAGGGTGCGGGATAGTCGGGATGGCGTCGTTCAGCGGTGCTCGGGGTACAGCATTCCGTTGAGGGCAGCGGGTCAGCGGATTCCGACGGGGGTTCTGGTCGACGGGCAGTCGCCTCCAGTAGCGAGTCATCGAGCAGTATGCAAGCGAACGGCGGAGGGGTTTTATTTCGGTAGGTTAGCTCCGACGAGGGTGTTTGACATGGTTGATGGGAAAGGGAGATAAAAGGTGGTGATGAATAGTAAGGGGGAAGGGTTACGAATGGGAGTAGGTTAGGTTTAGAAACGAAAGGAAAAAGAAAAGAAAAGGAAATCATATATGTATAGTATTGGGTCGCCCTAGAATAAGGGCATGGTCAACACTTGGAAAAAGGGCTTGTTATGAAGATATTTCAAGGGCTATGATTCAATAGATTCAAAATAGATTGCTAGGATTGAATTTGGTTCAAAATTTGGAGGGCTATGGTTTTAGGTGGTTGATGTTGAGTTACACACTCCCAAAAATTATCAAAAAATTCACATGAAGGAGAAATGGGTTTTTTTTACGAGTTTTGTCCAATGGGGTGGACATCTTAATGCACTTTTGCATAAAAATGCCCAATAATTGAAAAATTGTACAAAGTTAGGTTTATAGTTTAATTTAATTAAAATTAATATAATTTGTGTTCTAAAATTAATTAGAAGTACATGGGACTAAAATTAAGTGGAAAAAAGTGTAATGAATGAAGTAGACTCAGAATAAAATATTATCCTAATTTGGATTGCACAAAATGGGTCAAGATTGTGTCTCCAATATCGATTGGAATGCACGAGGATACAAAGTTAGATTTATGTTGAATTAAATATAGTTGTTTACGACGAATGTTGTGCGACTAAAATAAAGCACATCAAGGCATAGTTATGAGTCACACAAAGACCAAAGTAGAAGACTGGCACGTCTAGGACAAGGGTGTAAAATTAGTTGGAAGGCAGTGGCTAGTGTAGTGCTCTAATTATCGAAGCAACGGTAAAGTACAATAATCAAATAAAATTACAATAATTTAAATATAAATAATTATCATGCAATCATTTACACATTAAATTATTAAAAGACGAAAATTCTCCTAATCTAAAATATGGTAGTGACAAGTCTACCCTCCTTAAAAAAATTTTGTCCTCGAAATTAAAAATAAACTAGCACAAGAACAAACAATCAAACAAAGAATTATACCTCAAGTCTCGAAGAGATATGGATACTGCTCGCGTATTTCGTCCTATCTTTCCTATTTTGACTCGCCTGGAGAGTGATGTCTCCATGTAAAACAAACCAAAGGAATAGTCGGGTTCCGTAATACCTTTTCTCTACGATCCAAGACCTCTACGGGTTGTTCAGGATAGCTGAGCATCGGTCCAACCTCGATCTTTGAGTGATCTAGTACGTGACTAGGATCTGCCACGTACCGTCTCAGCTGTGACACGTGAAACACGTCATGCACTCCATCTAGAGCAGATGGCAAGTCTAGTCTATAGGCCACTGTACCGACCCTTACAAGAATACTGAAAGGTCCGATGTATCATGGAATAAGTTTTCCTCCTCTACCAAAATAAATCGTGCCCGGTGTCAGAGGAATCTGTAGGAACACCAAATTGCCAACCTAGAACAAACAGTCTTAACATGCAATCTAAAACCAAATAATCACAAACAAAATATAACAAAACATAGACCTAAAACTCTAGGGGTCTACGGTGGCTATCGGCCCAATGTCGCTGTCTGTCCTGCGCCACTCGCAATCTGTCTCTGATGAGTTTTACCTTTTCTGCGGTATCCATAACCATTTCTAGTCCTAACAAAGCCCTCTCTACAATATCATCCCAAGATAACGGTGTACGACACCTTCGTCCATATAAAGCCTCGAATGGTGACATCTCAATGCTGGCCTAGTAGCTGTTATTGTAAGCAAACTCTATTAGGTATAGATGATCGTCCCAAGAACCTCTGAGATCCAAAATGTTAGTACGTAGCATATCTTCAAGAGTCTGAGTGGTCCTTTCAGATTGCCCGTCTATCTGGGGTGATATACGGTACTGAACTTGAGCTGAGTGCCCAAGCAAGCCTGCAGACACCTCCAGAAATGGAAAGTAAAAAGACCATCCCGATATGAGACGATACTCACAGAAAATCTATGTAATCTGACAATCTGCCGCACGTACATCTCTGCTAGCTTCTTTGTCAATGTACCCACTTTGAATGGTAAGAAGTGGGCTGATTTGGTCAACCTATCTACGATGACCCAAATCGCATCATTTTCTCCTGGAGAACGTGGAAGCCCTAAAATAAAGTCCATAGTTACGTGCTCCCACTTTTATTCTGGAATGGGTAAAGGTTGAAGCAATCCTCCTGGCCTCTATCGGTCTGCTTTTACCTACTGGTACACTAAACATCTGGATACAAAGCGTGCTACCTCGCGCTTCATACCATACCACCATACGTCCTCTCTCAGATCTCGATACATCTTGTTGGCACCGGAATACATAGATACTGAGAGCGATGTGCCTCCTGCAAAACCTCTTCGTGTAGCTCTCCACTTAGCACACACATCCTCGTGCCATGCCGTAAGGATCCATCATCCACAATAGTGAAGTTGTTTGTCAATCCTGTCCGAACTTGTGCCCTAAGACTCCTCAATGGCTCATCTTCTTACTATGCAACTCTAATTCTATCCATCAGCTCTGATTGTATTTGCAATCCCTACATCTGAATCTCAATGCCTGGAACTTGTACTTCAATTCCCAAGCTCTCTGGATCGGCCAATAAGTGTATATCTGTAGTCAAGTATATAGCCATCGGATACCTGCTCAAGGCATCGGCGACTACGTTGGCCATTCCTGGGTGGTGCTGAAATAAGATATCAAAGTCTTTTATTAACTCTAACCACCTTCTCTACCTCATATTTAGCTCCTTCTGTGTAAATACGTACTTCAAGCTCTTGTGGTCTGTGAAGATCTCCACACGCTCTCCGTACAGATAGTATTTCCACAGCTTTAGAGCAAAAATAACTGCTGCTAACTCCAAATCATGGGTGGGATAGTTTTTTTCATGAGGGCATAATTGTCTTGAAGCATAGGCAATTACTTTCTAGTGCTACGGAAGAACGCATCCCAAATCTTTTTGTGAAGCATCACTGTTAATAGTAAAACCACCTATCCCAGATGGCAATGTCAAAACTGGAGCTATCGTCAATCTCTTCTTTAGCTCATCAAATACAGCCTAACATTCCTCCGTCCAAATAAAATCCACATCTTTCTTGGTCAGCCTAGTCATCGGCTCTGCAATCTTAGAGAAGTCTTATATGAACCTACTGTAGTATCCTGCTAGTCCGAGAAAGTTCCTGATTTCAGCTACCGTACTGGGGGTAGCCCATGACTCCACTGTGTCTATCTTTTTTGGGTTAACTAAAATTCTGTCACCCTCCACCATATGTCCAAGGAATTCAACCTTGTCAAGGAAAAACTCATACTTTAAAAGATTCTCTTGTTTATCAAATTACTGAACAAGACTAGCCTCAGGTGCTCTTCGTGCCCGTCTGGGTCTTTGAATACACAAGAATGTCGTCAATGAACACCACTACGAACTTGTCAAGGTACTGATGGAATACCTTGTTTATCAAGTTTATGAATACTGCTGGTGCATTGGTTAAACCAAACGACATTACTGTGAATTCAAACTGGCCATATCTAGTCCGAAAAGCTGTCTTTGGTATGTCTTCTCTCTTCACCTTCACGTGGTGATAGCCTGACCTCAGGTCTATCTTTAAAAACACCTTTGCTCCGTTCAACTGATCGAAAAGATCATCTATCCTCGACAGCGGGTATTTGTTCTTAATAGTGAGGTTGTTTAGAGCTCTATAATCGATACACATGCATATCGTGCCATCATTCTTTGGTATTAACAATACCGGGGCTTCCCTTGACGATGAACTGGATCTAATAAAACCTTTGTCCTGCAGCTCCTCAACTTGCTTCTTCAGTTCTACTAGTTCGTTGTTGTTGACTCTATAGACATGTTGTGAAATAGGCTTCGCTTCTGGTACCAAGTCTATAGAGAATTTAACATCTCTGTCTGGCAGCAAGCCTAGCAACTCCTCTAGAAATACATCCAGAAACTCAGTTATCAAAGGATGTGGTTACTCCTCTTCTTCCTTCCTGGCTCCGTAAAAAGTGCCTCTGCTCCGCTCTACTGCTCCTCTAGCTACCTCGAACTCTGGCTCTATTGACAATCTATAGAAGCATGGTATTTACTCACCCAGTCTATTCTGAGTACAATATTATATCCCAAAAGTGGCATGACGAGTAAACTCAGGCTCAACTCTCGGCCTTCCAATGACACTCTTCGATCCTTGTAATAATCACGGACTAGGATAATGCCTCCTCCTGTCCTGATCTTGCAAGTCCAATCTAATGGTTTCATTTCTAAATAGTGCTTAAGAGCATAAGATACAGATACAAAACTATGGAAAGTGCCAGAATCAAATAATGCAAGTGTTGTAATAGAATCGAGAGAAACTGAACCTGAAATCACGTCTCCAGCTGGCTCGGCCTCCTCAGTCGTCATGGCGTAAGCTCATCCCTATAGTGCTCCTCTTTGCTACTGCTGGTGCTGAGAAAACCTCTGCTACTATGGTGGAAGTAGAGGTCCCCTTTAATGGCCTCCTGGTATAGTAGGTACTCTGGCTGGTCCTCTCTGAGATGCTGTTCCACCCTGACGAGCCTGAATAGATGGTCAATCCCTAAGCTGATGTGCTGATGATCCACAGGATAAGCATGTACCCAACCTGTTCCTGCAGATGTCTATGGTATGTCCCATCTTCCTACAATATGCACACTAGGCAACGGGCTGATTCTGTCTCTGTAGCTGCTGCTTTGGATGTGTCCTCGAACTGGTGTCGGGTGCTGCTGATACTGCTGCTAATGCTGCTGCGGGTACGACCTCTGTTGTTGTTTAAAGGGTGGGCGCTTGTCCAGTCCTGTATTACCACCTGTTCCTCCAGAAGTATCACATCCTCTCATGGGCCTGAGGTCCAAGTCATCTTTAGCAATCTGGGCATCCACCATAATACCCTCAAATGTATCAGTACGTCATTCTGAAGTACGAGACTTGAACTCTCTATTTAATCCCTTCCTAAATTTCTGTGCTCTGTCTTTGGGTCTCGAATCATCGATGGCACAAATTGACTCAAACGACAAAACTCTGCGGCGTATTCGTCAACTGACATGCTCCCTTGGACTAAGTTATGGAACTGACTTTCTAATGCTCCCAAAGCCACGTCAGGAAGGAACTTATCCTTGAAGAGCTCCTTAAAGTCCTTCCAAGTAAGTCCTTCATCAGTGTGTCTCGGCTCTGTATGATACAACGTTAGTGCGATATCAAATATCTGACTGCCAGCAGCCTCGATCTGAAGAATCTCCGAAATCAGCGCTAAACGCAAGTTCCTCTCTATATCCTCTATCCACTCATTAGCATAGAGTATCCCCTTAGTTCCTTTGGACTCTGGAGGCATTATTCTCTTAAAGTTCACTATAGTACCTGGCCTCTATTGTTGCTGGCCAGGATGCTGCTGTTGTCGTGCTACTCTCTCCACAGCCTGGATAGCCAACTGATAAGCATTCTCCATGATCTCTCTCATTAACTCTGTCTGTGCCTGGTGAGCCTCTGCTTGCACTCTCTGAGCCTCAGCTTGAATACGTTGAGCTTCTGCTGTGACTCTCTGGGCCTCTAACATGCCCTGGATCAGTATGAACATCTGTACCCCGTTAGTGGGTACACCTCCGGGAATCGGTATCGGTGGTGGTGGAAGGTTGTCCGTCACAGCTGGGGCAATTCTCTGACCAGTTGGAAGAGGAATCCTATTAGCTGCAAATACTCTCATATGAACAGAAGATGTAAGAGGAAATCCAGATGTCTGTTCGTCAGGTCGAGAAGTGGCAGATCTCTCTGAAACTGCTGCTCCCAGTCTCAAAGACCTAGTCTTCGGCGGTATCCTGAAGACAGACCAAAAAGAATCAATTAAGGTAATAGATATGATATCGTCAAGGAACGACAGTAAAATTCTAAAGGAAGCAATCATTTAGAATAGCATTGTGAAGATCAGAATTTTTCTAGTATGATTGGGCATACTCTCATCCTAAATCCTATTTCCTATATCCTATTGCAGGTCGCAGTAGTACAACTAAGTTGTCGTACTACCACGATATCGTAGAACTTACGAAACTAGACCTACATTGGCCACCACTAAAAATGAGTCACGACCCGCACCCGGTATAGGGGCACGAGTATGTGGGTACGTCCAGCCTATGTCGCAGCATCGGCGGTAGAATGCTATCTAGGTCATAATACTAGCTAATCACTCTCACATGAATATCCAACTCTATAAGGAGACACATATATCACAATATAATATGGAATACTCAATCACATAAACTAAAGTATGATAAAATATCGAAGAAAACAAATAAAATACAACACAAGTCTAACAGCAATAAATAGTCTAACCTGCAATTAATAACATCCAATCTCCAAGTATGCCGAAAACAAGTTCTCTAAGTCGTAGTCTGGAAAAATATTTTTAGTCAGAATGGAGCAAAGTACAAGCACTAACAGCAGTTCCACATATATTGACAAAAACTATAATACAATATAAAGAAATACAAGATAGATATGAAAACTGGCAATAAGAAATACTGGAATATAGATACTGAAATAAAAGAATACTGGAGCATATCATCATCAATGTACATCTAGCAATGAATAGAAATACAAGTGAATGCTAGAACAATGAACTAGAATATAGTGAATGCTAGATTAATATACTAGAGATACACGTCAAGAACATCTAGCTAAGTGTGTGAAACATTAGCATATCATGTGATCGGCTTGGGACTGAACAGGCTTGTTACATATGATTAGCTATGATTCATGTAAGGTCAGGCTAACCATGGTGATAGCTATGATGCGAGATATAGTCAGGCTAATCACATGTAACAGGCTATGAGGCATGTAATGGTCAGGCTGCACCGACGTGAGGTATGGGTGAGCTATGATGCATGTAGAGTTGGGTATGATCAAATAAGCTACTAATATTTCCCTGTTCCCAGCTAGCACGATGGATCCCAATCACAACTCCTTGTGGCAGGTCTCGATAATGCCAACTCATGTAAACAACAGTGTCAGAATATTGTACGCTGTACAACTAGAATTATAGAGATAATTAATATAATAAAAACTGTCAGAGAATATACTCGCCTGTGGTCCTTAGCTGGTAATACCAATGTCCTATTTTCAAAGTATCGTCTGAATGATCCAACAGTCCTATAGACATCAATTAATAATTTAATTTTAAGGATTTTTTTTTACCCTGGAGTTATCAGATTTGGAGTACGAAAAAATCTTAGTCCCAGATATATATGTCCGTTTGATATTTTCGAGCAAGTTAGAGACATATCTTATCGTCTAGCTCTTCCACCATTGCTTTATTAGGTACATAATGTCTTTCACGTATCTCAGTTATGTAGGTACATTCCAGACTTCAGCCATTTCCTGGATAATTCAAAGTTGGTCGTTGGTACCGACATATCATATGAGCAGAGGCCCATATCTATTTTGGACCAAATGGAGAAGGTTCTTAAGAACCAAACTATCAGATTAGTTCGTGTTGCTTGGGGGCATCACTCACTGGAAGAGTCAACGTGGGAGCGTGAGGATGACATGCTTACTCGGTATCTATTTATCTTTGAGTTAGGAGGTATACTTATTCGTATACCCGTGTCCTATCTTAGCCTGTACATGTGATTGATTGTTAGCTTATCTGTTATGTCTGTTATTTTTACGTTTTGATTTCTTGTTGATGCCCAAAAAATTTTAAGCTCACAAGAGTTTCTTGTTTATTTTCAATTTTGACCTGGCTTTCTTGGATGTTCTTATTAGTGATTTTTGGATCCTTATAGAAATTTCGTGGACAAAATTTTTCTAAGGAGGGGAGAGTTGTGAGACTTGTCTCACAATATTCGTATTTTATACGGATACATATTTTTGTGCTAGTTATTGTATTTTATTGGATTTCAAGCAAGCTAAAAAAATTTCAAAATTGCAATTTCACTACCGAACCGGTATACCGACAGTATACTACAGTATACCAACGGTATAGTGCCCTGAAGATATTTGTTTCCCTTTCGAGATATTTTTTAGATTGTTCTCTATAAATAGTACTTAAAATATTTTATTTCTTTCTTTCCCATTCTCTCTCCTTTCTTCTTTATTTTTATTTTGAGCTTGGAAGCATGGTCTTGAGACCTGGAGTATGGCTTCTGAACCCATTTGTGGCGGTAGACTAGAAGGTTTAGGCTGGAAGCTAGATTTAAGCAAGTATACCTTGCCGATTTTGTGAACTTCTTTTAGTTCTGTCATTTTACTTTTCTTGAGCTTTGGTTTTATATTTAACTTAGGCTTGCTTTACTATTATTGTTTATATCGTGATTTCTAGCCTAGTGACTGTCTCGGTTTTGATTTCTGGTCGAATATTATTTTGTCTCTTTTTGGTAACTCGGTAACGGAAACGGTATCGGAGTTGTGACCGTGAGAATTAGTCTATATCGTGATATGAGACTTATCCTAAACTTGACTTCTTGTTAGAATTAGTTCTTGTAATTTTTGGGGTTTGATTTCAATTTCGAAAATCAGACCTTACTTAACCGAGTTTATTCTTAAAATTTGGCATACTGACAGTATACTACAGTATACCGACGGTATACCAATTTCAACCAACTTGATTTCTAGATATTTTGTGTGAACCCAATCGTCATACCGATAGTGTACTACAGTATACTGACGGTATACCAATCCTACTGATATTGTTCACCGACTTCAAGATATTTGTCTTGGCCGATATACCGACTACATCCTGGAATGTCTCGACGGTATACCAATTTATGGAACTTTATTTTTCAGTAACTTTTTGCCTACTTGGAACGATATACCGATGCTATACTACAGTATACCGATGGTATACCAATTTGTTGGAATCTATAACTTGTTAAAAATTTTCTCTCTGGACCGATGTACCGACGGTATACTAGACTTTACCAAGGGTATACCGATCGTGCACTTTCTTTAAATTTTTTTGGTTTTTCCTGATTTTATTTTGATACTTGTGTCTTTTGCTTGGACACGCGATGACTTGACCAAATTTGGACATAAACTTACATAGCTTCAGTTGACTTGATTGGACATGACTTGACTTTACTCGATTTCACCCGGCTTTACCCGGCTACACCTGATGACATGAGTGACTGGACTTGACTTCGAAAGACTTTACATAGATTCATCGGATATGGGTTGACTTAGTTTTACTTGGTTTTATCTGGTTGGACATGGCTTCACAAGGTTGTACATAGCTTTACCTAGTTTTACATGGCTTTACCTTGCTTCACCTGGATTGACAAGGCTTTACATGGATTTACCTGGTTTTACTTGATTATACGTGGCTTGGTTGTTGACGTGGCATACATGAGTCCGTATATGCAATGTATATTAAACCTATTTATGTTATTATTAGAACATATTTTGTTGTATCATGTGTAGGATGGATTATGTAGAGTGCTACACATGGATTCATACAAGAAACAACTAGGGATTAATAACTAGAGATTCACTTAGTACATGGCTAGAAATTTTCTAGATTGCATGTAGTTTCGATTATTCATACAGTTATCTTTTGGAGTATCCAGTGGTTTTTATTTAGGAGTATCTTTAGGAGTATCCGGTGCTGGTTTATGTGTATGGATATCCTGGGCGGACTGTAGGGGCATGCGATCAGAAGGAACTCTATCATTTGCGTTGTATTATAATTGTTAGTAATTAGGATTGTGATAACCCTAGTAAGTTAAAGTATCAAGCCGTACTTATATAATTTTCCATAATTTCTAGATGATGGACAATCTATGCTTTAGATGATCACACTTTTAATTTTGTACTTGTTACTCTATTGGTTATCAGTTCAGAATATGTCTCATTGCATGTTTACAATAATTTTTTACTATCCTGAGATCTTTTACATTCAATCTTTACTTTCAGAATTTATATTGCTTGTGTTGTTGGTTTAAGTTCCTATATTGGCTTTCTTTGTGGTACTTGCTATTTGGGATATGATCCACTGATTTAGTATGGCTATATCCAGTTACAGCATCGGAGGATCTTCTATACTTTCTCGAGGATGGTGGCCACCAGGAGCACCAGACCGCTTGAGTGGATTTTCTTACTTCCCCACTCTGATGTACATTCAACTTGTATTGGCATTTATCCATCGAGAACGTGTTTAGCTCATATTTTAGTTTAATTGGTTAGCCTACAGGCATTAGCATGATTGACATATCCTAAGTTTGATCATGTATGACTTAGATTCTGGCTAGTCTATTCATTTTGTATTCACTTGCTTCGTGATCATATGTATATTATAGTTTGGGACACTTTAATATTATTTTTTAGATGATCTTATATCTTGTTAAATATTCCTGTTATTTCTTTGATTTAGATAGTAGGGTTTGTTGGACCTAGGCTTGACTGATGGTTTGTAGTAGTGACCCCTCGTGTCATATAGTTTCACCGTATATGCAGAGTACCAGAGTGCTCTATGTATACCTACCTGGCCTTGTCAGCCCCGCTCTCCAGTATTTTGGTTCTGTGTCATGAAACCAGAAAACTCCTGATTTTTGCCGCTGAACTCGGAGTAGCCCACGACTCCACTGCTAAAATCTTCTTTAGGACAACTTAGATTCCATCACCTATGATCACATTTCCAAGGAATTCAACCTTGTCATGGAAGAACTCATACTTCGAAAGCTTCCATAAAGCTTCTCCTACCTGAGAGTCAAACGAACTACCCTCAGATGCTCCTCTGGGGTCTTCAAATATATCAGAATATCATTAATAAATACCACCAGAAACTTATCAAGATACTGGAGGAACACCTTGTTCATCAGATTCATTAATACTGCTGGGGCATTGGTCAACCTAAACGGCATCACCATGAACTCAAACTGGCCATACCAAGTCCAAAAAGATGACTTCAAAATATCTTCCTTCTTCACTTTCTCCTTGTGGTAACCTGACCTCAAGTCTTTCTTCGAAAATACCTTTGCTCCGCTCAACTGATCAAAGAGATTATCAATCCTCGGTAGCGGGTGTTTATTCTTGATAGTAAGGTTGTTTAGAGCCCTATAGTCGATAAACATATGTACCGACCCATCCTCTTGAAGTTAATGATGGTACCCAGTCTCGGCTAGTATGGTACAGGATGAATTGGTATGGTCTATGGCAGAACAAGAGCTACCCTCTCTACAGTAGCTAATGCTAGCTGTTGAGCACTCTCGATGCCCTGACGTAGAGAGTCCGTCTGTCTCTGTTGCGATGCCATCATCTTCGAGAATATATCGAACACATGTGTTCCTTCTGCTGTCATAGGTGGTGGTCGTAGAAGATCCTCCGTGAATTATGTAACAGTCCACGGAACTGGTGGTAGGGCACCCCCAAAAGTTATTGCTGAAATACCCACCTGGATCGGTAAAGCAATCCTCTGAGAGAAAGAAGATGAAACAGTCGCTACTGGCTATCTCTGAGGTGATGAAGTAACAGACCTCGCCGAAACTACTCCAAAGCACTGCGATCGAGTCTTCGGAGGCATCCTGAAGACGGATTCAACAAAAAAATTAATATTGTGAAAGATGCGATAAGATCAAGTAAGGACCATAAATTTTCAAAGAATGTAATTATTCTAAATGATAAAGATAGCAATATCAATTGTTTAGAAATAATGTTTAGTAGTGATTGAGTATCCACTCATACGATATCCTTAGTCCTATATCCTATACCAGGCTTGTAGTAATACTCTATGTTTGAGAACTACTACTAGATATCGCACTAGTTGCGAAGCCTGAGACCTACAAAGGCCCCAACAAAATTGTGCCATGACCCGCACTCGGTGTGAGGACACAAGTACGTGGGTATGTTCAGCTTATGCCACAGCATCGACGGTTGAACGATATTTAGGTCAATAATACTATCTATATATCTTATACAATATATAAGGTACCTGTCATTCTATCTTAACTTCAAATTGAGGACAATATGATAATAAGGTAATGGTAAACAATACTCAATCATAATAACAACCTATAGGATGATAAGGTACAATATGGAATTAAAGGAAAGAAAAGAGTCACAAATACATCACAAGTCCAAGTGTAATCTCAACATAAGATCTCAAATAATAATACAATGCCAAAGTCTAATTGACATATACAATATCAAAATGAAACTAACTATGCCTCATCAACTGTTGGTGCTAACTCAACATGCTCTACGGGTGATAACTCAACTGGCTCGCCATCCTATAGCCCATTATCTGTAGGATACCATTCCTCTAATAAATTATTTAAAAAATATATCCATTCTGGATTGGAACAAAGTATAACCCAAATAGCAGTTCCAACAATTGACAAAAACTATGAAACAGTAATAGTAATAAACATAAATAATGAACTAGGTAGTAGGATACTATATATACTAATACCAATATGATAAACTAACCTTATAACTTACACATAATCTAATAACTCACCTTGTATTCCTAACTGATACTCTAATTAGCTCCAACTGATACTCTATTTGGCATATTTCAAAACTCAATACTATACTAGCAACAAGACCTATCCTAAACTCACCATACTAATCCTCATTAAGTTACTACCCCTACACCCAACTGGTCAACCAATGTGAATCCGGAATCACATATATGTGTCATACAGCTCCTATCATCCTGAACTTATAATAATGTTTATGAGTATGTCTGATACTCATATAACCCTTCTCTAACCCATTCAACCTGTCTTCATTTGCTGCTTACCAGTTGCTCCATGCTTGTAACCTCTGTACACATTATCCTGTATAAATTGACACTTATTTATAACATACTTACCTATATATTAGTATTATGCATGTTCCAATACATACCTGACACTCACTTCTTGTACCTGTACTCAAGTTGGACACTCCAAATTAGTCACATTCACTCCTCACCTAGACTTTCAAAACTGTTCAAGACACACACATCCACATACACAACAGTGAACAATCTAGCATATGCTCACTGAACCACTTTACTTTATTGTACATAGATAACATTATAGTCCTTGCAATGGTGAATACGGACTTTACCCGAGCCCCTAACCGGGTTTTACAATCTCCTCTTACAGACTAAACTTAGCAACACAACATTATCCTCAAGAGGTATCTTCCCTCGTAACTCAGCAGTGCATATTCTCCCCCCTTGCAACTTCTACTTAACACCAATCACACCAAAACAATGGTGCATGATACCATATCATATATTATTCCCTCCCTACTTCTTGTGTTTCCTTATCCTTGTTGTTGTTGTTGTTGCTTATTGCTAATGCTTACCGTTGTTGGTGCTCTTTTCTTAATGCCCTTGGTCTGAACAAAACTGGTGCTTTCTTCCTCTCCCTCTTCAAAGATTTCCACTTACCAGCACCTTCAGTTGCAGGCACTGCCACTATGACTAGTTGCACAACAGTGCACTTGTACTTCCCTATCACCCGAGTACCTGACCCTCATTGGCCTGTAACTTCCTATATTTGCTTCTGATAAATCTCGAACACCCTTGATCACATCAATGATCACTCCACTCTACTTCACAACTGAAATCTAAACACCTCTCAAACCAACTGAACACTAACAAACAACAATAATAGCAGCTATAGCTGCCACCCGAGCACAGTCACCCCTCTACCTCAGTTTTATTTTTTGATACATTGCTGCACCTGAGAACGGATCTGTTTGTATCCTTCTAGTACTGTAACAAAGCAATATCATACCCATAATAGCAACACCAATATAACCAACACTTTAGACACAAACAAACATTACTGAAATGCTAATACACTCGAGGCCCAAGTCTGTAGCCTCCTCCTTTAACCTCTCACACACATAACCACCAAATACCAATTCTAAACTAACACTTCATAATATATAGATACTACAACCATAACACCATATACCTATATATATATGATACCTATATATATATATATATAGATAAACTAAAATATGTGCATAGATATATGACACTCTTTAATACACAACCAATTATCAAACAAATGGTGTGCATATTAGTGACACACCATGATACTCCATGATACATCCTCAATATACCACACCACCATGATACCAACCCCCAATTCTCCGTAATTATCATTAATACACATGAATACATATATAAATAACTAATTACACTAATTATAATAGGAATTGAATATAATTTACACTACTATGCACAAATTCCTAAAAATGAGTCCATGTATCATAGCGTATCATAAAATACCATGATACGGCCTACTCATATCCATTTTTGGATACGTACCTAGTTTCACAACCCCGATCTAAGTCTAATTATGTCTAATTGGTCTCATGTCACACAATTGATGTATCAATCTCGTAATTCTCCCTAATTGGACATAAATTACCTTGTAACTTTCACAATATAATTCATATGGACCTAAGTCTTGATCCTATGGGTATTCCTAAGCCAATGGATAATTCCTAATAATTAAATGCATAAATTAGAGGTTCAATTAAGTTTTAAATTCATAATTTACCTATTGGAATAAACAAAATTAAGACACGATCTTTTTATCAATTTCTCTTCCTTCAAGTGCTCCTTGCAATCTAAGATACAATGCTTCTTTAATGATAAAATTGAGAGAAAATGGGTGTAAATTGGGTTAAATTTGTAGATGAATGCATCAATTTGGGGAGGAACACAATTGGGGATCTAATTGAAATGAACTAATAAAGAAGAGAGAGAATAAAGAGCCTTAAATGGCCGACCCCCTCTTCCTTCTCCTTCAAGCAACAAATGTCTAAAGTACCCCCACTAGTTAGTTATGAGGGATAATTATGAAGGAATATATTGGAAAAGCTCTAAACTAATATAAATTAAACTAATCTCCTTAATTAACTAAGAAAAATGATCTAATGGGCTTGGTCTCATGTTGGGCTCAATATAATATTGTCATGACTAACTAATGGGTCCATTAGTGACAAATCCAATAAACATAGGCTAGCCCATTAACCACTAATTAAATAGTACAAACACAATTTAAATAAATATCCCAACATAAATTGATATTAATTACTAAACAATAATTATGCTAAATGACCAAAATACCCTAATTTAGAAATATGGTAGTGACAAAACTGAGATGCGCAAGCGATACCCTTATCTCTTTGAGCCATGAGGTATCAATCTTTCTTTCTTGTTGTGATTGCTTATTGTAATACTAGTTCTTTCCTTAAATTCTGTGGACAAATTTTTTTAAGGAGGTAGACTTGTCACTACCATATTTCTAGATGAGAATATTTTTGTCATTTAGCATATTTTAAATTTAGTAATTAAATATTTATATATGGTGCTACTAATTATTTATTATGTGTGTTCTACTTATTTATTAGTTAGTGGGCTACCTATGTTTATTTGGACTTGTCATTATTGGACCCATTAGTTTGTCATGACACATTGAGTCCAACATGAGACTAGGCCCATTAGACCCATTCTTTTAATTAATTAAGGAGATTAGATTAGTTTTATGTAAAATTAGAAGCTTCCAAATATAGCCTTCCTAATTAAAACTCATGAATAACTAGGAGGGTTATCTTGGATATTGTACAATGCTTGAGAAGGGGGAAAGAGGTGGCCGACCATTATAGAGGGTCTCACTCTTTCTTCTCTCATTAGTTCATTCAATATGGAACCCTAATTGTGTTCTTCTCTAAATTGACTCATTCCTCCAACGAATTTAACCAAATTCATACCCATTCCCTCACAATTTTATCATCTAAGAAGCATTGGAGATTGGATTGCAAGAAGCACTTAAAGGAAGAGAAATTAAAAATAAGATTTTGTCTTAATTGTGTCCATTGAGCATTTTATTGGGAATCCATCATATAATAGGTAAATTCTGAATTCATCTCGTAAATTATACTCTAATTCATGCATTTAACTGTTAGAAATCATATCTTGTCTTAGGTCTTCGCATAAGATCAAGAACTAGGTTCATATGACTTGTATTACAGAATCTACATGATAATTTATTTTCAATTAGGAGGAATTCCAAAATTTACACATCGAGTGTGTTTTATGAGACCAATTAGATCTAATTAGACTATGACCGGGGTTGAGACTAAGTACGTGTCCACAATTGGACACGAGTAGAGTGTATTATAGTATTTTATGATATAGTATGACACGGGACTCATTTTTGGTATTTTGTATGATTGCTCTTCAATTCCTATTGTAACAAGTTGCATTAGTTATGAAATAGTATATTTGATATGTAAGAATGACTATTGTGGTATATTGTAAGTTTTGACTCTTTAGTTGGATGTTTATCTTGAATATTTTAGTGATACACTATAGGTGTTTGGTGAAATAACCAATTAGTCTGGACTTGTGATATATTTGACTCTGTATTTGTTTCTTTCTATTCCTTATTGTTCCATGTCTTCCTCTAGTTCATTATTGTGACCGAGTATTGTTTACCTTTATCATATTATTATATTGTCCTCCATTTGAGATTTGAGATATCTTAACAGGTATATTAATATATATTATGTGAGATATTTAGATAATATTGTTGACCTGGACAGCGTTCTACCGTCGATGATACGGGCCGATGCTGCAGCATAGGATGGATGTACTCACATACTCGTTCCCATACACAGGGTGCAGGTCTGCGGTGCAGGCTGGATATACCCACGTACTCGTGCCCTTACACCGGGTACAGGTTGTGATAAGTTCGTTGTTGTTGACTCTATAGACATACTAAGATTTTGGCTCTGCACCTGGCACAAAGTCTATAGAGAACTCAACATCTCGGTCTAGCGACAAACTCGACAACTCCTCCAAAAAAACTATGAACTCTGCTATCAATGGATATGGACACTCCTTCTCTTCCACCATGGTTCCATAGATGGCATCCTCGCTCTGCTATGCTGCTCCTCTGACAATCTTAAACTCTAGCTCTCCTGGCAGTCTAAATAAAACTCTGCCTCCACGATAATCTATACTAGCATGGTGCCTACTCTACTAATCTATCTCGAGTACAATATCGTATCTTAGAAGTAGAATTACGAGTAAGCATGCATTAAAATCCTATCCTCCCAATATAACTCTTCGATTCTTGCAAATATCACTAACCAGGATAATGCCTCTCCTAGTCGTGATTTTGTAAGTCCTAGCCAAAGGTTCAGCTTCTAAACGATGCTTAAGAGCAAAAGATACTAATACAAAACTATAGGAAGCACCAGAATCAAATAAAGCATAAGCTAGAATAGAATTAAGAAGAACTAAACCAGATATCACATCTCCGACTGGCTACTCCGGTTTAACTATCATGGCAAATGCTCCCCCTCGCTGTGCACCTCTCAGCTGCTGCTGGTTCTTAACGAACTGCTGTAGCTGGATTATTAAAGAAGGTACCCTCTGCTGTCCCTCAGGTGGCCTCGCTGGTGCTTTCTGCGTTGGTGCTGCTTTCTGACCTGCTCGAACTGGAGCCACTAGACTCTAACTCAACTGGTGACTTGGCTCTCTACAATATAGACACAATCTAAGTCTCTTCCTGCAAAAACACTGGTGTAAGCCCAATCTTCCAACAGTGAGTACACTACGGGGCCTGCTGTACCGATATCTGGGTCTGGTGTGATTGTTGCACTAGTGCTCAGAATGGTGCAGGAAATTATTGTCTCTGCAGTTGGAAGATCCTCTATTGCTGAAAGTGGGGTCGCTTGGCTAGACCCGTACTACTGCTAGCTCCCCCTGATGTGTCTCTCATCCTCTTAGAGTTGAGCTCCAAGTCATCTACAGCCTTCTGTGTATCCATCAAGATCTCTTCGAATGCAGTTGTGTGGTGTCCCTAGTGAGAGATTTAACATCCTTGATCTAACCCTTTCAGAAATTTTGGCCTTCCCAAGGGGATTCTGCCCCTCCATAAATTTGCTCAATCTGCAGAACTCGATGGCGTAATCATTTACCGGGGTCACTCCCCGTTCGGGGTCAAGGAAGTGGATCTCTAGGGCACTTAGAGCCACGTCCGGGGTCACTCCCCGTTCCCGATATACGTATTTGGAACGTATTTTTATTTTAGTATGGTTACTGGTGCTTGGAGACTAGACCCATTTTTTGGTTTGACCTAATTTATGATTAATTTTGTGGGTTAGTTCATGTCATGAGAATAATAGTTTCAACCCTCTACCATACCATATATAAGCCAACCATCCTTCTCTCTCTTCATTACTTCTTTTTCTTTCTCTCTCTTGTATTTTCTCTCCCCTTTTACATATACAAGTACACCTTGCATGAGAAATAGAGTAACCTTCTATATTAATTGATTATTATGTTCTTTCCATGATTTTAGACACTTTTAGAACTTGGGGTTTTTGGATTTGGTGGATGGATTAGTGTAGATATATATTTCTAACTTAGAGCTTTTGTGGGCTTTATGAGTTGTTCTTAGTTTTGATTAATTTAACATACATTTTTGAAAACTAGTTTTTGCTACATGATAAAGCTTTCAATTTGAAGCGTTTTGGCTTTTGGTTCACTTGATTTGGATTTAAAATAAGAATTTTATGGTCAAAACCAATTTTTTGTTTTTGGGGCTTCCGCTATGGCCTAATTGCTGTTGGAGAAGACGAAGTGCTCATGCGGCCAGCATCAAATGCGACAGAGAGTGCTGTGCGGCATGAACTCTGTGCCGCATATACTGACTAGCATGCGTCCATCTTTTTGGATGCATAACTACTTATTTTATACAAGTGTCCTTGAGATTCTTGTGTTTTAACTCGTTGAATGAATAAGAAATTCGCTAAGTCCAAGAGGTAATCCATGTAGCATGATTCATATGCGGCAAGCAGAGCATGCGGCTACCTTTCTTGGACGCATGACTTTGAACCGTTGGAATATATCTTTATGACCTTCTCCTTTCTCTCTAACATACTTTATTGCATTGTTACCTCAGTCACATCATTCACTCTATGTCAGATCACTAACACTTCATTTATTGTTCGTCACTTCAACACTTATCCCAAGGAGTAGACTTTAACCCTGATCATATGATCTTGACTTCACATGCGACCCTGACTTCATATGCGGCCAAGTGGTCCATGTGACGCTGACTTTATATGCAGCCCAGACTTCATAAGCGGCCAGGATTTCCCCAACCGTATAGAGACATATGCGGCCATGACTTCATATGAGGCCTAGAGACCCATGCGGCCTTGACTATTTTATTGAATGTTTTCTTTATCTTTTATGATTTATAATTGAGTTAATTCTAGTGTTATGATTCTAAGAAAGAATGGATTTAGTAACTAGATCTCGAGCCAGACATGACCATGATCTAATATTGGCTATGAACATGGCATGAGTTGAACTGAGATTTCTGTATGATCCAGACTAACTGGATAGTGACTAACCAGCTTTGTGTATGACAAATTCTTTGTGTTACAATAAGATCATGATTTATATGACCCAATGCATAATTGATAATTTGACTTTAATACTATATCCATACTAATACAAATTATTGCCTAAAGGTGTATATGTTCGGATGTGCCCCGAGGTACGATATACCGTATCACGTGTTAGGTGATCGATATTTAGGTTGTGCATCACGAATGCCTCCAAATCTCATAAATACAAGATATTATATATACATACTACTTTTCCCCAATACTGGCATAATAAGCGAGCCAACTATCAACGCGTGGCTAGGATATTGATTAAATATTGCATACACGCCCGTGTGAATCCATATTGAACTTCCAATGATTCGTATCTAGCGTGCCCGTACTTTTTTAGACATCTTAAGAGAAATTCTCATATGACCATGACTTAAGATTTTAAACACAATATAGGGATAATTAGGTAACTAAAAGTGGTAGTAATATTTGGAGGGAACAATATCCCGAGATCCGGCTAACGAACCTTCCTACAGAGATTCATTCTACGTGCGATATTGGCTGGCCACCACATATATTGTATATCATTAGCCTTAGTGGATTGCAGTATCTGACCTATTATAAATATGTCGAGCCACAGTTTTACTATATGATCATTGGAACCGCTAATACCATATTTTAGCAAAGTGGCCCTACGAGGAACTGGTGCATCCTGCAAGTGCCTGTATATTTCTTATTTGGCTCAGATTTCTCATTCTCGGTACTGGCGTGATCGGAGGATACCTATTATGCATTATTTCTGAGATAACCTCAAAATCCAAAAAATATCAAGCCGTACAAGTGATTGGCCGATATAAGGAAAATGACTTTGTTTTGATTGTATTTTTAGGTTAGTAGCCTAGGGAAATAGACTATCATAGTATGATGGTTCAATCCTTGTCCTTGTTTTGTTGCAGGGTTAGACCTTGCACTAGGATATGCCATGGACCAAAGTTAGGACGCTGAACCTATGTATTATTATATAATTACTTCATGGGTTTTTCTATCTCTATTTCGTTCTTACTATGTGGTACTTGCTATTTGGGGTCTAACCCTACTAGTTTTGTATGGCTAGATTTTTAGCCAGCACCCGATGATCTAGCATACTATACCCCAACTCATGGCGTATACCAGGAATATGGTCGCAGAGGATAACGAGTGGATTTTTTTCTTTCCTGTTCGTTGTTGTACTTTTTCTTCTTTTTGGCATTTAGACACTGATACCTGTTAGCCGGCACGTTTGGACATTAGTATCCTTACATGATTGTATTAAATCAGACTGCAGCTGATCAATGTCATATACTTTTAATACTCTGCCCGTTTCTTATTTTGCACAACAGGTCTCTAGATTATTTTAAGAAATCGTTTGGGGGATGCCTTATTGCTTTATCATATATGCTCTATGGTTAATATTTATTGTTTCAATAATTGAGACATAGAAGTTCTTCACCTTAGGATATTTGATTATAGCATACACCCCTTGTCTTATTACAACCGTGATCGTCGTACGACGTATAATACATTTACAGGGTAGCTGGCCATGTCCGTCTCCGTATTTCGGTACTGTGACATGACAAGATTTTAGTGGTGGCTTATACAGGTCTGTTGTCATAGGAGTTTCAGTTAAACATGATCCTTCTTGAAATTCTAAATTCATCCTCTTCGATACTCAACTTAAAATTTTCCAGATTGATTGCTTCCTTATTTTTTCTCGTCCTGTACTTGATTATTTTTTGTACCCTTCTTTAGAGCATCTCCTTCCCCCGATCCTTCAGCAATAAGAGAGAAAGAATTTCTAGTAGACCAAGATCCTGTAGAATCCCAGTCAAGGTTCCGAGTTGAGTCCACTATAAATGGGATAGAACAGCAGGCTTCCGGTATTTCTGTACCTCCTGCAGTGCCGACAATATTGGATACCCCGGCCATGGTAGAGAATATCCGTGGATTGTTGGCTACCCAACAACACCGAATGGTGGTGTAATAACAACAACAACAATAATAGCAACATCAGCAATAACAACTTCAGCAGTAGCAAGAAAATGTCATATTGAACCAAGGGTTACGGACGCTAGAATGAGGCGAGAGAACAGATTCTGGGGCATCTGTTAGATTTTTTAGACTGAACTCTAGATATTTTGATGGTATGGAGGATACAATCACGGCAGGTGATTAGTTCTAAGACATTGAGACCATTTTTGCAACAACTAAAGTTTGGACCAAGAAACAGGTTGACCTGGTTCGCCTACAACTCCAAGATCTGGCAAGGGATTTTAGAAACCAGTTTAGTATGAAGTACTTTGGCATTGTGGCTCAGTGTGAGTTACAACAAAGGTTCATTAAACTCAAGACGGCTGAAAAGACAGTAGATGGCTATGCGACGGAGTTTTGCCGACTAAATAGGTTTGCTCCAACCATGGTGGCAATAGAGTTGTAGAAAGAAATAAGGTTCTAGCAAGGACATTACTTAGAAATCTTACACATGGTAGAGGTGTATAACTAACATACTTTTAAGGCAGTATTGATAGCAGCCAAGAGGGTTGACCTTACTTCTCAAAGGATGGCATTAAGAAGAGTTGATAGGTATGTTTAGGATAATAAACGAGAAAAGATTTGATGAATGCGGAAAACGATGTCTTGTGGGAAGGCCCGCCCTTCTTTTTTGTTTACAAACAAGATTGTACAAATTTGATCCTACACGAGGATGTCTAAGTACAATTTATTTAATCTGGGTGGATATTGCTATAGGTGTCTGATCTACAGTCGATCACTTTAGCCCTTGGACTACACGATGTTGAAGAAGTACCGTGGAAGACAGTTAGCAGCTTCGAAGGTTGCTAAAGAGGGTGGATGCCCGATGCCAAAGTCGTCGATCCCTTCTCTTTGCCTGAGCTCTGGATTCTCCTCTCTCTTCTTTCTCTCTCCTCTATTTCTCCTTTCAATTTGTCGACCTTTTTCTCTGTTGATAGAGGTCTCTATTTATAGAGTTTTAGTGACAGTGACCACTCAGTCGGTGTAAAAACCGAGAAGTGGAAAGTACAACACCCTTTTACACAACGGTTAAAATAACCAATGCCTGTGTATAGATGATCTTTTGAATGAGCGTGTGACGCGGGTCCAACTAAGGGACAAAATGCGTATAACTGCTACGAAGATCACGGCATAGAAGCCACGTAGGTAGGTATCCCTCGTGTAGAAGAGGTTGGCATAGAAGCCAATGTCTGTCACCATGGCATAGAAGCCAAATAGTTATCAAACCGGCATAGGAGCCGAATAGGCATAGAAGCCGAGTGGTCATAGAGGCCGAGTGGGCGTAGAAGCTGAGTGGTCATAGAGGCCGAGTAGGTGTAGAAGCTGAGTAGGCACAGAAGGCCGAATGGGCATAGAAGTCGAGCATGCACCGAAGCTGAATAGGCGTAGAAGCCGAGCAGGCACCAAAGCTGAATAGGCGTAGAACCCGCTGCGTAACGAGCCAGAGTGATGACGTGGATGTCTTAGCCGGAATTATGGCTCTTGGAGATAATCAGATCTCTTACATTAAATGCAAAGATCTGCCCCCATTCTGTGCATTAAATGCAGATGCTTGTCTTTAAGATTTGTATCATTCTGCGCATTAAATTCAGATACGCACCTTGAATCCTGTGCGAAGAGTAACCGATGTCGTAGCAGTCTGTTCGCCTTTTGCGGAGCGTAAGGAGCTCAGTTTGCCTGTGTAAAACTAGGCAGCATATTCCCTCGTATGCGTAGGAGCAGCTCTCGCAAAGGGGATATCACTAAACAACGGTTCGGTGACATTTAATCAAATCTCCTGCATTAAATGTGGAGATCCGCCATCATCCTGTGCATTAAATGCAGAGGCATGTTTTGAGGGTCTGCCACCCTTCTGTGCATCAAACGCAGAGACGTACCTCAGGCATCTGTCAGTATTCGGCGCATTAATTGCAGAGACGTGCCTTGAGGGCCTGTCACCACACTGTGTATTAAATGCAGAGACGCACCTCGAGTCCTGTACGGAGTGCAGCTCTTGACGTGGCAGGCAGTTTATCTTCCGTGGAGCATAAGAAGATCTCATTTGCCTGTGTAGAACTAGGCAGCGTGTTCCCTTGTTTCCGTAAAAGCGGTTTACGCAAGGTAAATGGCAGTAAATGACAGCCTGGGTTGCAGTATCGTGCCATCATTATAGCCATCGCCTGGGTAGTCGAGCGGTATCCCTTTGTCAGAAGTCCAGACGTCAGGTTCATTGCAGGATCTGATAGGTTCATTTCGAAGAATAAGAAGCATCCCTCGTACACTTCAATGATGCATTGAAAGTGAATGAGTTTTACGCCATAAAGGCGATGAAGCACCCTGTTTACGCTGAAGCAGCCTGGACATACTGCCCTACGCGGATGGTCCTCGAGCCTATATTTCATGCTGTGCTCGGTAGAGAAGCTCTGTTCGTACATTGAAGGCTCTTAAGTCCTCTGTTTACGCTGCTTTGCATCAATATGCTGCGTAGAGCTATCCAGTGTATTTTTCATGCTTCTACAAGGTAGAGGCCTCATGGAGAGAAAAATAAGGGAGGGCCCGTACCGCGAATATCAGTACCATGCCTTGGCATTTAGATCCATGATATAACATAGAGGAGGCCAGTGACCTTGACAGTGATGGCACCAACTCGGCAGCAGCAGTCGAGGCACCAACAACAACAACACTAACAATGACGGGGAGCAACGATATATTGTACCAATTGTAGCAAAGGAGGTCATACCCGAGATATTTGTCGGACAACTAACAGACTATGCTTGAGATGTGGAAGACCTGATCACAAGGTTACAACATGCCTATTAATAAAGAGGCCAAGAGAAATAGTACAACAGTTTTCTACATTGCCAGCTCCAATAGTAGCAGTATGGCCCTTAGCTCAGTGTCAGTTGCCGACACAGGCCAAACTTTTTTGACTACAACAACAGTAGAATCAGTATGGACCGCAACAATGAAAACAAGGATGGGAGTGGCAAGAAGCTCAATAAGGCCAAGGGCAGGCGCTCACCTTATATTTAGAGAAAGCTATGGCATCGGTTGACGTAGTGACAGGTAAATTTTTTGTTATAACCTTTCCTTCCATAGTTTAATTGATTCTGGATCTTTTTATACTCATTTGTATCGGCACAATATGCGATATGTATTGGATTAAATTTTGAGGCATTGCGAGAGAAGCTTAATATACACACTGGTAATAGGATTGTAGAAGTTAGTTGGGTATGCCTATCTTGTCCAGTCGTAGTGTGTGGGCATTTGTTACCTGCAATGCTGATCGAGTTTCCTATGCGTAACTTTGACGTTATATTAGGCATGGATTATTGAGAGACAGTCATAAAAAAATAGACTATCGTGAGGGGTAGAGTGTTATTTAGAATTCCCGGTTTAGAAAAATTTGTCCTTAGCAGAATAGCAAGGGACCAACATAAGGGAGGAGTTACAACAGTAGCAAAGGAAGAAGACCCGATACCCCATATAGTTGAGGAATTTATAGATATCTTTCCAAATGAGCTTTCCAGATTTCTCCCAGTTAGAGAAGTATAGTTCTGTATAGAGTTAATGCCAGGGGCAGAACCAATATCCTATAAGATATACCGAATGTCACCATCAGAGCTTGACCAGTTATATCGATACGTAGAAGAACTGAAGGCAAAGAAGTTTATTTGGACTAGTGGATCACCGTAGGGAGCACCAGTGGTATTGGTGAAGAAGGATGGATCGACGCAGTTGTATATCAATTAATGGCGGTTGAATACAGTAACTGTGAAGAACAAGTACCCATTACCAATAATTAATTATTTATTTGACCAATTAAGGGGAGAAAAAGTCTTCTCTAAGATAGATTTACAATCAGGATATCATCAGGTGCGAGTTCGGAAGCATGATATACCGAAGACAACATTTAGATCATGATATGGGCATTTTGAATTCCTAGTTATGCTATTCGGACTGACTAATGCTCCAGGTATTCATGGATTTGATGAACCGTACCTTCATGCCATACTTGGACCAATTTGTAGTAGTATTCATCGATAAAATTCTTGTGTATTCTCGTAAAGAGGAGGAGCATGAATAACATCTCAGTATAGTATTAAAAATTTTTAGGAAGCACTAGTTATATACGAAGCTTAGTAAGTATAATTTTTGGCTAGATGGCGTATCTTTTCTTGGGCACATTATTTCTTGAGTAGGAGTGTCAGTTGATCCCAAGAAGCTAGATGCAGTAGAGAACTGGCCAGTTCCGAAGACAGTAGCAGAAGTGTATAGTTTTCTGGGCTTGGCATGATACTACAGAAAATTTGTGTCAGACCTTGCTAAGATCTTGGCACCGTTTACTCGGTTGACATACAAAAAAGTTAAATTTGTGTGGTTAAAGGAATGCCAGATATCCTTTAAATAGTTAAAGAAGAAGTTAATCTCTGCACGAATCATTACCCTTCTAGCAAGCTCCGGAGGATTCAAAGTGTATTGATGCATCTGGCAAGGGACTTGGATGTGTTTTGATTCAACAAAGAAAATTGATAGCGTTTGCTTCTCGGCAGATCAAGGATCATGAGAAGAACTATCCAACTCATGATTTGAAGTTAGCCGCAATAGTATTCATACTTAAATTATGGAGGCACTACTTCTATGGTGATCAAGAAATATATTCATGGATCAAAAGAGTTTAAAGTATGTATTCATGCAGAAGGACATGAACATGAGGCAGAGAAGGTGGCTAGAGTTGTTAAAAGACTATGACATAGAACTTTAGTACCATCCAGGCAAGGCTAATGAGTAGCTGATGCACTTAGCAGAAGAGGTGGCAAATTTATGTTGACTACTCAGAAGAACATTCTAGAGGACTTACGAGAGATGGTTATCGAGATAGTACTTCCAAAGAGTACAGGAGTTCAGACTAGCCTACTGATTCAGTTAACTTTAGTAGATAGAATCAAACTAGCTCAAGCAGAGGACCAAAAATTCAAAAGCTGCGTGAATAATGTGAGTCAGGTCTTCGGAAGTAGTTGACAATACATGCGGATGGAACACTAAGGTTTTAAAATTGTCTATGCATACCAAGCAAAGATTTTTGACCAAAAAGTTATGACTGAACCATACAGTTCCAAGTATTTGATTCATCCAAGAGGCACTAAGATGTGTCAAGATATCAAGCAATACCTTTGGTAGAACAAAATATAGAGGGAAATGGCATGCTTCGTATCGCGATATCTAATATGTCACCAAGTAAAAGCAGAACAACAGAGATCGACATAATTATTGCAGCCGCTCCCTATTCTAGAGTAGAAGTGAGAACTCATCACAATGGGCTTTGTGAGATATTTACCGAGATCATCGACTGGTCGAGATAAATTTTGGATGATAGTAGATCGGCTCACGAAAGTGGCATAATTTCTATCCTTCAGAGTGGGATAGTCTACAGAGCAGTTAGCAGATTATAATATGTGACAGGATATGAGACAATATGGAGTGCCCATAAACAAAGTATTAGACCAAGATACAAGGTTTACTTGTCATTTATGGAGAAACTTGCATGAGAGATTGGGTACCAAGTTATGATTCAGCATAGCTTACCACCCCTAGACATATAGAAAATCAAAGAGAACTATCCAAACCTTGGAGGATATGCTACGAGCCTGTTCCTTAGACCTTGGTGGATCTTGCAAAAATTACCTTTACTTGGTAGAATTTTTGTATAACAATAGTTATCAGGCCAGTATTCAGATAGCAGCTTTTGAAGCACTGTACTGAAGAAGTGTAGATCACCGTTGGCTTAGGACGACATTGTTGAGCGTGAGATGTTAAGCCCTAAAATGATCACACAGATAGTAGAAGGTGTTAGGCTGATCAGAGAGCGACTTCAGGTTGAGCAAGATCAATGATCACGTATTTTTGTGACGTGTCGGCGACCACGTATTATTTTGGATATTGTCTACCCGTGGAGTCATTGGATTCGGGGTTCACAGGAAGCTTAATTCGCGATTCTTAGGATATTCAACATTCTTGATCGGGTAGATGATGTGACTTATCGTCTTGCCCTTCCACCTTTGTTAGGTGAGGGAACGATGTATTTCATGTATCTTAGTTGCGTAGGTAAGTCCAAGATTCTAGTCATATCCTCGACCATTCGGATTTAGTCATTGGTACCAACTTATCTTATGAGGAGCAACCTGTATCTATTCTGGATTGAAGAGAGAAGGTACTCAATAACCTGACTATTTCTCTTGTCCGAGTTGCCTGGGGATATTACATTTTTGGAGAATCAAAATGGGAGCGCGAGGATGACATTCAGTCTTAGTACCCGCACATATTCGATTCATAAGATATATTCTACCTTATGCCTTCACATTTAGATTTCGTGATAAGGTGATCACCTATGTGTTGTGAAGATATTGCTTGCATGTGTAGTTTTACTACTAGGATTTTATCGTGCTTGTCCTGACTTCTCTGGCTTACCTGTTTTCGAATTTCGAGAACAAAATTTTTCTAAGGTGGATAGAGATGTCACTCCCCGTTTATGATATACATATTTGGAATATAATTTTATTTTTGCATGGTTGCAGGTGTATGAAGACTAGACCCATTTTTGGGTTTAACCTGGTTCATGGTTCATTTTGTGTGTTGGTTCAAGTCATGAGAACCATTGGTTCAACCCTCTACCCTACCATATATAAGCCAAACTCTCCTCTCTCTTCATTACTTAATTTTTTTCCTCTCCCTTGTATTTTCTTCCCTTTCCATAGAATTATTGTAGATCGAGATTTCTAACTTAGATACTTTTTGAACATGGAATTTTCAAATTTGGTGGATGGATTAGTGTAGATCTACATTTCTAACTTAGGAATTTTATGGGATTCATGAGTTTTTCTTTATTTTGATCTATTTAACATGAATATTTGAAGACCAGTTTTTCAATTATGATATAGCTTTCAATTTCAAGCATTTTGGCTTTTGGTTGACTTGATTTGGATTTAAAATGAAGATTTTATGGTCAAAACAATTTTTTGGTTTTTTATGCTTCCGTCATGGCCTAATTGCTATTGGAGAAGAAGTGCTCATACGACCAGCATCATATTAGACATAGAGTGCTATATGGCATAAACTTTATATCGCATATACAGACCAGCATATGTCCACCTTGTTGGACGTATGACTACTTATTTTACCGATGCGTCCTTGAGATTCTTGTGTTTTATCTTGCTGAACGAATGGAAAATTCATTAAGTCCAAGAGGCAATCCATGCGGCATGATTCATATGCAGCAAGCAGAGCATGAGGCCACCTTTCTTGAACGCATGACTCTGAACCATTGGCACAAATTTTTATGACCTTATCCTTTCTCTCTGGCACACTTTATTGTATTGTCACCTCAGCCACATCATTCACTCTATGTCACATCACTGACACTTTATTTATTGGCCCTCACTTTAATACTTGTCCCAAGAAGTAGACTTTAATCCTGAGCATGCGACCCTGACTTCAAACGTGACCGTGACTTCATATGCGGCCAAGTGTTTCATGCGACCATGAATTTATATACGGCTAAAACTTTATATGTAGCCAGAATTTCCATTGCGGCCAGGACTTCATATGCAGCATAGAGACCCATGCGGCCTTGATTGTTTGATTGAATATTTTTTTCTTTTATGATTTATAATTGAGTTAATGCTAGTGTTATGATTCTAAGGAAGAATGAATTTAGTAACCAGACCTCGTGCCAGATATGACCATGATCTAAGATTGGCTATGAATATAGCATGAGTTGAACTCAAGTTTCAGTATGAACAAGACAAATTGGATAGTGACTAACCAATTATGCGCATGATATAGGTTTCGTGTTATAATGTGATCTTGATTCATGTGGTCCAATGTATAATTGGTAATTAGCCTTGAATACTGTATCCGTGCTGATACAAATTATTGCCTAAAAGTGTATATGAACGAATATACGCCTTGGTGCAATATATCGTATCACGTGCTTGTGAGTCTGTGAGTGTTTCTTGGTTAGACATGTGAGCAATAGGCATCAATCTAGAGATAACCCATAGCGTAGTACCTTGTTGCAATATTTCTATGATAGGTTTCATTATATTTAGTACTATAGGTAGAAGGGGGAGTAAAGAGTATCAGTGAGGGTTCCAGGAGTGAGTATCAGAGTTAGCATGCCAGTCCTAGATTGTTATGAATTCATGTAGTGGGATGATCCACGTAAACAATTAAGTATCAAGGAAATTATGTTAAAAATTAATGGAGCATAATGTACAATTTGGTAGTTGATACTTGGGTGTATCAAGAGTAAAGAAATATATATACATAAAGGGTATTAATGAGTGTGACATAGTAGGAGGGTACCCATAAGTGGATTGAAGAGTGTGAAGGAATAAGAATACATTATGCTAAGTAGTAAGACTTGTGTTACAGATAAAAGTTGGACCTTGATGTGATTAGATATGAGTGTATCGGTATATGACTAATGATGGATGTATCAACTAATATTGAGGCCAGTGATGGGTTGGAAGCAATAGATGGAAGTGTGTCAAAAAATTATATGCATGATGCACAGTGGGTGATGAGTGTTAGTGTGGGAGTTCATGAAAGTGGAAGCATAAGTGTTAGAAAATTCTAATAGTGTGTCATGGGTAGAGAAAAATCAAGATTGGCCATGGAAGGTACGAAGTGTATTACTGATTAGTGTATAAGTTTGTAAAAGGTTAAGGGGAGATACTTATACATCAATAGAGATATGGAACCATATGTCTGCCTTGGGAGTGAAGTGAAGCATGTGTATTATAGAAGTTAATAACTAGTGCAAGTGATCATGAGTTCTAGTGAGTATGATGAGATAATCTAATGATGAAGCTAGTGTTACTATACCAATTGTGCTAGTATTTCTATATCAAGAATTAGTTGAGAAATATTCTAGTAACAGTAAGTACCTTGTGTAACAATATTAGATTGGTGTATCAGTTAATATGGATAGAACTTTTTTGGATGAAATAGTATAAGTAATCCAGGCAGTACAAATTTTAGTACACAGTTGAGGGGTGTAGACAATTGGTGTATTTATGTGTACCTTTAGCATTAGAGACTGTGAGTTTATATATATCTACTTAGATAGATGTGGGTTAGAAATGTGTATTAGTATATGAGTAGATGATGTGCATGTGTAAGTATCTTTTGGCTTGAGCATGCCTAAGATGGTAAAGCAAACTGACTTGGGTGTCCATCTAGAGTTGTATTAGAGGAAGAAGTACTTAGTATGTTGTGTTGCACTTAGTGTGCATTTGAGTGATGAGAACAACTACTATAAACAATTACAGTATGTAAGAGAGCTAGCAGTGGTTGTGGTTGTAGTAGAAACTGTGGTACCAAAGGGATAGGAGTATCAAATTTTGGATACATCATTTGACCTATGGTTATGTTAGAGGTTCTTGGTATCAGATTTTAGTATCAATAGACAAGTGTGTACAATGTGGATGTATCCATGGATATCTTGTGGACTAGTGAATAGTTGTTGTGGGTATCAGTGTTTAGGGATAGGAATTAGTGAGTGAATGTGCGAGAGTTAAGTGTATGTTAGAGGATAAAAGTATATCCAGGTGATGCATATCATAGTGTTTGAGTGTATCAGACTGTTGAGTGCATCACGTGTATTAAGATGTTTGGGGATAATTGAGTTGATGCCATAGTTGAGATTGTGGGTCTAGTACATCACAAACCTGTGTAAATATTTAAGCATCAGAGTAAAAGCTTGAGGTATAATTCTTTGTCTGATTGTATGTTCTTTTGCTAAGTTTAATTAAATTTTGAGGACAAATTTTTTAAGTAGGGTAGACTTGTCACTACCATATTCTAAAATAGGGGTATTTTTATATTTTTAATTATTATAAGTATTTTGTATATTATATTGCATGTTATATTTATATATTAAATATAGTGTTTAGTAATGCATGGGTTAGTGGACTAGACCTAGAAATCCACTAGATGAACCCCTGACCAAAATATAGGATTATGAATTTTTATTAGCATTTTTAAGATTTATTTATTGGAGATTATATTTATTGCTGTGATTTATTTAATTATTGTACCTTACCGTTGCTTCGATATTTTGAGCGCTATACTACCTTTTGTCTTCGAACATATTTTACACACTTGTCCTAGACGTGCCAGTCTTCCATTCTGACTTTTGTGTAACTCATAAATATGCCCTTTTGTGCTTCACTTTAGTTGCACAATATTCGTCGCAGACATTTATTTTTATTTACTATTATATCCAACTTTATATCTCTGTGCGTTCCAATCAAAATTGGAGACACAATCTCGACCCATTTTGTGCAACCCAAATTATGATAATATTCTATTCTTAGTCTTCTATGTCCATAACACTTGTGTTCCACTTAATTTTAATCCTATGTACTTTCAATTAATTTAAGAACACTCTTTATATTAATTTTAATTAAATTAGTGTAAGGAACCTACTTAACACAAAACTAGACCCAACACCAAACCAAACCCCCACTCACTCCCTCAAGGTTTATACTAAACACCACACACCCTTTTTAACCATTATATCACACCAAACCTGGTGTTTTCCCTCATTCAATCCTAATTCCCACTTTTTGTGTAATTTTTAATTATTAGGGACTTTTATGCAAAAGTGCAGTGAGCTGTCCACCTCCCATTGGGCCCAACACACGAAGAAATATCCCCTTTTTTCTTGATCGGTCATATGTGATTTTCTTATATTTTTGGAGTGTGCAACACTCAAAACTTGCTATCTCACCATCTTAGCCATTCATTCAAACCCACTCAATCCTAGCCCTCCAAATTCCCTTTATGTAGCATTCAACCCCATCCCAATGAGTACTTGCCCGAACCCTAATACCTAGGTGTACATCACCATATTTTTTCCTTATATATTAACACTTTTCTCCATATTTTATTTTCATCAACAAAAACTACAAACCCTAGCCGCCTACACCTTCCTTCCCTTTACTGTTCATGCCGCATCACCACCTTTAGCCCGCAGGACTTCCCTCCCTGCTCATCGTCGCCATCACAACTACCCCGACTCTCCTTGCCTAAGCCTCTCCTCGATGGCACAATCGTACCATCGTCTCTCCAATCATCATCATCATCATCATTATCATCACCACTCGACGACCCTGATCGACCGCCTGAACGACAGCGCGGCCATCCACCATCGTGACAGCAGCGGATGCCCGAGCCCCTCCGTCGTGATAGCAGCCGACCAGCCCGAGCACCATCTCCAGTCGACAACCTCCCTCGACGTCGACTACACCCTCCTCTTTCACGTGCACGCACCGGTTCTGACTTCCCTTCTTTCGTAATTTGTGTGTACATGTGTGAATGGTACTAGGGATAACATATTACTTCATAAGAGATTGTTACATATGATTGTATACATTATGTAGGTGAACCTAATAACTAGTTTCGTGTGTGTATAATAATTAGTTTGATATATATACATTATGTGGAAATTTGATTGCTAGTACTATGTATAGAAGTATTATAGATATTGGATGGCCATAAGTGTTAATTGTGGGTATCCTGTATTTATACATGACTATATAACCCTGGGTATTAGTGAACTTTCTGCCTTGTATACACTAACGTACTGGCTAGACATGTGTTAGTGCCAGTTACTGTCTTGTTATGCACAGTAATTGAGGACAGGACGCTCGTGCATTTAGACACACACTTGACCCTGCTAGTTGACCAATTATTACCCCTAGTGTAGTTCTGAGTTCAGTGTAATTATGTTTGTATGTGTGCTAGTATAACGACTGATGCTATATTATTATTATATTATGTATATAGGACCATTGGATTGTTCAGACAAGACTTCGAAAATAGGATATTGGTATTGCCAACTCAGGACCACATGCGAGTACATTCTCTGACAGTTTTTATTATGTTGATCATCTCTATGATTCTAGTTGTATAGCGTACTTGATTATGATACTATGGATACATGGGTTAGCATCATCGAGACCTGTCATGAGGAGTCCTGATTGGAATCCATCATGCTAGCTAGGGACGGGGAGATATTAGTAGATTATCTGATCATACCCCACTCTACATGGATCATAGCTCACCCCACACATCACGTCGGGTGCAGCCTGACCATTACATGCCTCATAGCCTGTTATGTATGATTAGCTTGACTATTGCTCGCATCATAGCTAATCGGATGGTTAGCCTGACATTACATGAATTATAGCTAATCATATGTAATAAGCCTGATTTGTCCCAAGCTGATCATATGATAGAATGATGTTTTACACACTTAGCTAGATATTCTATTCATGTATTTCCAGTTTATTTTTCTAGCATGCACTTGTATTTCTGTTCATTGCTAGTTGTACAATTGGTGATGATATATTCGATAGTATTTCTTATTCCAGTATTTTTTATTCACCAGTATTTCTTATTTCCATTATTTATCTCTAACTTGTATTTCTTTATACTGTATTATAGCTTTTGTCAATATATATGGAACTGCTATTAGTGCTTATACTTCGTTCCAATCTTGACTGGATAATATTTTTCTAGAGGACCTTGAGAACTTCTGTCCTACACACTATTGACCAGGTATAAAGGGAGACTATGTACCAGAGATCTTAGAGGAGTCCCTTCCTTTAGAGGATACACTACCTGTAGCTTTTAAGACAGTTATTTTATGCATCTTTAAGACTTATGATGAGACTTATGTTGAGACTTATGATGAGATTATGTTGAGACTATTTATGTTGGACATCTAGACTTTAGTTTTATATCTGTTTTGAGTTGTGGTGCTTGACTTATGTTCGTACTTCTTATCTTTATATCGCATCATGCTATTTATTTCTTATAGCTATTGTGATTGAGTATATATATTATGGACTGTTGAGCAATGTATTATTTATTGTCCTCCTTATGGAGTTGATATTATTGACAGGTTGTGAGTTATATTTAGTAGTATTGAGACCTCGACAAAGTTCTACCGCCAATGCTTCAGCGTAGGCTGGACGTACCCACGACTCATGCCCAAATTTTGGGTGCGGGTAATGACACTACGTCATTGACGTAGATGTATTCTACAACATCTTGCTCGGACGCTCTTGGATACACCAATATGTGATCGTTCCATCAAACCTGCACCAATGCTTAAAGTACTTCGACGATCATGGCAATATCATAAACTGGATCAAGGCTTGCACTCCTGATGCAGCCACTCCATTCGTTGTCAAGTAGCACAGAAAGGTACCAGAATATTTTGCACCTTCCACAACGTTCGAACCTCTGGTCATTTGCCTTCATAGGCCAAATCAACCTCAGAAGAAGGATCCTGCACCATCTTCTCCTTCCAATCCTCTAGTCGTTCATCTTCATAGGCCAAATTGACTGCAGAAGAAAGATCCCGCACCATCTGCTCCTTCTGAACCTCTGGTCGTTCATCTTCATAGGAAAAATTGATCGCAGAAGAAGGATTCTGCACCATCTGCTCTCTTCGAACCTCTGGTCGGTCACCTTCATAGTCCAAATCGACCGCAGAAGGATGATCCTGCACCATATGCTCCTTTCGAACCTCTGGTCGTTCACCTTTATAAGCTAAATCGATCACAAAATGAGGATACCGTACCATATGCTCCATCAGAACCTATAGTCGTTCGTCTTTGCAAACCGCCAAAAAAAGGCCCGGCCACGGTTGCAGCCTTGAAGCCTTTGGTGGTAAAATTGTACAGAAAGCCACCGATGCCTTTAACCGTACTGGCGGTAGCCCATGAGGATGACGAACTGGAAGAATATGTAGGCTCTCAGGCCAACGTCCCTTCCCTCGATGATGTTCTTCCTCCAGAAAATATACCTTATTTTATCAATAAGGGGTTATCTTTGAATTATTCTGAGCGTACACATATCAACACATTGTACTCTATGGAGCACGGTCTAGGCTTACACCTACAAACACAGGTGACCAGCACCTACACAATGCATCGGATGCTCCCCAGCCAAGACTCTTACTTTCTAGTCCTACCTAGGAAGAGAGGAGAGAAGATCATCATCTTCGGCCTGGCAGAATGCCCCCAATCCTTCATCCCAAAAGAACTGGATCGGGAACTTAATACCACCAAAATATTACCTTACTGGTACAGTTCTCAAGATAGACACCTCATCTAAAAGATGGGGTACGATTTGAAAACCACTAAAGGCTTGAAGGTGGAATATTTGGCCCAGCGCCTTGATTCACAATGGGAGATGCAATTCGAACAACGAGAGCCTTCCACGGAGGATAAAATTATATAAATCGACCTCGATGACGAATTATCCTCCAAACCTTTCTTCGACAGCAAAATTTTGTCTGACAAAGATCAGGAATCCCTGCTACAACTCATCAGAGAATACAACGATATCTTTTCCTGGGGTTATGAACACAAGCTAAGGCTAGATCCTCAAATTGTGGTCCACAAACTCAATATTTTGTCGAATGCTAAACCAGTCAAGTAACAACAACGATGGTTCTGGTCTAACATAATAAATTCTATCGAAGCTGAAGTCAACAAGCTGATACATGTCGTCATGGAGAATGGAAAGATTCAAATATGCATCGACTTCCGTGATCTAAAAATGGCATATCTTAAGGACAAATTCTTCCTCCCGATCATCGACATAATGATGGGCAACACTTGTGGCTTTGAGCACATATCCTACATGACAGATTCTCTGGCTATAATTAAATCAAAATGTCTCCTGAAGACGAGAAGAATACATCATTCAGAACACCGAAAGGTGTATATTATTGCACCATAATGCCATTCGGTCTGAAGAACGCAGATATTATATAACATAGAGCTATGGGCACAATTTTTTATGAACATCTGCGCAAGACAGAAGAATATTATGTTGATGTCATTGCTGTCAAGAGCCGCTCCAAAGATGATCACCTCAAGGACTTGAAGACTGTGTTTGACCTCATGTATACGCACTAGATTAAGTGAACCCTACCAAATCCTTCCTGGGATTTTCTAACGACAAATTTCTGGGCTTTATCATCACTTTCATGGGTATTCACGTAGACCCCGATAAAACCAGAGCAATCCTGGAGATGAAGCCACCAAAGAACCTCCAGGAACTCCTCGATTTACAAGGAAGGTTGGCATACATCAGGAGGTTTATATCAAACCTCTCTGGGCATTTTTGGCCATTCACCTAGCTCATGAAGAAAGGTGTCTCTATTGTCAGGGATAAAAATGATAATGCACATTTGACGACCTCAAGTAATACCTATCAAACCATCATGTGTTGGTGGCCCCGGTCATAGGAAAGCCCTTTTTGCTCTATGTACGTGCGATGGAGCACTATCTCGGTGCCCTGTTATCCGAGAATAGTGTTGCAGGCCACGAGTAGGCCATATACTACCTTAGCCGGATGTTGGTCGGGGCGTAGCATAGGTACACCGCCATTGAGAAGGAATGCCTTGTTCTAGTATTCACTATTCAGAAAACTTAAAATTTTGTAGCTTGACAGACCATCCATGTAATCTCATGAGTTAACCCCCTCAGGGTCCTCATGACCAAATCAAGGGCACTAAGTTCCCATTTGGCTGCCTGGGCAATACTATTATCTCCATATGATATTGTGTTCGTCCTACAAAAGGCCATCAAGGGTCAAGCACTGGCCGACTTTATGGTAGCCAATCTAGGGTCAGAAATCTCGAAGCTCTATGAGGAGATTACAGGCGAGGCGGCGGACTCCAACTTCACTTCATACGAAGTTGTTTGGAAAATGTTCTTTGAAGGTGCTTTAAGAGCAAGGCCCAAAGGCGGCATCATTTCTGGGGTTGATCTTCCCATACGGCCTCATCATCAATCGTGCCTACTCTCTCATGGAGCCGTGCTCCAACATTGTGGAAGAGTCCAACGCCTTAATCATCGGGCTCCTAGTAGCTAAACAAGTTAGAGTAGAATACTTGGAGGCTTATGGGGATTCTCAGCTAATAGTCAAACAGGTCCGAGGGGAGTATGAAGTACAAAACAAAGACTTGATCCCCTACTACCAAGCTGCACTTAGCATTATCCAACTTTTTAGATGTTCTTCGTGAAGCACGTACCTCGGTTGCAAAACATTGAGGCTGATGCCTTAGCCATCCTCGCTGCTACCTGGGTGTTACCAAACAACACCCATTAGCTAATCGATGTGATTGGCCAAGAGCTGGTCTGTCCCAAGGGAAACGTATGCTTTTTCCTTAGCTATGCAATGGAGGTGGACACCGATACTCATGATTGGATGATTCCATTCATTGACTATACAGTCTATAAAATTTTCCCCCAGAACTCGAATAAGGCCAATTCAATCATGAGAAGCTCCCTCCATTTTTGTTACAACATGAAGACAAAAATGTCATATGATGACCTTTTGCTATGATGCTTAACAAACGTAGAGGCAAAATAAGCCCTCCGCGAAACTCACGACGGCGTTGACGGGGCGCATCAAACCGGTCCGAAGCTATAAGATCATCTTCAGAGAATGGGCTACTACTAGCCGACGATGGTATAGGATGATATTGATTATGTGAGAAAATGCCAGTCATGACAAATCTACGCAGATGTTTGATAATAAATGGAAGAAATAAGATGTGGTTTATATGAAACCAGCTCTTAGGTTTACAAACAAGAAGTACAATTAATCCTATACGAGGATGTCGAGTACAATTTTTAATCTGGGTAAATATTGCTATAGGAGTCTGATCTACAGTCGATCACTTTGTCCCTTGGACCACACGATGATGAAGAAGTGCCATAGAAGACAGAAAGCAGCTTCGAAGGTTGCTAAAGAGAGTGGATGCTCGATGCCAAAGTCGTCGATCACTACTCTTTGCCTGAGCTCTGGATTCTTCTCTCTCAAGGACTCTTCGACTCTTAGTTCCTTGACCTATTTTCTCCACCTCTGGATTTTTCGATCTTCTCTTTCCGATCTAGATTTTTTGACCTTGGACCTCTGTTGATAGAGGTCTCTATTTATAAAGTTTTAGTGACAGTGACCACCCAGTCGGCGTAGAAGCCGAGCAGTGGAAAGTATGGCACCTTTTTACGCGATGGTTACAATAACCGTTGCCCACGTATAAATGATATTTCGAATGAGCATGTGACGTGTGTCCCATTAAGGGACAATGTGTATAACTGCTGCGAAGATCATGGCATAAAAGCCACGTAGGTAGTTATCCCTTGCGTAGGAAAGGTTGGCGTAGAAGCCAATAACTGTCACTATGGCGTAGAAGCCAAAGAGTTATCAATCCGGTATAGAAGCCGAGTAGGCATAAAAGTCGAGCAGGCATAGAAGCCGAGTGGGTGTAGAAGCCGAGAAGGCATAGAAGCCGAGTGGGCGTAGAAGCCGAGCAGGCATAGAAGCCGAGTGGGCGTAGAAGATAGCTGATCCTCTCCCTTGACTGAGGCTTGAGCAAATTCTGGACCGAATAGCTTTAATGCGCACTAGTGTAGATGTAGCCTGAGTTGGCGTATTCCAAGGAGATAGCGTACAGTGTGCTCCCATAGCTGAGAATAGCCTGATGGCGTAATGTGCAAAAGTGATGATGTAGACGTCTTAGCCGAAATTATGGCTTTTGGAGATATAATCAAATCTCTTACATTAAATGCAGCGATCTGCCCCCATCCTGTGCGTTAAATGCAGAGGCGTGTCTCGATGATCTGTAATCATTGCGCACATTAAATGTAGAGGCATGTCTCAAAGATCTGCCATTATTCTGCGTATTAAATACAGATACACGCCCCGAAGATCTGCCACCGTTCTGCGCATTAAATGCAGAGGCGTGTATCGAAGATTTGCCATCATTCCGCCCATTAAATGCAGAGACGTGCCTCGAGCCCTGTACGAAGAGCAACTTTTGACGTGGCAGCCTTTTTATCTTCTGTGGAGCATAAACAGCTCACATCTGCCTGTGTAAAACTAGGCAGCGTATTCCCTTGTATGCGCAAAAGCGGTTTACGCCAAGGAAATGTCACTAAACGATAGTTTGGGTCGATGTGCCGTGCCATCATCATAGCCATCGTCTGGATAGTCATGTAGTACTCTTTGTCAGGAGTCGAACGTCAGGTTCACTACATGATTTGACAAGTTCATTTCGAGGAATATGAAGCGTTCCTCGTATACTTCAATGCTGCATTAAAGCGGATGAGTTTTACGCCATAAAGGTGATATAGCACCCTTTTTACGCTGAAGCAGCCTGGACATACTGTATTACGCGGATAGTCCTTGAGCTTATATTTTATGCTGTACTTAGAAAAAAAGCTCTGTTTGTACGCTGATGGCTCCGAAGTCATCTTTTATGCTGTCCAGCACCAACATGCTGCGTATAGCAATTCAGCATATTTTTCATGCTTCTACAAGACCCCCTTCAAAGTTTTCAAATTCCTCATAATTTGAAACGCTTTGAATGAAGCATGAAACGGTCAAGTCTGACTCGTTCTTCAAGGCTGATTTCTTGGTAGATTCTTGGAGATTTGTTGGGATTCGGTGTGTTCTCTTTTGCCTATATAAAGGCGGGGGAGTTAACCCGTTCTTCCTATATTTCCTTCACCACACAGAGATGATCGCCGGAGTTCGTCGGGTCGACTTGAGGAAGAAGAAGACCATGTTCTTCCAGCATGTAAGGAGCCAACAAATAAGGCATCTTCGAGCAAATATCCTCTACAACGATGGATCATGGAAGGATATCATAGCTTCCTTTGCTCGGGATAATCAACAACTTCATATGGCGGTTCGTCCAAGAGAGAGGAAGGATCATGTTAGACCATACAGCTTGCAAGCTGTATTTTCTCCTGATACTTTCGTGGACCAGAGCAAAAACTAGCTCTGTCCTCGAGTATTGAGTTGGGTCAAATACCTCAACTCAATATGTCATGGCGTATGGAGGATGGGCTCTGAATAATTCAGGCAGGCCCAGTTTTGTATCCTCCAGCCATTAATCATTTTCTTGTTAATCGGTCACGGAAATCGACTAACTGCTGAAGAAGACGGAAGAAGATCTCCACCGATACGAGAACCTGGCAGAACAGATTCTGGGGGTGGCCTTCCGATGACGATGAGAAAATTCTTTCTAGACGGGATTTTCCTCATATGTAATCATGAAAATGAAGAAAAAACCCTCTGTAGATCGGATTTCCCTCATATATAATCATGATTTAATAAAATCGTCTTCTTTTGTGCATATGATTATCTTGCCATATTTTTTTGCTGTAATAAAGTCTGAATATGTGTAGCTTCGACACGTCTGGTAACTTTACGCCGACTCTGATAGAAAGAGTGCTAGGTCCCGTCCTGTCTTTTACGCATAACTAAGGATGCGCAAAAAGTCGCTTAGCATTTAAGTCGAGCATTCGAACTATCCTGCTGTTAGGAATGGGAAGCCGCGTAGAATTCTGAACCGTCACTTCTGATAAGAAGAATTTTCGTTCAGACCATCATCTTCAAGAACGATTTCCCGAAAATCCCTTGAAATAGGGCAAGAAACGGCTGTCAAACTGAGTCTCCATCTTGAACTGTAGATGAAATATTCAGACTGGATTCTGGATGAACTTCCGATCGACCCAAGAAGAAGAGTAATTTTCAATGTTGAACTCTGTATGCTTTGGGTACTTGGGATATTTTGGGGCCAAGAAGGAGTATCCTCTGCATGAACCTATGCAATTGACCGCCTTGGATTTGTTCATATATATATACGCATACTCTGGCCTGCGTATTTTTCAAATATGCGGAGAGTCATAGATCTGTAAATGTAGATGAGCATAAAATCATAAGTTCGTAGCCTCTCGAGCGTAAAAGTTGCTGAGCATAAAAGCATTCGGACGTAGAAACTGTAGATTTATAGCCTCTGAAAAGGAAATATTCCAAGCGTGAAGTTGTGGATCTGTTGCCTCTGAGCGTAAAAGCCACCGAGCGTGAAATCATGGATTTGTAGCTCCTGAGCGTGAAGTCGTAGGTTTGTAGCCTCTCGAGCGTAAAAGCTACGGAGTATAAAAGCATCCGGGCGTAAAACCATAGACTTATAGCCTCTGAGCGTAAAACCGTAGATCTGTAGCTGTCGAGCGTAGAAAGCTCCTTGGCGTAGAACCACAAATCTGCTTTGCATGAAAACTTTTCAAATTCGCTGACTGTCCGCCTTCCCTGAGTAATAGGCTGACGTAGTACCCAATCCTAACCGAATATTAATTGTCAGATTTAGTTCGGGATTCGAGGAGTCCATCCGAACTCCATATATATCCCGAGGCTTTCAGAGAAAAACTTTTCATCTGTCTTCTTGCAAAAGAAAGCCTTCGACTCTTTGAGTTCTCTCTTTCGTTTCCTCTCGAGCATTCAAAGTTTTCAGCAATGGCCCGGAACCAATCCCCTCCTCTAAAGGAAAGAAGGTTAATTCTTCTTCTCGCTCTTCTGCCCAAGCGAGAGCGACTTCCGTTGGGCAAGGCGAGCTTCATTATGAACGAAGTGTCCCGCCGACGAGCAGCGCATCCGGAGTTAAAGGTAAAGCTTTTGGGACAAAAAAACGATAAAAATCCTTCACACACGTTGTACGTGAACGCGCTAGGTCATCTTCTGTGGTGATAGCCTCTCCAAGGAAGATGATGCACAGAGATGTTTCATCTTTTACGCCCACATTTCTAATGTGTCAGCGTAAAAACTCCATATTTTTGCAGTTGGACGTAAAAGCATAGACTGTCGAAACTTGGCGTATACTATAAAATTTGAGTTTTACGATTCTGGATAAAAATTCTGGCGTAATAACTCAAACTTTGGCAGTATGGCATAAAACACAGACTGTCAGATTTTTTGTGTATACTACCAGTCTTGAATTTTGCACTTTGGAATAAGACTCCAGCATAAAAGATCAAGTTTTTACAGTCTTAGCTTAAAGCACAGACTGTTGACTTTTGGCATATGCTGCAAGATTGTAATATCTAGTATAGAAAATGACGTATTTTTATTGTACTTTGTAGTTAACTTACATATGTCTCCACTGGCTGAGGTGATGGGTTCTGCTGCTGGGATGCTGCATTCCAACTACCTGGAGGATTTGTCCCACGTGACATTTCCTATCTCCGGACCCCAGTATCCTGAAGGAAGGGGAATCCTGATATCGGTTCAAGGCGAGCGAACGCTGTTGAATATGCTCAACGGAGAGCCCCTGACGTACATCGACGGGGCCCAATATATAAAGCCGACTTTTCTCTTCGGGGACATGATCGACAAGCAGTCCCAGACGAAGCCCGAGAAAGAACTCTGGGTTTTCCCTGCCGGTGACTTGGTCATGTATCTGCCCAAGATGATGAGAGACTACCCCATCTTGGCATTCTTCCATGCTACACATCCCAGGAGGATGTCGTGGACGCTGACTCCCGATCTTCACGGCCGGCCGGGAAAGATATTTTGCCAGAAAGGATCTGGCCTAGGGTCATTTGTCAGCCGCCCTTCCGGCTCCGTGATGCCGTTCAGGGGATTATATTCGGGCAGTGTCCCGAGTGAAGACAGTTTGCTGCTCTAGCCGGTCCAATTATCGAATTTCTGCAATGATTTTATGGGGCATGGAGGAGTATACCCCAAGGTTAATCCTCGGTACAATGGGTGGATCACCCCAACAAATCTTCGATGGGCGCGCTTAGCTGACTGGGCCCTGAAGCATTTTCAGACCGAGTTTGAGAGCATTGGTCTGTATGCAGCTGTGAATGCCACCAGTGTTGGGTTACCTCTCAACCCCAACATATTTCTGTCTTTGATAGAGCGATATATCTCGCTCACCGGGACTTTTGCCACTCCACTGGGGGAGTTGGGATTGGCCCTCCACGAGATGGCAGAGATTTTGAGACTGCCAATGGGGGATACTCCTTGTGAAGAGTATGTTCCCACAAACCGGAAGCTGGGGGATTCAGACCCTCGGGTAGTGGCAGTGTATCAGGAGCTGATGTGTCACTACCTGACGTGCACCGCCTTTTATGGTGAGCCTTCTGATTTGGCTCATACCAACAAATGGACGTCCTACCTCTTCTTTCACCGGGCCAGGGCTGCTAGACCAGAGAAAGTCTTGGATAGCAAGGATCAGCCCCTGAGCTTTCTGAGCGTGCTTAGTGCTCAGGTAGTCGACGATCTTATGGAAGACGCTGGGGCACCATATCAGATTCTCGACGAAGGGATAGGGAAATATCCTGCAGGCTCTAAGGCCTATAGTTATTTGAGGCATTACCGCAGGCCTCTGTCCAAGGAAGCTCAACTGGCTGGCTTCCTCTCTATATGGCTGCGCCGACTGGTGGTACCCGGCATTATATCTGCGGACCATATTTACCGCAACACGCTATGGCCTGCAGTGCGTCTGGTGTTCGGGGCAAGACTGGGCTTGCTCCCTGCCATGGTGTGCCGCATACAAGCTGGCTTGAGGGCCATTACTGATGGGCTGCTTGCCGATGAAACTCGGCGTGATAGCTTTCCCAGGGTAGAATTACCAAACCTGTATTTGATGGGATGGTTAATTCTCTATAACCCCAGAGTGATGTCTTCCGATTCTGGAAGTAGTTTGGGGGGTAGTTTCTTGCTGAATTACAAGAAATCCTCCTGGAACGTGACCACAGTTTTAGACTGTCGGCGGGTGCTAAATTTCAGTCACAGCTGAAAGCTCTTCTGAACTGTCCCCTCTGTACATCTCAATCAACAGGGGATCAGACTTAAGGATATAGGCGACGGGAAGACCATTCTTTCTCCTGAGGCTTTTAATTGGTTAGTTTGTATTAGACCTTCCCATTTACTGTACAGAAGTGAAGACCATTGCTTCTTGGAGCCCTACCTGCCTAGTTAGTTTGTCAGGCAGTTTGGGTAAGACCAATTGCATGTGGGCAATGCCGTCACCAGCTTCAGGTCTAGGGGTGGACTCATTGATGGAGCGAGAGGATGGCGATACTTCATCATGGGTTGCACTGAAGCAATTTTTACCGTGCCCATCATTTCACTTTCTATGGAGCTGTGCATCCTCCACTCGTATGCCCAGTTTTATGTGGCAACCAACACCTTCCATCACGATTTTGATATGCTTGGAAGTTTTAGGATGCCCTCCTCTAAGTCCGCAGGAAGAGATGAAATCCCCTCGGTCTCCTCTGACGAGGGTGAAGATTCCGTCAATCCAGATGAACATTTGTTGGCAGTGCCGAGGGGTAAAATACCTCCGCCTGCAGTGGCTTTGGTCATCTCAGGTAAGCGAAGGGCTCCTGTTCAGACTTCCCCTCGCAAGAAGAAGAAGACGGTTAGTCGTCCTCTCAGGATTCCAGGCCATGAGGCTCCTAGAAGTGAACCTGCTGCTTCCCCTGTCGGGGACGATTCTTTGATTGGAGGTTCCTCTCCTTTTAGAGAGGGAACCTCCACAGTTCCGGCTGGCGGTGCCGGAGAATTCCTACTTGAGGCTGCTGTTGCTGCTACCGCTTCAGGTAGTGGTATGAGATCGCCTTCGGGGCCGAGCCAAATAAGGATATCTTTATCCAGATCAGCATCGAAAGAAACCCCTTCCGTGTCTGTAGGTGCACCCAGCGAGATTTTACCTGATGAACCTCGATTTATTCTGGTTGAGGACTCGGAAGAATACCTGCCGATGTCAGTTAGCACACCCCCTTCTCCAGGTATGACAGCTCGCTTAGCATCATTAAGAAATGATTTAGCTGTACTGGCGGTAGACGCGACATATATACCATTTGCCATGGGTAAATGTCGTCTTTACGCCTCTTTTTAGAAAAGTTAATATAATTTTGATATTAACTTCCTTTTGTCTTCTTTTCAGTGGAAGACATCTTCGGGGAGGGCAGTGTTGACGCGCCTTTTGGCTCTGTTTCAGCTCCTGGCGATGACATGGAGGTGCCCGACTTCGAAGAGGAAATATTTTTGGGTGCCAGCTCGCCCGAAGTGGTTCCGATATCTCAAGAGGAGGATGAGCCTGTCATTGCGACAATGCCTCCTTTGAGTACGTTGGTCACTTCGTCTGTTGTTGGCGCATCTTCTTTTGTCGCACCATCTGTTAAGGCGACGGCTGTGGCAACATCGTCTGCGGTCGTCCCTGGAGGGAGGTTCACCAATATTGCAGCCACTCCCAGCGTTCATTCGGATCTAGCTATGCTGACTGAGCAGTATACTAGTATCTTCTACACCACCTTAAAAATGCTAATATCAATGGTGTTGGAGAAGAATCTAAGCTTCGAGGCTCTGAGGAGGTCCTTTCGGTTAGAGATAGTGCCGATCAGAGAATTCAACGACACTGGGGTAGTTGACACACTGGAGGAGATAGTTAATGGTTTGGAGCCACCCATTAACGAATATCTGCAGCTATCTCGAGGCAACATTGACGGCCTCGTTGAAGCTAGGTATGACTCCCAAACTGCAGAGCTTGCTGGGCAACTGGAATCTCTGAATAAATCTGTTTAGGAACAGCAGCAGGAGATAGATCATGAGCGTGCCGGACTAGAGTATGTCAGTCCTCAGCTGACTCAGTGCGACGTCGACTGTGAGGAAGTGACAGCAAGGGTCCGCAGATTGAGAGATGAACTCGCTCAAGCGGAGGAGGAGGCTGTCTCTTTGTCGGCATCTCGAGATGTGCTGAAGCGTCGAATGGAGATTGCTTAGCAGAACCTGGCACATATGGGTCTCATCCACTTAGGTTTTGTGTGTGCTCGGTCCGAGCTATCTGCTCTGAACAACGATGCAGCAAGGTTGGAGTGGGCTCGCGCCGACGTCTTGAACTCCAGGGATGAGAGAATGCCTGCTCTGGCACGGCAGATTCGCGACCTAACCGTTCCCCCCAAATGATGTACTTTTTTGCTTTTCAATATAATTTTGTGGACCCATCATTTTAGAATATAAATGACAGATTTGGGTGAAAGTGATATCAGAGGTAATATAGACGTAATATACTATCGGTAAGCTTCAGCAGGACATATCTATTCAGAGGTTATATGGACGTGATAGAATATGCTTCGACTAAAGTATGTACAAAAAACACTATCAGAGGTAATATGGACGTGGTCGGTCTTGAAGTTCCAAATTAGTTAAACATATATATTCAGAGGTTATATGGACATGATAGAATACGATCCAACTAGTTTCGTTTTGGAAGTAGTATTGTCAGAATGAGATTTTCACCATACTCCATTTGAGCAAAGGAGGTTAAGCGTAGTACCTTTTCAGGAATTTGTCGTTGATAGGAGCCATCAACAAGTCTCCATTAGTCTTGGCTAACCTGTAAGCGCCGTTTGAGAATGTCGTCTCGATCACATAAGGGCCTTCCCATTTGGGCTAGAATTTACTCTTACTCTTGTGAGTAATAATTATTGGCCTTTTTACAGCTAAAACTAGCTCGCCAACTTTGAACACTCTTTACTTTACTTTTTGATTAAAAGATCTGAAAATGCGTGCCTAGTAGAGCGCGATGCGCTGTTGAGCTTGAAGGCATTTTTCGTCTAATCCTTCTAGCTCTTGAAGCCTTAACAGGTCATTCTTTTCTTGAGTCAACTCATTACCCACTACTATCCTGAGTGACAAGATTTGGACTTCGATGGGGAGAATTGCTTCACTCCCGTAAACCAATGAGAATGGGGTACAACCTGTCGGTGCTCGTTCCGTTGTGCGGTATGCCCAGAGATATTCTCCTAGCTTCTCATTCCAATCTCTCTTGTTCGAAGAGACAAACTTTTTCAAGAGCTTGATAATGGTTTTGTTGAAAGCTTTCGCCAAACCATTAGCAGCAGGATTATATACCGTAGAGGCCGCATTATGTATCCAATTTTTATCGCAAAATCGATGAAACGCTTGGCTGATGAATTGAGGCCCATTGTCATGAATTATTCTCCGGGGTATCCCAAAGTGATAAATGACATGATGCTTGATAAAGTTGATCACATTAGATGCCTTCACCTCAGCAAGAGGGATCGCCTCTGCCCATTTGGAGAAATAATCCGTGATGGCCAGTATGAACCGGTGACCTCTGGAAGAAGACGGGTAAATAGGACCAACGATATCCATACCCCATGCTTCGAAAGGCCAGGATGCAACCGTAGGATGTAGCTGTTCAGAAGGTTGATATATAAAGTCTGCATAAACCTGACAGGCTTTGCATTATTTTGCATACCTTATTGCATCTGTGATCATAGTAGGCCAGTAATAGCCCATTCTCCTGATACGATCCTGTAGCTTAGGACCGGGTTGATGCGCTCTGCATATGCTGTCGTGAGCTTCACGGATAACTTGCTGTGCCTCGTCGTCGGAGAGACATCTCAATAGCAGTCCATCGTAGGTCCGGCGATATAGACACTGTGAAGGCGCATCAAAGTAGAAGCGTAATGATCGTCTTTTGACGGATACTGCTTCTTTAGGGTCCTCCGGCAAGATTCCGTATGCCACAAAATCTATAAAGGGACTTCTCCAGTCTCTCTTGGGAGGATCGGTGTTCACAGCGTAGCTGCGTTCTATGTGAAAGTTATTTTTTACACAGAATAAATCTCTATTAAGAAGGATCACCAAATTCTGCCTTCTTATAGGAGTAGCTAAATCTGCAGCTAGACTGGCTAGGGCATCAGCTTCCAAATTCGGAGATCGAGGTACATGCTCTAAGAAGTACCATAGAAGACAGAAAGCAGCTTCGAAGGTTGCTAAAGAGAGTGGATGCTCGATGCCAAAGTCGTCGATCACTACTCTTTGCCTGAGCTCTGGATTCTTCTCTCTCAAGGACTCTTCGACTCTTAGTTCCTTGACTTGTTTTCTCCACCTCTGGATTTTTTGACCTTCTCTTTCCGATCTAGATTTTTCGACCTTGGACCTCTGTTGATAGAGGTCTCTATTTATAGAGTTTTAGTGACAATGATCACCCAGTCGGCGTAGAAGCCGAGCAGTGGAAAGTATGTCACCTTTTTACGCGATGGTTACAATAACCGTTGCCCACGTATAAATGACCTTTTGAATGAGCGTGTGACGCATGTCCCATTAAGAGACAATGCGCATAACTGCTGCAAAGATCATGGCATAAAAGCCACGTAGGTAGTTATCCCTTGCGTAGGAAAGGTTGGCGTAGAAGCCAATAACTGTCACTATGGCGTAGAAGCCAAAGAGTTATCAATCCGACATAGAAGCCGAGTAGGCGTAGAAGCCGAGCAGGCATAGAAGCTGAGTGGGCGTAGAAGCCGAGAAGGCATAGAAGCCGAGTGGGCGTAGAAGCCGAGAAGGCATAGAAGCCGAGTGGGCGTAGAAGATAGCTGATCCTCCTCCCTTGACTGAGACTTGAGCGAATTCTAGACCGAATAGCTTTAATGCGCACTAGTGCAGATGTTGCCTGAGTTGGCGTATTCCAAGGAGATATCGTATAGCGTGCTCCCATAGCTGAGAATAGCCTGACGGCGTAATGTGCCAAAGTGATGATGTGGACGTCTTAGCCGAAATTGCAGCTTTTGGAGATATAATCAAATCTCTTGCATTAAATGCAGAGATCTGCCCCCATCCTGCGCATTAAATGCAGAGGCGTGTCTCGAAGATCTTCCATCATTCCGCGCATTAAATGCAGAGGCGTATCTCGAAGATCTGCCATCATTTTGCACATTAAATGCAAATACGTGCCCCGAAGATCTGCCACCATTCTACGCATTAAATACAGAGGCGTGTCTCGAAGATCTGCCCTCATTCCACACATTAAATGCAGAGACGTGCCTCGAGCCCTGTACGAAGAGCAGCTTTTGACATGGCAGCCTGTTTGTCTTCTGTCGAGAGTAAACAGCTCACATCTGCCTGTGTAAAACTAGGCAGCGTATTCCCTTGTATGCGTAAAAGCGGTTTACGCCAAAGAAATGTCACTAAACGACAGTCTGGGTCGCTGTGTCGCTCCATCATCGTAGCCGTCATCTGGGTAGTCGTGTAGTACTCTTTGTCAGGAGTCAGACGTCAGGTTCACTGCATGATTTGACAGGTTCATTTCGAGGAATACGAAGCGTTCCTCGTACACTTCAATGCTGCATTAAAGCAGATGAGTTTTACGCCATAAAGGCGATATAGCACCCTTTTTACGCTGAAGCAGCCTGGACATACTGTATTACGCGAATAGTCCTTGAGCTTATATTTTACGCTGTACTTAGCGGAAAAGCTCTGTTTGTACGCTGATGGCTCCAAAGTCATCTTTTACGCTGCCCAGCACCAATATACTGCATATAGCTATTTAGCGTATTTTTTATGCTTCTACAGCAGACTTCATCCACCAGCCCTCAGTGTTCCTAAACCCAACCGTAGCATCTTGGCCGTTCGAAGCATGGGAGATGGATATCATCGGACCGATAAGTCCACCTTCGTCTAAGGGGTATTGGTTTATCCTTGCCATCACCGCTTACTTCTCCAAGTGGACGAAAGCTTTTCTACTCACCAAAGTAAAGACATTAAATATGACCAGCTTCGTCAAGCATCACGTCATATATCACTTTGGCTTGCCTCGGAGGATCATCTGCGACAATGGTCCACAATTTATGAGTCATGCCTTCTATCAGTTTTGTGACAAGAACCAAATCCAAAACATAGCCTGCATATCCTACAACCCAACAATAAACAGTCTAGAGGAAACATTCAGCAAAACCATAATCAAGCTTCTCAAGAAATTTGTGTCTTCCAGTAAACACGACTGGAACGAGAAGCTGGGTGAATATATCTCGTCCTACCATACAACTGTCCGGACAGCTAATGGAAATACACCATTCTGCCTGGTGTACGAAAGTGAAGCAGTTCTCTGGCTAGAGATCTAGATCCTCTCACTATGAGTGGCTTTGTCCAACCGGCTAATGCGAACGTTAATTATCGCCGACGGTTACAGCAGTTGGAAACACTCAATGAGAAATGCCTCTTAACTCAACAACGTATCGAGCTGTATCAAGCACGTCTCTCTAGTGCCTTCAACAAATAGGTAAAATAAAGAACTATCCTAGTGGGTGACCTTATCTTAGCAGTAAGAAGACCGATGGCTATGACTCATAAAGCGGTCATAAATTCTAACCCAAATGGTAGGGCACATTCATTGTGGAAACTGGGTTCTCCATTGGCGCACATCTATTGGAAAAACCTAAGGGCAACATGCTCATGATGCCCATCAATAGCAAATTTCTTAAAAAGTACTACGTCTAAATTAGACTTGTACCCCTTTATTATCAAACTACATCGTATCTTCCTGGGAACTGGCTTATGTCCACAATTACCTCTTGACTGTCGCTTTAGTACACCACTCCGGTCGAGTTTGACATGTTTATATTTCCTCTGTGCAAACTTTTCGGTCTTGACCATCGATCATCATATCCATATTACCACCGGTCAAACTTTTTGGTCTTGACCATTGATCATCACGTCCAAGTTACCTCCGATATCGATTGTCTCAAAACTTACTACCCGTACCTAATCCGACGTATGCCCGCGGTATTTAGTCCACAAAATCTGTCACGTCCATATCACCTCTATTAGGCTCTATTTCGAATCTATTACTTGCACTCCTGGTACACAAAAGGGTAATAGGTCTACCAAAATTCCCTAGGGGGATGTCCTTATTAACTACAGTTGTTGTACTACGTCCATATTACCTCTATTACAAGCACCCTAAACATCATGATGTCAAAAAAAAGTGGATTCTCCTTTTATTAAAACAAAAAGAAGGAAGGAGAGATTACAAACATCAAGAAGAAGAGGAATCAAAATCTTTCGAATTACTTATGTACATAGCAAGAAAATAAAAAAAGTAAGCGTCTGAGGGCGCGAGCAATTGACAAGGAGCATCTCCATCACCTTGCTCCCCCGAATCAGGAGGGGTTTCCAAGAGTTCTTGGAAGATTTCCTCATTGCACACTCGAACAACAGATGTTTCTCCCATCCTCACTACATGAAACAACTTGGGCTCACAGGAGCGTGGATCAGGGGTAAATGACGCCGCAAAAACTAACATGTTAGATTCCTTTGGAGAATCTCCAAAATCCATCGTACTAAATATGAATTTCTGTAAGGAGTTTCAAGATGGTCTGCCACTTATAAGAGGGGACTCAATGGCTTACTTCTTGGGTCATAACTATTTACTCCGTAAGATACGAAGATTCGCTCCTGCACAACCCAAGATATGATTGCCAGGATTTTGGATAATCCTCTCAGAGACCCGGACTGACACAGCGGTATGAAGATGTTAGACGCACATCAACATTTGAAGCGCAAGAAGTGATCTTTTCTCTCTTAGGATACAAATCAATCCAAACAGACAATCGCAACAAAAAGAAAGGCGTTTATTTCATATTACTAAAGTAAAAAGAGAAAACTACACATAAAGGGCTACTAGCGCCCCAACCACAAAATAAACTTAAAAAAAGAAGAAGGGGAATGGTCTAAAAAATGAAATACAAACTACTACTGCTCATCATTGGAGCACAACTCCGCTATCCGCCTACGAAGACGAGTAACGTGGCCATCTAGGTTCACTTTAACTCGACACTCAAACTCTTTTGCCATGACATCAGGATCATCGTAGCGAATGTTGGAATCATATCGGTCATCCCCCTTCTGCACCATAACAGCAACAACAACCGTGTTCTTTCCTACTCGGCTCGCCTCAGTTCAAATAGCCTCTTCTTCCTGTTGGGTCTTCCAGATGTTATTCTCGAGCACATCGAGCTTGGCTTGGAGATGTCTGATCTCCTCGGTCAAGTTATTTTGCCCGGTGAGGCATTCCTCCCTGAGGGTACCCAGCCAATCACGCTCTTTCTACAACTTTTAGAGATTTTGCTGCAAGCCATCCTTAGAGGAAGCAAAGATGGCCTTCTCTGTATCCAGCCCAGCTGAGAACTCTTCATTTTTACGGAATATCAGTATCCCTATATCGGCATATTGATGTCATCGTAGCTCCATCAGGCATTGCTCTACCTCCACAAACTTTTTGTCCAGGAGATTCGTCGTCTCTTCTAAGCGAGGGATACCCTCAGAGAATTTGCCTGAATCTCGGGAAAGCACTTCGCCTAGTCGAAGGGCCAGTTCTGCTCCAACACACTCTGGACCCCCTGCCTCAAAAACATGTAGAATCTTCGAAGGGATATTTCGACATTTTTATCAATCTTCTCTAGCGTTACAGGATTCAAAGCTGGTGGGTAAGAGAAAGTATCCGAGGGCACAGTAGGTTGTACAACAACGTCCGATGACCTTGATAGAGAGGCAGTAGCGGAGGAGCAACCAGGGATATGGCTCCGATTCCAATCCCTAAAAGCCATCTCAACGACTCAGACACCCATCAGCGGAGCAAGATTGGCGGTGCGACCCAGGACAGAGGTACCATGGAGCCCCACTACTTCATCTTTCGCTTGCGTACAAACTGCAGATGGCATCACCACAACCTCAAATGATGACCTAACCCCCATGGTGTCACAAACATAGGGAGCAGCCTCTACGGGACGACCTGCTACCCTACCATCTAAAGGGACATCAATGACAAGAGGCAAAAGCACCTCTGCACCAGAGGAACCCGTAGTAGACCCTAAATGGTGCTCCTTACCTCTAGAAAGGCTAGAGAGATAATGAGGCCTCCTTTGGACAAGCTTGTAGTCCTGACCCTCCGCCTCACCCTCTTCGGCAGCCACATCCACGGTCCTCAAGGGAGAGACAGTGCCTGCACAGCCAGAATAACCAGTTGTTAGCTTCACCCAAATAAAGTGAAGCTGAAGCTAGAATATCTCTACATTGGTAAGTATACAGGATAACAGACCAAAAGAAGGCAGCAGGGGTTGCGGCCCGCCTAGCATTGTTAAAGCATTTCCCATGGCTTCTATATCATCCACAAAGACATGCTCGAACAGGATAAAGGGATCTAACATGCCCGCACCCATATCATAGGCCTCTGAAGTTTAAAAAGTAGGCTCTGACACATCTGTACCCGTCTCTTAAAATCTAGAAACTTTAGGTGCAGGATCTGAGGAACCCATGTCAGACTCCGAGGAAGTCTCCTCCTCTAGTTCTTTGTAAGAGACCACTGAGGGGGCCACTCGTTAAGGACGGTCCTTCTTCCTTTTGGCTGCAAATTGTCAAACAGACTAGAACTAAGATATTTATACAATGGACTAAGAGAAATTAAACTGAGTGTGTCCATAAATACCACATCAACACCCAAAAGGGGCTACTCTAAAATCCTCAACCACGAGAGGTACTACCCCAACCTCGTCTTCTTTCTCTTCTTCACCTCCTTCTTCTTCTTCTTTGCCAGCCAACATATGGGCTGTGACAGCAACTTGCTTTCTATAACTAGGCCTCGCGGCCATAGAGGGTTCTTGTCTTCTCCTTTTTGTCTGAGGGCTCCGTATCTGGAAGGCCCTGCGCTTTGCCGAAAAGGTCATCGGAAGATAAGGGTTGTAAGAAGTATACCCTTCCTCCATCACCGAGTCAGAGTCAACAACAACGGCCTTTCCCAAGCTTTTCCCCCGATATTGTTGCGGCTCCCCGTGCCACTATTCAGCTTAGTGCCCACAATAAATATCGTATCCTGATAAAAGCCAGGTGGAGAGGCATTCATGGCAACATAAAAAATAGATGCTAAATGCGTGATATGCCTGTTAACTTGATCATTTGGCAAAGAAAACTGGACCAGAGTATTTGTCACAAAATAATAATCCCGGGCTCGGGCTATATCAAGGACACTACCCTCGAAACCATGACACGAGCTTGGATTGCTTAAAAAGATTTAGCTATAAGAAAACTGCCGGGAGAACCTACTCGGCAGATAGGATTCTAAGAAGACGAGATTGTGATTTCGATACACCAATAGGGAAGGCTGGATGGAAAGCATCCAGTAGAAGAGCGTTGGTGACAAAACCTGACGGTCGACGCCACCATCATACTAAACCCTATTCACCTCATCCTCTGTGATCTTCAGGACTGAAACAAAGAAAGAATAGTCTGCCATACGAGTGAGCGTGTGCCGATAAGTGGGAACCTCATTATGAGCCCAAGGTATCCTACCATATCGACGAATAAAGGCGTCATCCTCGGTCGTCGTCCCCTCGGCGCCAGGTCATATCAAATATGGGTAATGCATCAATATCTAACCCATTAGATAGTGGTAAGGAATCTCGATGCTACTGATATCTCCGGAGGAGTTTCGAGCAATTACCTTGCTAGTAAAAATACGAAGCCCATGATGGATGCTACAGACCATCGTTGGGAGCAAAGCAAGGTTATGTTTAAAGCTCAACTTCACAGTAGGCAGGATGAGCTTATGGGTAACCCTCTCGATCGCCCTATCAGCCTTTCTTTTGTATAAAGCTATGTAAGCCATTCAGGCATTTCCATTTTGGTGCTGAGAAAATTTTACTTCGTTGTAATGATTCAATAAAAGAATTATTTTCTTCCTATATAAATGTGTGTTTCATAATCTGCTGCTGTATTATGGAACTGGTTACAAAAGTTATTTAACATATGTGCACGCTCTTGTCTTGTATAATGCAATCCTAGACTTAAACGATATCACGCCGAGCAAGGAAGAACTGTTATGCAGAATCGAATGCAAGGACGAATCAGTTTAGCGGAACCGGGACGTGACAAGTTGGTATTAAAGAACGGTTTAAAGTTTCTCAGATTTCAAAAATTGGTTTTCAAGTAGAAGTTTTTAAACAAAAACAATTTTCTCAGATTATTTGCTTTTCGATAGTGTTGCAAGAAATAATATTCCATACAATAAGCCCATAAATATTTTATAAGTGCTAATGGAATTTATTTCTTTTGTAGATGACTAAGGGTGATAGAGCCAAGGCGACATAGTCGTCTGACCCAATGGACAAAGTAATAAAAATCTTAGAGGCACAAAGGAAGCAGAGCAATGAACATCATAAGATAATTGAGGTGCAGCATCGTGAGCTTCAAGCACAGCTTACCAACTAGTTTCCTGCACGAATTGATGCGCAATTGCAGCAAGTTGACAACTTGTCTCAACTGGTGGCTACATTAACTAAGAATATCAACGGGACCGTAGTGGCTGTCACAAAAGAGACAGCGGTATTAGAAGGAGAGGATACAAACAGCCTCCAAGAAGACGACCGATATTCAAGTTTTTTGAAATCAAAAGTTACAATCTGCCTGAGTTCAATGGCAAGGCAGAACCAGAGGAAGTAATAGGCTTCCTAATGACTTTAGAGGGAATCTTCCGTATGTTCGATGTGCAAGGCACCAAAAGAGTGGATTGTGCGGCTGTGCAGCTACGTCTCAAAGTAGAAGACTGTTGGGAGTTGGAGAGACAAGCATTATGTTGTGCCAACCAAGAAGCCAAAGTCTCTTGGGATACATTTAAGCCGACATTCATCGCATAGTTCATTCCACCAGCTGCCCCTCACAGGAAGGAAAATGAGTTCGTAGCGCTCGAGCAGGAAAATATGCCCATCAACAACTATGAAGCAGATTTCTTAAAGCATTCCAAGTTCGTCGGCTACATGATACCGAATGATGACGCAAAATAACTGCGATTCATTGAAGGACTAAATCAGGGCTACAGCGTGATGTTCTCAACCGAAAGTGTGTGACGTACCGGGAAACCTATGAAGCGGCTCTCGAGATGAAATTTTTTTATCCTCGAGGGACAATACAGCACAACCATAGAAATAGCTATAAACGACCTATGGCAGCTAACGGTTCTGATGCTTCCTAGCGTCAAAACACAAATGATAATGAGGGACCTTATCAGGGACCGTACTGTAACTGGTGCAAGCAGATTGGACACCGTCAAGACGAGTGTCGGGCTAGATATTTTAAGTGTGGTAGTTTGGATCACAAGGCTACGTGGTACAATAGTGGAAGAAGAAATAAGAATCATGATCAATATCGAAATCAGAATCTTGATCAACAGTACAATCAGAAACCTGGACAAGTGCCACGACCTCCACAGGTGGTAGTTGTGAATGCTCAGAACCCGCGACTAGGAGGACAGGGTTGAGTGTTTGCACTGACTCAAGAAAATATTGTTGCCTCAAATACTATCATAACATATATATTGCTTTACAGAGAAATACCTGCTCGAGTACTATTTGACTCTGGTGCTACACATAGCTACATATTATCTGCATTTGCAATTGAACATATATTTTTTAGACACCATTAGAAAAGAATCTTAGTGCCAACACTCCGTCCGGAATAGATTTGCTTGCAAGTTTAATTTGAAGGGATGGTTATCTTTACATTGGAGGAATGTACGTATCCTTTGATTCAATAGTCCTGGACATCGCTGATTACTATATAATCTTTGGCATGGATTGGCTCAGAGCTTTTAATATGACAATTGACTGTACGAAGAAGAGAGTTGTGTTTCTCATTCCTGGTAAGGCAGAGTTCTCTTATTCGTGTAGTCCGACGGCTAAAATAGTGTTGGTGGTATCGGCAATAATGGTAAGACGTATGCTATATTCGGGGTGTGAAGGGTACCTTGCTTCTGTATAGAATACTCGAACGAGGCCAAAGTCGTAGCAGAATTCCTAGACATATTTCTTGAGGAGATACCTGGAATGCCTCCAGACCGAGAAATTGAGTTCAGTATTTGCATATTTCCAGATACTCGGCCTTTATCAAAAGCTCCATATCGGATGGCTCTTGCTGAATTGACGGAACATAACACATAACTAACATAGTTACTATATCATGGCTATATTCGTCCCAGTGTTTCACCTTAGGGATCTCCAGTGCTATTTGTGAAAAAGAAAGATGGCACAATGTATCTTTACATTGATTATCGAGAATTAAATAAAATGACAGTCCAGAACAAGTATCTATTGCCAGGAATTGATGATCTGTTTCATCAACTACAGGATGCAACAGTATTTTCAAAGATTGTTCTTCATTCATGGTATCACCAGTTGAAGATCAAACCAGAGGATATTCCAAAGTTAGCTTTTCATACAAGATATGGATACTACGAATTTTTGATTATGCCTTTTGTTTTGACCAATGCTCCAGCGGCTTTCATGGATATGATGAATCGAGTATCCCTACCATTCTTAGACAAGTTCGTTATCGTGTTCTTCGATGATATATTAATCTACTCAAGAGATAAAGAAACTAACGTTGAACATTTAAGGATCGTACTACAGACACTTCGTGAGCATCAGTTATATACGAAGTTAAGCAAGTACGAGTTTTAGATGAGAAATATGGCTTTTTTTGTGCATGTTATTTTAGCAGATGGTGTATCAGTTGACCTGAAGAAGATAGAGGCAGTAGTGGACTGAAAACAAACTATATCGGCTAATGAGATCAGAAGTTTTCTCGGCTTGGCTAGATACTATCGAAGATTCATAAAGATTGCGTCACCTCTGACTCGCCCTACCCAAAAGGGAATAGTATTCAAATAGACAGACGACTATGAGAGCAGTTTTCAGGAACTGAAGTAGAGGCTCATCTCGAATCCAATTCTTACTCTTTTAGATGGTCTTGAGGGATTTCAGATCTACAACGATGCATCTCAACTCGGATTAGGATGTATTCTTACGTAGCATGGGAAAGTAATTGCCTATGCCTCAAGATAGTTGAAACAACATGAAAGAATTACCCGACGCATGATTTGGAACTGGCGACAATTGTGTTTGCATTAAAGTTATGGCGATACTATCTCTATAGAGTGTCTTACGAGATCTTCACTGATCATAAAAGCCTTAAATACATATTCAAGTAAAATAAATTAAACTTGAGGCAATGACGATTGCTGGAACTTATTAAGGATTAAGACTTGAAGATTGCTTATACACCAAAAAAAGCAAACGTTGTGGCATATGCATTGAGTCAAAAATTCGTCGGATCATTATCTGTGTCAAGCAAGTTACTTCGAAAGTTGGAAGAAATGGGCATCGAATAGAAAGTTCGAACATTGGGAGCGCAGCTGGCTCAATTGCAGTTAGAACCAAACTTGCTCAAAAAGATCAAATTTGCGCAAAAGGATGACCTATTCCTGCAGAAGATATGCGAGCTAATTTTAGTAGAAAAGCCAAGAAATTTTATGGAATATGATAATGGAACATTATGGCTTAAGGGCAGATTATGTATACCTAAGGATGATAAACTCATGAAGGAAATATTGACTGAGGCTCATTATGGTAAGTACATATTCTGTCTAGGAAGCACTAAAATGTACAAGGATCTACGCATAATATTTTGGCGGCATGGCATGAAGAAAGATGTGGCATTGTTCGTGTCATGATGTTTAGATAGTCAACGTGTGAAGGAAAATCACCAGCGACCCGGTGGAGAGTTATAGAACCTCGATTTACCGGAATGGAAGTGGAAGGACATCTCAATGGATTTCATAATGGGCTTACCAAGGACAACAAATGAAAATGATACAATTTAGGTCATCGTGGATAGACTGACCAAGTCGGCTCATTTCATAACAATAAAATATACATAGAGCATTGATCGTTTGGCTCAAATTTACTTAGATTAGATATTCTCGTTACATGGAGTGCCAGTCTCAAATTATGTCAGATAGGGATTGCCGATTCTTGTCTCGATTCTGGAAAAACCTTAATTCGAAAATGGGTTCCAAGTTGTATTTTAGCTCAGCGTACCATCCTCAGACTGATGGACAGATCGAGAGAGTAAACTAAATCCTAGAATATATGTTGTGACTGTGCGTGCAAGATTTAAAGGAAAGTTAGGATACCTATCTATCAATGGCAGAGTTTTCTTGTAACAACAATTATCAACCGAGTATTTAGATGGCCCCGTATTAAGTACTATATGGATGCAAGTGTCGATCAATGATATATTGGGAGAAAGTTAGTGAGCTACAAGTACTCGGACCAAAACTTATTGAACAAGCCATCGAGAAAGTTCGCATGGTGCGAGAAAATCTTCGAGTTACACCAAGTCGTCAGAAAAGCTATGCAAATGTACATAGGTGACCTTGGGAATTTATGAAGGGTGATCATATATTCCTAAAGGTGACACCTATACGAGGTGTGATACGGTTCGGCATCAAAGGGAAACTGAGTCCACAGTTTCTCAGACCTTTCGAGATTCTATATTTGGTGGCCCCAGTGGCGTATCAACTTGTGCTACCTCCTGCTTTTGCGAAAGTACATGATGTCTTCCATATTTCCTAACTTAGGTGAAACGTGCATGACCGGAGTCACTTTGTGAACTTTGATCTGCTTGAGCTGAGTGCTGACCTATCTTACTCGGAAGAACCTGTTCAAATCCTAAACAAGAAAGAGAAGACCCTATGGAATCGATTAGTGGCTTTGGTCCGTGTGTTGAGATAGAATCATATAGTTGTGGAATGGACATGGGAGTTGGAGGAACTGATGTAGAAGCAGTACCCTTCCTTATTCAATAACCTAGAGGTAGAACCTTTATTTTATGTTTCGAGGACAGAATAATTTCTTATTAGTATATTATGTAGTATCCCGCTCCTCGAGATTCACTATATATGGCTTGTAGCTCAATTAACTCAGTCAAAATTGAGTATGGGGAAACTTTATAGTAGAATCGATCACTAACAATGCAATAAACCTTTCTAATTCATGGATCGGCTTTTGTTGGAATGAGTCCAATAGCTTTCGTTGGATTTTTTGTTGGCTTTCTTGGATTTTTGCTGTTAGGTTTTGATGAATGCATTTTTGTGATTAGTTTTTGATGATTGATTATTTAGCCTATTTTTATCGATTATATGCATTCATTCTAAAGAATTCTGAGAGAAATAAAGACGATAGTCTAACTAAATATTGGTGCCAATGTAGATAGAAACGTAACCGAAGCCTGAGAGAACAGGCGTATTTTCTTTCTCGACATTCTCTATTTATTAAGCAGTTATGTCCCTTCTTCTCTAATCCTTCATGCCAATAATCAATAATATTCTCTTGTAACCTTTCTAAGTCCAATGATCGATAAAGCCACTAATGGCACAAGTTTTATACTACTATTATAAATTATTAGAATTGCATTGATAAGAGGCAAGTTTAATTATGTAACACAGGGAAGTATATAATCATTGTGTCATGGTTTGGTACCATGACTTAGCGGTAAATTAGAGTCTACGGACTACTAATCGAATCAAATAAATAAGTATATTGAAATAAGAATAGAGAAATATACATTGTTGCGCTGAAAAATTTAATACCTTACACTGCTCTTGATGCTTATCATATAGTCGTAGATGCATTGTATGGTCATGGACAACTTATGCACAAGGTAGTAAATTTCCTTGAAAGGAACCTGGGACACTAGGGACCGTTTGACCAGGGAGAAATAGTATTGCTTTGGTAGCATTGGGTATAACGCGATACATATATTAAGGCTTGCTACCTGCTTTGAATGGCGCATTGCACGTCCATCAAAGTCCTATATGGCATGTCCATCATGGTACTACAACATAAATGACCTAGTGAGAATGAGTTGTCTACTAATGATGTCTTATACATGGGCGGTAAGAAAAATCCTGTAAATTAAACGGGAACTGCCATTGGCCGGGGTAAAGATTCCATATGTGCAAGCTTATATATATATTTCACTTCATGAACTGTTGCTTATAAACTGTTGTCTATTATAATATTGCATTTATAATGTTGCCTATTTAACTTCTGCCTTAATTAAGAAGTGTTGTTTTATGTGAGTAGGCCAGTTCTGCTTACCAGTACAAGTTAAGTACTGACCCAAGCCACTGTAGAAAAACTAGGTGACCGAGATACCTGGGGCGCTTAAGAGAATTAAAGCTTTTATTGCAGTCTTTTCAAACTTCTTCCTATTTCCAAAGTATTACAAAGATTTCTAGTAGCTTTTGTCAAGATTCTAAGAAGTAATAAAGGGACATAATGTTTGGGATAAGAACATTATTTTATGTCAGCCAATCAGTCTTTCTTTTATGCAAAGCTATGTAAGTCGTTCAGGTATTTAAATTTTGGTGCTAGAAAAATTGTACTTCATTGTAATGAATCAAAAAAGGAATTATTTTCTTTCTATATAAATGTGTGTTTTATAATCTACTACTATGTTATTGAACTGGTTATAAAAGATATTTGACACATGTTCATGTTCTTGTCTTGTACAAGTGCAACCCCAAACATGTTTTGCATCACGCCCAGCGAGTACAAATGGTTTTGCGAAACTGAATGTGAGGATGAATCAATTTTACGAAACCGGGATGTGACAACCGGCCCCCTTTTCCTCCTCTCCAAGCAATAAGTAATGTCTAATACACCCCTACTAGTTAGTTATGAGGTTTAATTAGGGAAGGCTATATTAGGAGACCACTAATTTTTTATGAAACTAATCTAATCTTCTTAATTAATTAAGGGAAAGAGTCTAATAGGCTTAACCCAATATTGGGCTTAATGTGTTATGACAAGTTCTAACGGGTCCATTAGTGACAAGTACAAATAAACAATCTAGTCTACTAACTAATAAATAAATAGCACAACACATAATAAATAATTAGTAGCACAATATATAAATATTTAATAAATAAATAATAAATATGCTAAATGACAAAAATACCCTCATCTAGAAATATGGAAGTGACAGATCACGCAGGATGGTCACCATTTGGATATTATTTAAATCCTAAATAGTTTATTGCGATATCCGACTATTATATTGTACTATGTATTTTGTGCTATCTTATCAAAGTGGCCTTGACCGGTGTATAATTACTATGTGCTACGCGGTAATTTATGGCTTGGCTAGCCCTGCTGGCATATGGTTCAATCCGAGGATTCTTATTACATGTATAATACCTCTAGGATAACCAGACTCCACCTAGCAAGCCATACAAGTGATTAACCGATACTGTAATTAAACTTGTTTGTGCTTGTATCTACTGTTGAATAGTTTAGTGACATGGACTATCATTGTGCGATGGTCTAACCCTTGTCCTAGTTTGGTTGTAGGGTTAGATTGTTGTATCAAGATAGGCTATGGACCGAAACTATGATACATAACTATATATGTGTGTGTGTGTGTGTGTATGTGTGTGTGTGTGTGTATGTGTTTATTTCTCTCTGGTTTTGCTTCTTCATTCGTGCTTCCTTTGTGGTACTTGCTATTTGGGTCTAAACCCAAATTGGTTTGCATAGCCAGGTTTAGAGCTAGCACCTAAGGATCCATCATACTTCCCCCTGAACAATGACGTATACTAGACGGATGGCCGTTGAAAGACACAAGTGGGTTTCTTTTTCCTTGTTCGATATTGTTTATTTTTTCCTTTTGGGCGTTTAGCCACCGGCATATGTTAGCTGTGGATCTGGGCATTTAGTTTCCTTACATGATTGTAATTAATCATACTACAGCTGATCATTGTCATGTACTTTTTCTACCATGTCGGCTTCTTATTTTGTACAACTGGTTTCTAGAATATTTTGATGGGACGATTGGGATAACTTTCAACTTGTTCATATATGTTCTATGTTTTCTATTCTTGTTTGACTAATTAAGACAATAGATGTTATGTGTGACCCTAAGTGACTTGCTTTTAGTATGCACATACTTTTCTAGTTACACCCGTGATCGCCGTACGACGTATAATATCTTGTACTGGATAGATAGCCATGTTTGTCTTTGTATTCCGATACTAGGGCATGACATAGTTTTAGTGGTGACCCATGTAGGTCTATGTTTTCAGACTTGTGGGGTGTCGTGGTCCTAGGAGTCTAAATCAAACGTGTGCCTTTGTAATCCTGATTTTATTCTTCTTGATGCCATGCTTGACTATCAAATCAATAGCTTCTTTGATCCTTCTCATCCTATTCCTGATGTCTCGTCCTTTTCTTTAAGGCTTCGCTAGATGATGGAGTAGGAAATCTGGATGGTCAAGGCCCCCCTGGGCCACAGTGAGAGGCAACACCTTCTTTGAGTCATGCCTGGGTTGAGCCAATGATTAAGAAAGTCGAGATAATGGATAGAGTAAAAGATCATGTTGAACAACGAACCCGAGAGATCCTAGTACCTCCAGTCATAACAGTGATACTTGACACTACGATATTATTGGAGATCATTCGAAGGATGTTAGCAACTCAACAGCATTAGCAATTTCAGCAACAGGAACATAATATCTTACTGAATAAAGGGTTACAAATGGCTATAGAAAGAGGCGTATGGGCAGATTTGGGGGCGTCGGTCAGATTTTGCCGACTTAACCCAAGATAATTTAATGGTACAGAGGCGGCCATCACGGAAGATGTGTGGCTCCAAGATATCTAAGTTATCTTCGCAGTAACAAAGATTCTGGCTGAGGAACTAGTAGACAAAATCTGAATGCAGCTTCAAGATCTTGCCCGTGACTGGTGGACGTTAGTGGAGGTTGGCTTGAGGTGTCCTATCTTTTGGGACTATTTTAAGATATATTTTTGTGCCAAGTATTTTGGAGTCATAGCACAATATAAGCTCTAATAGAGATTCATCGATCTCAAGTAGGACGACAGGATAATAGAAGGATATGTAGTCGAGGTTTACAGGCTGAGTAGATTTGCTCCAACTATGGTAGCTATAGAGTCTGATAGAGCGATAAGGTTCCAATAAGGACTTTATCCGGAGATTCTATAACTGGAAGAAGGGTACGACTACCAGACATACGAAGAATTGCTGATAGCAGCTCGAAGGCATGAGCTTATTATTCAGAGGTTATCGGCGAGGACATGAGGCCAGAAGAGGTCTCATGCTCAGAGTGGAGGAGGAGGTGGAGGAGTACCCAGAATGTTAGTACCATCACATGTCATTTGCATTCATGATTCAGCACCATGGAGGATGGCGGTTTAGACAGTTACAACACCAGCTCGGCAGCAGCCGAGGCAGCAATAACAACAGCTGAGCCCGGGAGCACCGATGGGATGTACTTACGGTTGTAAGGGAGGGCACAATCGAGATGTGTGTAAGGAAGCCAATGGGTTTTATATAAGGTATGGTAGTCCATATCACCGGATTACCAATTGTCCGATAATACAGAGGCCAAGAGGGCAAGTAAACAGTTACCAACACTGCCAACACTAGGGGCAGTTCAGCAAAGAGGGCCAGCGATAGCAGTATGGCCATTAGCTCAGCGTCTGTTACTGACGGAAGCTCAGATGTACCAATAGCAGTAGAATTGTCACTACCATATTCCGAAAACAGGGGTATTTTCGACTTTTTACAATATTTAATATTATTGTAGTTACAATTAAATAATTGCATGATAATATTTTTAATTTAAATAATTATGTGTGATGAGTAATTAAATATAGTATTAGATGCAGTGCTCATTTATTTTTAGCTAGCAGACTGACCTAGAAGCCAGTATACGAACACCTGTAAGGAATTTTGGAATTTTGTATTTAATTATTTATTTAGAATTTAATTATTGGAGATTGTAATTAATTACTGTATTTTATTTAATTATTGCGCATTGCCTTTGCTTCAATATTTGGAGCGCTATCCTGACTTTTGTCTTCCAATAAATTTCGCAATATTGCTCTAGACCTGCCCGCCTTCTATTCTGCTAATTTTGCAACTCATAATTGTGCTCTCTGTACATTATTTCTAGCCGCACAAAAATCGTCGCGGACGTTATTTAATAAATTCATATTTTGTATCGTTGTGCATTCCAATCGAAAATTGGAGGCAATCTTGACCTATTTTTCGTGCGGCCCAAATTAGGGTAATATTCTGTTCTGAGTCTTCTTCACTATTGGTATTGATGACCTGACCTAATTTTGGCCCCATGTACTCCTAATTAATTTTTGAACACAACTTGCATTTAATCTAATTAAATTAAGGATACTATTTAAACCAATTCTAAAATCTCAATTTAATTCCAGTGCCCTGCTAATTGAGCCCACACCGATCATACAGCGCCCCCTGACCCTACAAAACACCGGACACCGAATTGCCCGCCAAATTTTCGTCATTTTATGTGTTTGTGCAATTTCCCGAATTTAAGGGGCTAAGTTGCAATTATTCAATTGTAGGTGTCATCACCCCATTGTCCAAGACCAAATGGAAAGGTTAATTATTTGAGGACCAAATTGCATTTTCTCCCACATGAAATTTCCTTCATGTTTAATCTGGACCACCCATTTATTTGGGAGCATCCTCACCCTCCATCAAAACCCTCTCCCCTATTTAAATATCACATCAACCCTAATCCCTAGAAAACCTAGGTAGCCCACATCCCCAAGCAAGCCCTCACCTCTCTCTCCCCTCTCCTCTCTCCAACGTAGGGAACCAACCTCTTCCCTTCTTCTTCTATTTTCTTCTTCTCTTCCTTCTCCTTCTTCCTTTCTCCTTCTTTAGTATTTTTATTTGAATTCAAATTCAAAAGAGGAAGTAGAGGGGGGGGGGAACACTGTTCACCCCTCACCTCTGCATCAGCCGAGCCCGGCGGCCCTCTGCCCAGCCCTGGCGAACGTCGGTGCCAACCCCGGCCGAGTCCCCCACTGCACCCAGGCCGACCCCTCCCTACTGTGCACCCGACTGCACTCCCTATGCCTCGATGCGTCCGGCGGCCTGGCCTAGCCCCCGAGCCCTCGGTCTCTGCGAGTTTCCCCTCCGCCGTACAGTCCCCTCTCCGGCCGGCGGCTCTTCCCTCGACTCCTCCTCCTGAACCGACTCCCGCTGCTCATCCCCGTCGTCCACCGTGAGCTCCCCGACCCAGCCGAGCCCCTCCGCTGTCCGTCCCTTCTCCGGCAGTGAGTTCCTCTCCATCCCGCTGCACAGCCGAGTTCCCCTTCCCGATCTCCTATCCACCTCCACATTCACCTCCTCCTCATCTCCCTCTCCCCGCTCTTCCCCATCAGTCCTGCGGCCCCGACCCCCTGTGTACTCCGGCTCCGGCCATCCTCCCACCACCCTCATCAGCGGCTCGACCACCACCTCTGTAAGCTCCTCTTCCCCTCTTTCCTCCTTCACCAATTGACATGTATATATATAATTAGTGTAATTAATATGTATATGTATGGTTAATTTATGTATAATATATGTATGGGATGTATAGAGTATAGTAGTTAAATAATGTATGGTGTAAATAATGTATAGTGTACATTAATTAATAATGTATAGTATATATAATGTATGTATTTAATTAATTTGTATATATATATGTATATATACATTGGTTTATTTTATGGCATCTATTTAATAAAAGTATACTAATGTAATTTAAATTAGTATATGTATAATTATTTATTTTATTAATATTTAACATGTATGAATTCTAGTATAAATATTTCTCAGTATATACATGTTAATGTATGTTTTAGTATTTAAAATTTATGTGTTGTATAATAATTGGTATATATATATAACCATATTTTGGTATATATATATATATATATATATATATATGTAGATTATATTATCGTATTGGTTTGTATATATAATATAAATTGGTATATTTACCTGTATATAGTAATGTATATTTTAATTGGTATATATGAGTATATATATGTAATTAGTCTATGTATGTATTTTGTTAATTCGTATGTGTAGATATATTTTGTATAAACTCTTAGTATATTTTTATATATATATATTGCATATGTATTTAATTTGATATATATAGATATATTGTAAGTATATATGTTATTTAAGATATGTATATTTACGTATCTATCTACTAGGTGACCCTAGTTGACTAGTGACCTGCCTGGCATGGCCTGAGGCCAGTGTTTTGACTGTGTGTTAGCGTAGCATCTGATGCAAAAGTTATATTGTGTTGTGTTTATAGGACTGTTGGTTTACCCAGGGGATACTCTGGAACAGGACACCAATAATTACCAGCTAAGGACCAAGGCAAGTACATTCTCTGATAATTTCCAATTCTTGATAATTTCTATAAGTTCAATGATCTTGAAATGTTACAACTGAATCTTTGACACTGTGCTACACGGACTAGTATATAGCCTGGATCTACAGTCATGAGATGTTACCTTGATTATCGTATTGACATTGTACACGACATGTATATTAGACATCGTACATGATAGACTTGACTTGCTCGTGTATCGTGACGTATCATGGTTGGATCCACAGTACTAGTTGGGGGCGGGGAAGTAGTTAGTAAGAAATGTGATCATAACCTCTTATTGTAGTATAGAACAATTGTAAGTGTTAATCATGCTCTTCACCCATGATTAGCCAGGCCCTGTAGCTATCTTACATGTTCCCAAGCCGATCATATTTTGAAACTACTATTTCAAACACTTAGAATATATTACAGTTCCCTATTTTAAATCATATACTACATCACCCGTATATGATACTGTTCCTTGTTCTTTTATTTCCATACATGCACTGACTGTATCATATTGCCTATTGCATGTCTATTTACATTGCCTGTCTCTCTTAATTTGCCATTGTATTTATTTCACTGTTTTCTCAGTAGCTAGCATGACATATTTTATCGTATTATAGATATTATCAATTAATGGAACTGTTATTTGAGAGTGTTGCTTTGCTCCTTCCTGACTGGAAATATTTTTCCAGACTATGCCTTAGAGGACCGCTGTCCGACACTTTATGGACCATATGGTGAGTAGCTGCAGACTTGGTAGTTTAGTTGTGATTCTGGAAGGTCTAGCCGGATTATTATTTATTGTTAATTTTTCAAGTAGACTATTTGGTACCGGATTTGTCTCTGGCATTTTTGATGAGACTTGGATATTGTTGAGTTAGAATATTACTTGTTGACTTGTGTTGTGTTTAATTTTAATTTCTGTTCGAAATCTTATCGTGCTGTAATCCTGTGATTGAGTATGTGTTCATCTTATTTGTGTCATCCGTGCCTCCTTATGGAGATTGGATGCTTGCGTGACATTAGCTAGATAGTATCAAGACCTTGACAGCGTTCTACCGCCGACACTGCGGCGTAGGCTGGACGTACCCACGCACTCGTGCCCCTAAACCGGGTGCGGGTCATGACAAGAATCAATTGCAGTGCCAGCAGAGGCCACAATAACGCTTCCAAGGAAGGCAACAACGAGTAGCGCAATAGGGCCGAGGGAAAGCATTCACTTTATCCTTGGAATAATCTTTGTCATTAGGCGACGTGGTTGCAAGTAACATCTCTGTCGCATCTTATCCTGCTATAACATTATTTGATTTGGGTGCATCTCATTATTTTATATCAGTACGACATACGACACATATTGGATTGGAGTTTGAGGCATTGCCAGATAGGTTGAACATATTTATTGGTAATTGGCTTATAGAAGTTAATAGGGTGTGTATAGCGTGTCCAATCATATTGCGGGACTTTCATTACCTGTACGATTTATCAAGTTTTTTATGGGTAACTTTGACGTTATCCTAAGCATGGACTGGCTGAGGACATTCATGCTAACATAGATTGCTATAAGGGTAAGGTATTTTTTAGTATCCCAAGCGCAGAAGACTTCGCCTTTAATAGATCTGTAGGAGACCAACATAAATAGAGGATTATGGTGGCTGTGAAAGCAGATGAACATCTTTCCGATATAGTCAAGGAGTTTGTAGATGTCTTCTTAGAAGAACTCCCGGGGCTACCACCAGTAAGAGATGTGAAGTTTTGCATAGAATTGATTCCCGGAGCAGGACCAATATCATGTAAGGTTCACTAGATGGCACCATCAGAAATAGATAAGCTTTACCAACATGTAGAAGAGTTGAAGAAAAAAAGTTTATCCGATCCAGCGGATCACCTTGGAGAGCGCCATTAGTTTTAGAAAAGAAGAAGGATGGGTCAACAAGATTATGCATGGACTATAAGCAATTGAATCCAATAACGGTAAAGAACAAGTACCTATTACCAAGGATAGATGATTTGTTTGATCAATTGAAAAAAGCTAAGGTTTATTTCAAGATCGACCTCCGGTCAGGATATCATCAAGTATGAGTTCGGGAGAAAGACATACCGAAGACAACATGATATGGGTATTACAAATTCTTAGTTATGCTATTCGGATTGACCAATGCTCCAACGGTATTTATAGATTTGATGAACCATATTTTCAAGCCATACCTATACCAGTTTGTGGTAGTTTTTATAAACGATTGTCACGACTCGCACGCGGTGTAAGGGTATAAGTCAGAAACAACGCCCAGCCTAAATCGCAGAATCGACGATAGAACGCTGTCTGGATAATCTATCTAACAATATAATGAACCACCAATAATGATAATATACTCAATCACAGAACTAAGATGGAAATAAGAACGAATCAGATAACGAATAAAATAGTCACAATACAACTCATGAGTCTAAAATAACACATCAATGAGTCTGAAAAAAATAACAAAATAAGCTGGAGACAAATCCAGTACAAAAGAATACTACGAAGCTACAACTCCCGGGTCAACTGTCTCAGTTGGGATAAGTCCCTCCTGAGAAAGGGTCTCAGAATCTAAACCCACAACATCCTGAGGTCCATAATAGATAGGGTACCACTCCTCAGTATCATCTGGAAAAATATATCCAATCAGGAAAGGAGCAGAGTACATCTCTAACAGCAGTTCTAATCAATGATAAAAACTATATAACAGTAAATAAATGTGGATAGACAAGATACACAATAGATACAAGAGATATATATACAATAAGAAAATACTGGAATAATACAATAATGAACAATATGCCAATGAACAAGAATACTAATAACTAAGTGTGAGAGTGATAGCTTAACATGTGATCGGCTTGGGCAAGATGCAATGCGGCCTGGCTAATCATACGTGCGGTGTATGATCAACACTATTCAGTAATCAATACTTGATACAATAAGGATATTTATCATATATCTATACTAATACTACCCATCCTTGACTGGTATAATAGATCAAACCACGGTATGCTATGGCACGAGATTCCCAAGAAGATAGCTAGTCTTCCCAAGAATCAGTGTCTGTACATGTACAAGATAGCCAATGAAACAATACTTGCACCATATACACCATATACCAAGGAATAATATCTCATGACAAGATCCGGATATACCAATCCATGTAACCATAGTGTCAAGAGAACAATGAACATAGAGAATATCATAAATGAGAAACTATCAGAGAATGTACTAGCCTGAAGTCCAATGAATAGTCTCACAGATGTCTGATACGGTGCCTCGAAGACCTAGATATGGAATACAACATCAATACAAGGTTCCAAAAAGAGAATAAGTTAAACTAGTCAACTTCTAGGCCAAAAAGCCAATTCTAAGTCAAAAGTCAAATATGGTCAACCCTAGTCAACTATGGTCAACTATGGTCAAACTATGGTCAACTATCTATTTCTATGTTGCACAAGTCTAACACCAAAATATCGTATCAAGAGACTAAAGTCTAAGCCATAGAAACCTCATCTTAAAAGTTAGGATACCGTATCTCCGGATACGTAATTCCTAAGGTAAAATATCACAAAAGAAATCAAACAAATATTTATAATAATATAGAATCACAATTACAACATTAAATAGGTACCGTGGTTTTGACCCAGCTTGGTTTTGACCCAGCTTGATACCCAAACCCAATACTTTGGGTATCCCTAATTACCTTGGTTTCCTCAAGGTAATTCCCAATACCTTGTTATATTAATTACCCTTATATATATAATGTATATATACTAATATATACATATAAAGAATTTAGAAATTAATAATATATTATATTAATATTAATACATATATATATATACATATATATATATATATATATATATATATAAGTATATAATCATATAAATATAAAATCTGCCAACCATCGCTGAAAACTGTGCTGAAATACTGATTTCTGATATGCTGGCAACATAGTGACAGTTTCTGCCTGTCACTGAAGCTACTGTCACTGGTGCTGCTGAAATCCGGCACTACAGCTGCCGTTACCGAAGCAACTGTCGTCGTTGTTGCCTCTTTTTTCGATGTTGCTGCCTCTCATTAATGACAGCGGGTGCTGTCATTAATGGCCGCCACTGCTACAGCGGCTGCTGCTGCCTGATACTTGCTGTTATTAATGACAGCAACTATCATTAACCAACCGTCACTAAAAATTGTAAATATATATAAATATAACATATATATATATATATATGAAAACTCATAATAAATATATATACTAGGACATAGCCACCACCCACACATACATAAATATATTATAATTATACATCTATACATATATATATAAATAATCATATAACAACTATAAATAATATAATTACCCAATTAAACTTACATATATATTATAACAACATATACATATATACCCATACTATATAGCATAACATATATATTAATGCATATAGAAGAAGGGCTACATAATAGTTATTCTCTATATATAATGCGTAGATCTATGATACGATAAACACTATAATAAATACACTATTGTACATATATAATATCAATATATATATATATATATATATATATATATGCATAATTACAACTCATGAATTAAGAGCACAATAATTAGATCAACATAAAAATACACAACATATGGAGAGTATCACACCGTATCCCACTAGATCTAGGATACGCATGTGACATGAGTCCACCACACATCCAATTGCATCCAGAAGGACACAAACAAGTCACATATATTATTTATGAACAATAAAGATTGTCAAATATAGATCTACGTGTCCGTGTCAAAATACGACATGTACAAAGTCCTGTGTCGGAGGAAAAACTCCCAAATCAACACGTATCACCAAATTATTGGGATACAACCTATACGTACCCAATTGTGGACACGACACTAGCCCCAAACACATAAACACATGCCAAATTGATCTATAGGATCAATTGACACACACAACAAATGTCAATCTCGGAATTCTCCCAAAATTGACATAAAAAGTACCATAACTTTCTCAATAGGCCTCCTATGAACATAAAAGAAAATCCTATGGGTAGCCTATGCATATGGGTTGATTTTTTATGGTTAAATCTCATATTTAGAAGCTATTTTAGGGAGAAAAAACTGAATTGTACCTGTTGGGAGATGGATTCCCAATGAAACCTCCAATTGAGATAAAATTGCCTCCAACTTGTAGATCCTTGCTCCTCTTTGTAGTTCCTTGCTTCCTCCTTCTAGATCCTTGCTTCTCAAGTCTCTAATGGTGATTTAGGAAGGAATTAGAATGAATTTTGGTAGGAAAAAGAAATGGGAATGAAGGAATTTGGTAGTGGAAAATTCTAGATCTAGTTTTGGAATGAAAAGAGGAGAGAGAATTTCCCCTCTTTTTTAAAATAGGCCGACCCCTTTTCCTCTCCCTCAAGTTATCATGTAATGTCCATTATACCCCTTGGGGCCTCTCATGAAAAAATAATTAAGGAAGGAAGCTTCTAGTCCAATGATATAATTAATTTAATCCATCTACTTAACTATGGACTTTCTAAATGGGCTAAGTTTTAACCAATTAATTCATGTTGGTCCATGGGTCCAAACTAAACTAGTTAGGTCCACTAACACAAGTCTAAATTAAATAACTAACATTTAATAATAATTAAATAATACAACAAATAATTATTTATCACGCATAATAATTAATTAAATAGGAAATTAATAAAATATCCTTTCCTAGAAAATATGGTAGTGACAAGTCTACCCTCCTTAAAATAATTTCGTCCTAGAAACTCAAAGACAAAAACTACCCCCAGAGAATAACATAACAAAACTAAAGAATCATAACTAACTATGAAAGAACATAATAATGAACAGAACATAACTAGGAAATAATATACCTCAAGGCACAAACAAATATGGATAACGCTCTCGTATTTTATCCTCTCTCTCCCAGGTAGACACCCACGGAGAGTGATGCCTCCATGCGACGTGCACCAAAGGAATAGTCTGGTTCCTCAGCACCTTCTTTCTCCGATCCAGAATATCAACTAGCTGCTCTGGATAGCTAAAAGTAGGGCCCACCTATATCTCCGAGTGATCCAATACATGACTAGGATCTGCCACGTATTATCTCAACTGTGACACGTGAAATATGTTGTGCACTCCCTCCAATGCAGGTGGCAAGTCTAGTCTATAAGCAACTGCACCGACCCTCTCTAGAATAGTGAAAGGTCCGATGAATCGCGGACTAAGCTTTCCGCCTCCACCGAAGCGAATCGTGCCTCGTGTCGAAGAAATCATCAGAAACACCAAACCACCCACCTAGAACAAAACACCATTTTAAGAACTTAATCTATAACAAACAACCAAGAACAGGCACAAAACAAAAATCCAAACTATACCTCGAACTCCAAAGGTCTCCAATGGCTATCGGCCCAATGCCGCTGTCTGTCCTACGCCACTCAAAGTCTGTCTCTGATCAACTGATACTTCTCTGCTGCATCTACAACCATCTCTGGCCCAAGTAAAACTCTTTCTCCAATATCGTCCCAAGGTAAAGGAGTTACTCGACACCTCCGACCGTAAAGAGCTTCAAAAGGCAAAATCTCTATACTGGCCTGGTAACAGTTGTTGTAAGCAAACTCTACCAAATAGAGATGGTCCTCCCAAGAACCCTCGAAATCTAGTACACAAGTGCGCAACATATCCTTGAGAGTCTGAATAGTCCTCTCTAACTGCCCATCTGTCTGGGGATGATATGCAGTACTGAACTTGAGCTGAGTGCCCATACTCTCCTGCAAACTCCTCCAGAAATGAGAAGTAAAACCACTATCTCGATACAAGAGCATGATAACGGGAACTCCATGTATCATAACGATCTGCCTCACATATATCTCTGCCAGCTTCTCTGTAGACAAACCCACCTTGAAAGGCAAAAAGTGGGCCAACTTGATCAACCTATCAATGATGACCCAAATCGTGTCTTTCTCTCTTGGAGATCGTGGAAGTCAGGATACAAAATCTATAGTAATGTGCTCCTACTTCCACTCTGGAATGGGTAATGGCTGAAGTAAACCTCCTGGCCTCTGCCTCTCGGCTTTCACCGGTTGGCACACTAAGCATCTGGATACAAACTGTGCCACTTTCCTGTTCATGTTATACCACCACACACTCTCTCGCATATCCCGATACATCTTGTTAGCACCTGGATGCATGGAATACTGAGAGCAATGTGCTTCTTGTAATACCTCCTCACGCAACTCTCCACTAGCACATACAATCTAACTCCATGCCTCATAGATCCATTCAGTAATAGTAAAATCATCCTCCAATCCTGCTCTCACCTGAGCTCTGATACTCCTCAGAGATACATCCTCATACTATGCTGCCTTGATCCTGTCTATCAAATCTGAATGTATCTGCAATCCCCATATCTGCATAGCACCACCAGGAACAATCACCTTAATGCCCAAGCTCTCTAAGTCCTCCAATAAATATCGATCATACATTAGGAACATAGCTACCGGATACCTAATCAAAGCATCGGCAACTATATTTGCTTTTCCAGGATGATATTGCAAAGAGATATCAAAATCCTTCATCAGTTCTAACCACCGACACTGCCTCATGTTCAACTCCTTCTGCGTAAAAACGTACTTCAACCTTTTGTGGTCTGTGAAGATCTCCACACGCTCTCCGTACAAATAATGTTTCCATAACTTCAGAGCGAATATGACTGCTGCCAACTCCATATTATGGGTAGGATAGTTATTTTTATGAGGACGCAATTGCCTGGATGCATAGGCAATCACTTCACTATGCTACCGAAGAACACAATCCAACCCTTTCCCTGATGCATCACTATAAATAGTGAAACCTCCGCACCCTGATGGCAACATCAAAATAGGAGCAGACGTCAACCGCTTCTTTAACTCCTCAAAACAAACCTGGAAATCCTCGGTCCAAATAAACTCCACATCCTTTCTTGTGAGTCTGGTCATCGGCTCGGCAATCCTCAAAAAATCCTGCACAAACTTTCTGTAGTAGCCTGCCAATCCTAAGAAACTCCTGATCTCTGCTACTTAACTCGGGGTCTTCCAAGATTCTACTGCTGCAATCTTCTTCGGATCCACTAAAATACCATCAACAGTCACAATATGCCCCAAGAATTCTACCTTGTCCAAAAAAAACTCACACTTGGATAACTTTCTATACAGCTTCTCCTTCCTCAGCATATCCAACACAATCCTCAAATGCTCCTTATGCTCCTCCGGTGTCCTCGAGTATATGAGTATGTCGTCGATGAATACCACCACGAACTTGTCAAGGTATTGGTTGAATACCTTTTTATCAAGTTTATAAATACTGCCGGTGCATTAGTCAAACCAAACGACATCACCATAAACTCGTACTGACCATACTGAGTCCTAAAAGCAGTCTTCGGAATGTCCTCCTGCTTCACCTTTACCTGATGGTAGCCTGATCTCAAATCTATCTTAGAAAGTACCTTGGCGCCACTCAACTTATCAAACAGATCATCAATCTGTGGCAATGGATACTTATTCTTAATAGTGAGATTATTCAAAGCCCTGTAATCAATACACATGCACATCGATCCATCCTTCTTCGATATAAACAATACCGGGGCTCCCCCTGGTGAAGAACTCGATCTGATAAACCCCTTATCCTATAATTTGTCCACCTGCTTCTTCAACTCGACCAGCTCACTGTTGTTTACTCTATAGACATGCTACGAAATTGGTTCTACACTTGGAACCAAGTCTATAAAAAATTTAACAGATCGATCTGGCGGCAATCCTGGCAATTCCTCAGGAAACACATCCAAGAACTCTGCTATCAACGGATGTCACAACTCCTTGTCTTCCACCATAGCTCCACAAATAATGCCTTCTCCCTGCTCTGCAGCTCCTCTAGCAAACTCGAACTCTGGCTCTCCTGGAGGACCAAAAAAAACTCTACCTCCTCTACAATCTATGTTAGCACGATGCCTACTCAACCAATTCATCCCGAGTACAATATCGTAGCTCGAAAGTGGCATTACAAGTAGACACGCACTCAACTCCCGGCCTTCCAAAGTAACTCTTCGATGCTTGCAAATATCATTAACCAGGATAATGCCTCCCCCGGTCATGATCTTGCAAGTCCTAAGCAAAGACTCAGCTACCAAACCATGCTTCAGAGCAAAAAAAATAGATACAAAACTATGGGAAGCACCACTATCAAACAAAGATAAATCTGGAATGGAATCAAGAAGAATCAAACCTGCAATGACATCTCCGGTGGGTTCATCCTCCTCGACGGTCATAGCAAACGCTCGTCCCTGCCGAGCACCTTCTTGTTGCTTATGCTGGACAAAATGCTGATATTGTGTCGGAAGTGGTCCCTTGGCTGTGTTGCAGGTGGTATCGTCTGTGCCCTCGGAGCTGAAGCTGCTCACTGAAATGCATGATCAGGACACTCCCTCGATTGGCCCTTCAGTACCATAATACAAAAAACTCCTAACCTCCTCCTGTAAACTTTCCAGATGTGGCCGGGCTTCTTGCAGTAGTTGCATGGAGCTTGCTGTAACTATCTCTGCTGCTGAGGTGCCTGGTGAAAAGGCGCTCTAGTTGGAGTCTGGTTCTGTTGTGGCTGTTGGAAAGGTCTGGACTAAAAATGAGGACGTTTGGCAGATACTACACTACCGTTGGCCCCCGAAAAGAATCACGGTCTCTCTTGGGCTTCAAACCCAACTCCTGCTCAACCTTGTGTGCCTCCGCAAGTATCTCCGAGTATGTCTCATAAAAAGACCGAATGAGAATCTTCACTTCCCAGTTTAGACCCTCACGAAAATGAATAGCTCGCACCTCCAGCTCTCTCACCAGATACTCTGCAAATCGGCTCAACCTGCGGAACTCTGCAGCGTACTCCTCCACAGACATGCTCCCCTGAATGAGACTCTCAAACTGCCTCCCCAAGTCTAGCCTGTCTGCCCTGGCAAAAAACTTCTTCTTGAAAAGGTCCTTGAACACCTCCCAAGATTTTCCTGCGTCAACCAGAACTGACTTATTCCTTAACCAAGTACGAGCGATGTCGAACAGTTAAAGTCCTACCGCCTCAACCATCAGATCCTCAGAAAGACGAGATACCCTCATAAGACGCTCAATATCCTCGAGCCAATCATCAGCATAGATGATGCCCTCCGTCCCCTTGAAAACCCTAGGCTCCAGTTTTTTGAAGTCCTGAATATTGCCTGGCCGAAGCTGAGCAACCTGAGGAACATCCTGCTACTGGACAGGAACTCCTCTCTCAACTAGAGCACAAGCAAGCTGATGAGCACTCTCGATACCCTGTCGTAGAACGTCGATCTGCCTCTGACTGGGCCCTCTGTGCCTCGAGCATCTCATGAAACAGTGTAAATATCTATGACGCCTCTGCTGGCACAGGAGGTGGAGGTGGAAGCACCTCAGATACAGCTGGCACAATCCTCTGAGTAGGTGGTAGACCTCCAAAAGCAGCTGACACTCCAATCACTGGAGAAGTGATTGGTGTAGGCCCTTGGGATGTCGCAGACCTCTCAGAAGCTGTTCTCCCCTGCTGTGATCTAGTCTTAGGCGGCATCTTGAGACAAAGCGAAAGAAAGAATCAATATGGCACAAGATATAAGATATTCAAGGAAAGGACAAATTAAGAGATCAAGTAGCAATATCAAAGAAGAATAGTTGAATCAAAAGAATTTTCCAAGATGTGATTGAGTATCTCAGCCTATATCCTATATCCTATCGTAGGCTCGCAGTAGTACAACTAAATTGTCGCACTACCATGATATCACATACTTTGTAAAGCTAGACATGCATGGGCCACCACTAAAAATATGTCACAACCCACACCCGGTGTAAGGGTACAAGTCGAAAATAATGCCCAGCCTACGCCGCAGAATCGGCGATAGAACGTTGTCTGGATAATCTATCTAACAATATAATGAACCACCAATAATGATAATATACTCAATCACAGAACTAAGATGGAAATAAGCACGAATCAGATAAAGAATAGAATAGTCACAATATAACTCATGAGTCTAAAATAACACATCAATGAGTCTGAATAAAATAAGAAAATAAGTTGGAGACAAATCCAGTACAAAAGAATACTACGAAGCTACAACTCCCGGGTCAACTGTCTCAGTTGGGATAAGTCCCTCCTGAGCCAGGGTCTCAGAATCTAAACCCACAACATTCTGAGGTCCATTATAGGTAGGGTACCACTCCTCAGTGTTATCTGGAAAAATATATCCAGTTAGGAAAGGAGCAGAGTACATCTCTAACAGCAGTTCTAATCAATGATAAAAACTATGTAATAGTAAATAGATGTGGATACACAAGATGTACAATAGATACAAGAGATATATATATAATAAGGAAATACTGGAATAATACAATAATGAACAATATGCCAGTGAACAAGAATACTAATGACTAAGTGTGTGAGTAATAGCTTAACATGTGATTGGCTTGGGCAAGATGCAATGCGGCCTGGGTAATCATACATGCGGTGTATGATCAACACTATTCAGTAATCAGTACTTGATACAATAGGGATATTGATCACATATCTATACTAATACTCCCCACCCTTGACTGGTATAATAGATCCAACCACGGTATGCTATGGCACGAGATTCTCAAAGAAGATAGCTAGTCTTACCGAGAATCAGTGTCTGTACATGTACAAGATAACCAATAAAATAATACTTGTACCATATACACCATATACCTAGGAATAACATCTCATGACGAGATCCGGATATACCAATCCGTGTAACCATAGTGTCAAGAGAACATGGATATCTACACTAAATACAATGAACATAAAGGATATCATAAATAAGAAACTATCAGAGAATGTACTTGCCCGTAGTCCAACGAATAGTCTCACAGATGTCTGATACGGTACCTCGAAGACCTAGATATGAAATACAACATCAATACAAGGTTCCTAAAAGATAATAAGTTAAACGAGTCAACTTCTAGGCCAAAAAGTCAATTCTAAGTCAAAAGTCAACTATGGTCAACTCTAGTCAACTATGGTCAACTATGGTCAAACTATGGTCAACTATCTATTTCTAGGTTGCACAAGTCTAACACCAAAATATCGTGTCAAGATACTAAAGTCTAAGCCATAGAAAGCTCATCTTAAATGTTAGGATACCGTATCTCCGGATACGTAATTCCTAAGGTAAAACATCACAAAAGAAATCAAACAAATATTTATAATAATATAGAATCTCACTTACAACATTAAATAGGTACCGTAGTTTTGAACCAACTTGGTATCTCAACAATAATCACAATTTGATACCCAAATCCAATACTTTGGGTATCCCCAATTACCTTGGTTTCCTCAAGGTAATTCCCAATACCTTGTTATATTAATTACCCATATATATATATAATATACATATACTAATATATACATATAAAGCATTTAGCAATTAATAATATATTATATCAATATTAAAACATATATATATATATATATATAAGTATATAATCATATAAATATAAAATCTGCCAACCATCGCTGAAAACTGTGCTGAAATACTGATTTCTGATACGCTGGCTATATAGTGACAGTTTTTGCCTGTCGCTGAAGCTGCTGTCACTGGTGCTGCTAAAATTCGGCACTGCTGTTGCTGTTTTGGTGAACCGTCACCGAAGCAACTGTCGCCGCTGCTGCCTCTTTTTCCGCTGCTGCTGCCTCTCATTAATGACAGCGGCTGCAGTCATTAATGGCAGCCACTGCTACAGCGGCTATTATTGCTTGATACTTGCTGTTATTAATGACAACAACTGTCATTAACCATCCGTCACTAAAAACTGTAAATATATATATATATATATATATATATATTTATACATATATATATATATATAATTACCAATAAATTATAATTATACCCCCTTATTAATATGTACATATTAGGACATAGCCACCACCCACACATACATAAATATATTATAATTATACATCAGTACATATATATAAATAATCATATAACAACTATAAATAATATAATTACCCAATTAAACTTGCATATATATTATAACAACATATACTTATATACCCATACTATATACCATAACATATATATTAATGCATGTAGAAGAAAGACTACATAATTGATATATTCTCTATATATAATACATAGATCTATGATACAATAAACAATATAATAAATACACTATAATACATATATAATATCTATATATATATATATATGCACAATAATAACTCATGAATTAAAAGCACAATAATTAGATCTACATACAAATAGACAACATATGGAGAGTATCACACCGTATCCCACTCGATCTAGGATACTCATGTGACACGAGTCCACCACACATCCAATTGCACCCCGAATGACACAAACAAGTCACATATATTATTTATGAACAATACTAAGTGTCAAATATAGATCTAGGTATCCGTGTCAAAATACGACATGTACAAAGTCCCGTATCGGAGGAAAAACTCACAAATCAACACGTATCACCAAATTATTGGGATACGACCTACACGTACCCAATTATGGACACGACACTAGCCCCAAACACATAAACATATGCCAAATTGATCTATAGGATCAATTGACACACACAACAAATGTCAATCTGGGAATTCCCCCAAAATTGACACAAAAAGTACCATAACTTTCTCAATAGGCCTCCTATGAACACAAAACCAAATCCTATGGGTAGCCTATGCATATGGGTTAATTTTTTATGGTTAAATCTTAGATTTAGAAGCTATTTTAATGGAAAAAAAACTGAATTGTACCTATTGGGAGATGGATTCCCAATGAAACCTCCAATTGAGATAAAATTACCTCCAACTTGTAGATCCTTGCTCCTCTTTGTAGATCCTTGCTTCCTCCTTCTAGATCCTTGCTTCTCAAGTCTCTAATGGTGATTTGGAAAGGAATTAGAATGAATTTTGGTAGGGAAATAAAATAAGAATGAAAAAATTTGGTAGAGGAAAATTCTAGATCTAGTTTTGGAATAAAAAGAGGAGAGAAAAATTTTCCCCTCTTTTAAAATAGGCCGACCCCTTTTCCTCTCCCTCAAGTTATCATGTAATGTCCATTATACCCCTTGGGGCCTCTCATGAAGAAATAATTAAGGAAGGAAGCTTCTAGTCTAATGATTTAGCTAATTTAATCAATCTGCTTAACAATAGGCTTTCTAAATGGGCTAAGTTTTAACCAATTAATTCAGGGTGGTCCATGGGTCCAAACTAAACTAGTTAGGTCCACTAACACAAGTCTAAATTAAATAACTAATATCTAATAATAATTAAATAATAAAATAAATAATTATTTATCAAGCACAATAATTAATTAAATAAGAAATTACTAAAATATCCTTTTCTAGAAAATATGGTAGTGACAACGATATTCTAGTCTATTCCAGTAGTGAAGAGGAGCACGAAGAGCATCTTCGGAAGGTCTTACAGATTTATACTAGTTGTATGCAAAACTTGGCAAGTACGAGTTTTTGTTAAATCACGTATAATTTTTGGGTCACATCATCTCTGGAGCAGGTGTAGCAGTAGATCCAAAGAAGGTGGAGATAGTAGAGAGTTGGCCAGTACCTAAGACACTGGCAGTGGTACGTAGTTTACTTGGCTTGGCAAGCTATTACAGGAGGTTCGTGGCAGATTTTGTACGAATTTCAGCACCATTGACCCATTTGACATGCAAGGAGGCTATGTTTGATTGGTTAGCAGAGAGTCAAACAACCTTCGAGAAATTAAAGAAGAGACTGATTTTGGCACTGATTCTCATGCTTCAAGTTAGTTTTGGAGGGTTTACAGTATATTGCAATGCATCTGCCAAGGGACTGGGGTGTGTATTGATGCAACATAGAAGAGTGATAGCTTATTTATATGGGCAGCTTCAAAATTATATGATAAACTATTCGACTCATGACTTGTAGTTGGCGGCGGTGGTCTTTGCAGTTAAGTTATAGAGGCACTACTTATATAGTGATCAGGTGGAGAAATTTATAGATCATAAGAGCCTGAAGTATGTATTCGCCCAGAAGGACCGAAACATGAGGCTGAAGAGGTGGCTAGAATTATTGATAAATTTTGATGTAGAACCCCAGTACCATCCAGTCAAGGCAAATATGGTAGCCCATGCTCTAAGATAGAGAGATAGGGCATATATGTTGACCTCGCAATAACATATATTGGAGGATTTTCAAGATATAGATATTGAGATAGTACTATCGTAGGACGTAAGAATTTTTGCAAGCTTGAAAATATAGTCTAGTTTAGTTGAGAGGATTAAGGCAGCTCAGGCAGAGGATCCGAAAGTTCAGAAGCCTTGGACAGAATGTGAGTCCGGTCAAAGAAAGGAGATGATAATACACGATCATAAAATACTTAGATTTAAAAATTGTCTTTGTGTACCGAGCGGAGATATCCGACAGGAAGTCATGATTGAGGCGTACAGTTCCCAATATTCAATTCAGCCAGGAGGTACCAAGATCTATCAAGATATAAAGCAATATTTCTGCTGGAACATGATGAAGCGGGAGATGGCATGATTCATTTATCAATGATTGGTATGTCAACAAGTGAAGGCCGACCAGAAAAGAACAGCAGGATTACTATAGCCGCTTCCTATCATGATGGACTGTGTGACCGGTTTACCTAGATCTCCGACTGGTCGTGATACATTTGGAAAAGATGTACAGTAGGGTAATAGTGGATTGACTCATGAAAGTAGCTCATTTTCTTCCTTCCTGATTAGGAAAGTCTACAAAGTAGTTGGCAGAGATGTACATGTGGTAAAGAGTAAGACAACACATTTTTCCAGTGAGTATCGTTTTAGATCGAGATACTCGGTTTACTTCATATTTTTGGAAGAGTTTACACCAGAGTTTGGGTACCAAGCTGAGATTCAGTACCGCTTACTATCCACAAACAGAAAGGCAATCAGAAAGAACCATCTAGACATTGGAGGATATGTTGTGAGCTAGTACTTTAGATTTTGGAGGGTCTTAGAAAGATTACCTTCACCTAATCAAATTCTCATACAACAATAGTTAGTAGGCCAGTATTCCGATTTCACCCCTCAAGGCATTATATAGGAGGAAGTGCAGGCTACTCTTGACATAGGATGATATTAGTAAACGAAAGGTGTTGGGACCAGAGATGATCACGCAAACAGTAGAGGTTGTCAAGCAGACCAGAGAGCGACTTTGGGTGGCGCAAGATAGACATCGGAATTGGGCGGATCACCACCATAGGACTTTAGGGTTTCATATCGATGACTACGTATTCTTGCGGTTATGTCCCTTCATCTCTACTCCATCATGCCAATAAGCAATAATGTTCTCTTATAATCTTAGTAAGTCCAATAATCTATAAAGCCAATAATGCCACAAGTTTTATACCACTATTATAAATCTCTTATTATTTTAGCATAATTATTATGTCATGCCTTAGCGGTAAATTAGAGTCTACGTACTACCAATCAAATCAATGAATAATTATGCTAAAATAATAATAGGAAAATATGCATTGCTGCTCTAGATGTATCAATACCTTACACTGCTATTTATACTTATCATATAGTCGTAGATGCATTGTATAGTCATGGACAACTTGTGCACAAGGTAGTAAATTTTCTCGAACGAAAACTGGGGCACTAGGGACTGTTTGGCCCGGGAGAAATAGTAGCACTTTGGTAGCGCCGGGTATAAACGAGGCATTAATTAAGGCTTGCTACCTACTTTGAATGGCGCATCATACACCTATCGAAGTCCTATACAACATGTCTGTTGTGGTGCTACACCACAAATGACCAAGTGAGAATGAGTTGCGTACTAGTGATGTCTTATGCAGGGGCAGTAAGAATAATCTTGTAAATATACAGGAACGGCCATTGACCAGGGTAAGGATTCCATGTGTGCAAAACTTATATATATCTCACTGCATGAATTGTTGCTTATGAACTATTGCCTATTAAAATGTCGCATATATATAATATTGCCTATTAAAGTACTTCCTTAATTAAGAAGTGTTGGTTTAGGTGAGTGGGCCTGTTTTGCTCACCAGTACAAGTTATGTACTGACCCACATTTCTGTGGGAAAACTAGGTAACCGAGATACTGAGAGCACTCAGGGAGATATTGCTTTCGTTGTAGTCTTTCGAAGCTTCTTCCTATTTTAAAGAATCTTAAGGATTTCTAGTTACCGCTTTCAAGTTTTCAAAAAGTAATAAAGGGGCATAATATATGGGATAAAAATATTATTTTATGTCAGCCTATCAGTCTTTCTTTTATGCAACGCTATGTAAGCCATTCAGGCATTTCCATTTCAGTATTGAAAAAATTATACTACGTTACAATGTATCAATAAAATAATTTTTATTTTTCTATACAAATGTGTGTTTTATAGTCTGTTGTTGTGTTGTGGAACTATTTACAAAAGATATATGACACATGTGCACTTTTTTGCCATGTACAAGTGCAACCCCAAACTTGTATGATATCACACCCAGCGAGAACGAACGGTTCAATGGAACATAATGTGAGGAAGAATCAGTTCTGTGGAACCGGCGCGTGACTGGTTGGTATCAAAGCACTGCTTAAAGTTTGTCGAATTTCAAAAAATGGTTTTCAAGTGAAAGTTTGACACAATAACAATTTTCTCAGATAATTTGCTTTTTGGTAGTGCTGTATGAAATATTGTTCAATACAATAAGCCTATAAATATTTTTTGATTGCTAATAGAAGTTATTCTTTTATAGATGACTAAGGGTGATAGCACCAAGGCGACATGATCGTCTGACCTAATGGATAAAGTAATAAAAATGTTAGAGGTGCAAAGAAAGCAGAGCGATGCACATCACAAGATGCTACACAGCATCGTGAGCTTCAAGCGGAACTAACAAACCAGTTTTAAGAGTGATTTGACGTGCAACATCATCAAGTTAATAACTTGTCTCAACTGGTGGCTACATTAACGAAGAATAACAATTAGACCGAAGAGGCTGCCGCAAATATGACAGTAGTAGTAGAAGCAGAGGAGACAGAACAGTTTCCAAGAAGGCTACCGACATTCAAGTTTTGAGAATTCAAAAGCTGTAATCCGCTTGAGTTCAATGGCAAGACAGAACCAAAGGAAGTAATAGGCTTCCTAAAGACTATGGAGGGCATCTTCCGTATGTTGGATGTGCAAGGCACCAAAAGGGTGGATTGTGCGGCTTTATAGCTGCGTCTCAAAGCAAAAGACTGGTGGGAGTCAAAAAGAAAAGCACTTTGCGGTGCCAACCAAAAAGTCAAAGTCTCTTGGGAGTCATTTAAGCAGTCGTTTATCGCACAGTTCATTCCATCAGATGTTCATCACAGAAAATAAAAGAGTTCATTGCGCTTGAGCAGGACAATATATCTGTAAGCGACTACGAAGCAGTTCTTAAAAAGATCCAAATTCGGCGTCTGCATGATACCGAACGATGAGGCAAAACGACTGTGATTCATTGAGGGTTTGAATAAAAGATTACAGCGTGATGTTCTTAACTGGAAGTGTGCGACATACAGGGAAGCCTATGATGCGGCTTTCTAGATGGAGAAATTTTATCCTCGAGGGGCAACCCAGCACAAACCATGGAAACAACTACAAACGACCCATGGCAGCAAGCAGGTTTGATGATTCCTAGCGTTAAAACACAAATGACAACAGGGGATCCTATCTACGACCGTACTGTAATATGTGCAAGCGTGTTGGACACCGTCAAGATAAATTTTGGGCTGGATATTTTAAGTGTGGTAATTTGGATCACAAAACTGTGTGGTGAAATAGTGTGGAAAGAAATCAGAATCACGATTAATATCGCCATCATAATCGTGGGCAAGCGCCCGCAGGCAAAAATAGTGAATGCTCAGAACCAGTGACCAGGTGGACAGGGTAGAGTATTCACACTGACTCAAGATGAATTTCTTGCCTCAAACATTGTCATAACATGTATATTATTTTACAGAGAAATACCTGCTCGTGTACTATTTTGCTCTGATGCTACACATAGCTTCATATCATCTGTATTTGCTAATGAACACCTATTTTGTAAGTTACCATTACATATGAACCTTAGTATGAACACTCCGCCAGGAATATATTTGCCTACTAGTTTAATTTGTAGGGATGGTTACATTTGCCTTGGGGGAAATTATGTGTTCTTTGATTCATTATTCCTGCACATCGTCGATTACGACATCATCTTAGTCATGGATTGGCTCAGAGCGTACAATGCGATAATTGATTGTTCGTAGAAGGGAGTTATGTTTCGTATTCATGGCAAGCCAGAATTCTCTAATTTGTCTAGTTCGGCGTCATAAATAGTGATGGTTGTATCGGCAATGACAGCAAGACGTATGCTATATTCGGGGTGTGAAGGAAACCTGGCTTCTGTATGGGACACTCGAATGAAGGGTGCAGATATTGGTAAAACTGAGTCATAGCAGAATACCCCTGTGTATTTTTAGAGGAGATACCTGGAATGCTTCTAGACCAAGAAATTGAGTTCAGTATTGACACCTTTCCGTATACTCGACCGATATCAAAAGCCTCGTATATGATGCCGCCTGCCGAATTGAATGAACTGAAGCCATAACTACTAGAGTTACTAGATTATTGCTACATTTGTCCTATTGTTTCAGCTTGGTGAGCTCCAGTGTTATTTTTGAAGAAGAAAGATGACACAATGAATCTTTGCATAAATTATTGGAAATTAAAAAAGTGACAGTCTGGAACAAGTATCCATTGCCAAGAATTGATGATCTGTTTGACCAACATTCGGAGGCAACAGTATTTTCATAGATAGATCTTTGTTCGGGGTATCACCAGTTGAAGATCAAACCAGAGGATATTCCGAAGTCAAATTTTTGTAAAGGATATTGACACTACAAGTTTTTGGTTATGCCTTTTGGTTTGACCAATGCTCTAGCGACTTTCATGGATATAAAAAATTGAGTTTTTCGACCCTTCTTATATAATTTTGTCGTCGTATTCATAGATGATATCTTAGTCTACTCGAAGATAGAGAAACTCATATCGAACATTTAAGGACCTTATTGTAGACACTTCATGAACATCAGTTATATGCAAAGTTAAGCAAGTACGTTTTCTGGATGAGCAATATAGATTTTATTGGGCATATTATTTCAGCAGATGGTGTTTCAGTTGACCAAAAGAAAATAGAAGCAGTGGTGGACTGGAAACAACCTACATTGGCTAGTGAGATTAGAAGTTTCCTCGGCTTGGCTGGCTACTATCAGAGATTCGTAAAGAACTTCCCAAAGATTGCGTCGCTTCTTACTCGCCTTACCCAAAAGGGAGTAGTATTTAAATGGACAGACAACTGTGAGAGCAGTTTTTAGGAACTGAAGCAGCAGCTCGTCTCGGCTCTAATTCTTACTCTTCTAGATGGACCTGAGGGATTTCAGATATAGAATGATACATCTTGGCTAGAATTATGATATATGCTTACGCAGTGTGTGAAAGTAATTTCGTATTCCTCAAAATAGCTGAAACAACATAAAAAGAATTACCTGAAGCATGATTTGGAACTTGCGGTAATTGTGTTCGAGTTAAAATTATGGCGACACTATCACTATGGAGTGTCATACGAGATATTCACGGATCACAAAATCCTTAAGTACATATTCACGCAAAAAGAATTAAACTTGAGGCAACGACGATAGTTGGAATTGATAAAGGATTATGACTTGACGATTGCTTATACGCCGGGAAAAGCAAACGTTGTGGCAAATGCATTGAGTCAAAAATTCATCGGATTGTTATTTTTGTCACGCATGTTACTTCGAGAGATGGAAAAATTCACTTCGAATACAAAGTATATATAAAAGGAGCAAAGTTGCCTCAATTATAGTTAGAACCAAACTTGCTCGAAAAGATCAAATTTGCGCAAAAGGATGATCTATTCATACAGAAGATATGCGAGTTTATTTCAGCATGAAAGGCGACCGATTTCGTGGAACGCGAGGATAGAACTTTGTGGCTTAAGTATAGATTAAGTATATTTAAGGACGATGAACTCATGAAGGAGATACTAACTGAGGCTCATTATGCTAAGTACACCTTGCATCCAGGAAGCACCAAAATTAAATAATACAGTTGCAGGTAATAATGCAACTAAAATGGTACCTGTGATAGCTTCTCCTTCTGTTTCCTCCTCTGTAGCTGCTAATGCAAAGGCCTATCCATGCCTCTGTCCTCCTGTCTGCTGTTAGGTCCGGTCGAACTGTACCTCTTGTGGGGCCAAGGGTGGTCCCCTCTGAAATCTTTCGGATGCTGGTGGGCGCTGGCCTCCTGGTGGGGGTAGTATCCTCGGGACTGGTGCTGCTGGCCTCTGCCCTGTCTGCGGTGCTGTCTCTCTGCGCTGTGGGCTATCTCTAACAAGGTGCTGACTTGCTCCACATATTATGCACAATCCCAGCTTCTTCCGACAATCTTTAATAACATGTCCCTTCTTGCCACAATGGTGGCAAGTCGGGAGCTCCTACTGCTGGTATGGTGCTGCCCTCTGTTGTGTCTGTGCTCCGGGATGCCGGATCGATCCTCTTGCTCTGGGCTGGGCTCTAGCTGGTGTAGTTGTGCTGGAACGTCTAGGTCCTCTGACGATGGCCTCCTGGATCCTTGCCTCTACAAGAACCTCTTCATAAGAAATCCTCGCCTATATGGTGGTATACCTCTGTAGCTCAAAATTGAGGCCGTGATAGAATCACTGGGCTTTCTCGAGATTATTGGGTATTAGGATGGCACCAAATCTACTAAGACGGCTGAAATCCGCATCGTATGCGTCTACAGTCATATTCCCTTATTCCAGATATAGGAACTGGGAGTACAGGGCATTTCTGACTGTGGCCGGGAAATACTTTGCATTGAAGTATTCTAAGAATTGTTCCCAAGTCTGGTTCTTGCCTACACTGCGCTCAATAGAATCCAACCAGTGATGGGCGTTGCCTTTTAGTTGGGCCCTCACTGAGGTCATCCAAAGGTCTGGTTCAGTTGTGAAGCCTCTAGTAGCATCTCCATGTTGGGGACCCAATCGGAGATCTGTTCTGCAGTCTCATTGCCCGAGAAAGTATCCGGTCCTATCTGTCGGAACCATCTAACAGTGCCAACTGTCTGAGCTGGTGGAGGTGCTGGTGCTGGTGCTGTGACAGGTGTCCTTTCTAGTACTACCATCAAACTCTGTCTCAACATCTCGATCTGATGGCATTATGCTTGCATCATATTCTGAAGGAACTGTATCATCTTTGGCTGCCCATCTAGTTGTGGCATCTGGGGTGGATAAGGTGGAGGTGGTGGTAATGGGACCTTTGGCTGTGCGGTAGGTGTCTCCTCAGATATTGGCCTCTCGGTTTGTGGCATCGGTGTAGCTCATGAAGTCTGTCCCTCAAAGTGCTGCATTGGGATCGTCTGGAAAGTCTGTCCCTCGGGCTGTGGTATAGGATCGACCTGAGAAGTCTCGTGCTAATTTATCTGCGGGGTTTGTAGCGATGGTTGCCCTAGGGGTATCTTCTCTCTTTGGGTGGTGTTATCTGGCACCGCGACACCGGATGCTCCTCGTCTATTGCGCAAAGTTTATCTTGTTCCAAGAGATAGGACTTTATTAAAAAGAGTACGGAATCAAACAAACAGGATGCAGATATTTAGAAGCAATACGAAGGAAGTTCGAAGATGAAATCAAAGTGGATGAGACCTAATAATTTCTATCCTATTGCAGGCTTGCTGGGCATGCTATCATACCACAAGCGATAAAGTCGACCTGCTTGGGCTACCAATAAAACCATGTCACTCCCCAGTCCCAAAATACACGAAACTAGGCCACGTGACAATAGCCAACTGTCACATCTCCAAGAATGTCCTAATTTAATGGATCCTAGTGAAGAGTGCTACGCTATCCTAAATACTAACATGTCACATAAATATGTATTAACAACAAGTAATCTAATCTCATCCACAATATAAAATAGCAAGAAGTACTAAATAAACTGCTGGATGATAAACACCAGTCTCAAGATATCATAGTACAACAAATAATATCTGATGGGAACAAACCCACTACTATAACAAAATAAAAGTACTGAAATGATAGATAAAAGAGTAATGACTAGGACATCGGCTGACGAGATAATGATGCTCCCAATCCTAGGCAGAAGACCTACCAAGTGATCACAAAAACTCTGACGGTAGCACCTCTAGGTCCTCTGTTGTAGCGAACCTCGTCTCCTGTCCTGGGCCGTACACTATGGGGTAATATACCTAGTCTAAATCTGGAAAGGTACCAGGTCCTCAGAGGGATATAACAAGATACATAGAAGCATGCCATATATAAATACTGAATAAAATAAATACAATAACAGGGTGTGCTAACCATCTAAGTGAATGCAGTATAAGGCCAACTGTGAGTATATAGGAAGGTGTAGGCTAGACATATGCTGACGTAATTCAACAATCGTGACAACCGGCTAGTATATGCCACACATTCCCCCTATAACACGGGCACAAGAATACAATAACGTCCAATGTTCTATCGAGTATGGTATCTGTAATATCACCAAGTAACGTCCAACACTCTACAGAACATGGTATATGTAATATATAAATACGTCCATATCACTCCGTCGAGTGCAATATTTATATAAAGGGGTGGGTGTCCCATATGCCTACTAGTCGTCCTCCCCGCCCAATATAGATATACAAGTTGAATACTCGACATGCATATCCCGTATCTAAATGCCAAGTCTCTACACTGTAATAATCCTGATTTACTTAGTAACCATGATGCCTATCACACACGCCGATAGCTAGTCGAGCACGCGAACTCGTATCCCAACATGAAATTGTCACTTTGAACGTGTAGGAGTGTCAGATCTCAGAAGATAGCAGAGTATCCTCCAATAGGGTAAGTCTGCTAAGGACTAGGTCAAGTATACTAATCATCGACGTATCTGTCGACTGTACTCGAGTCAATCTCGGACGCGCACAGTTGTATAAAATAAAAGCAACAAGGATACAATACAATATATGTATAATTTAAATTAGACAGTAAATATGGCAAGGTATCTTTCCTGAGTCCTCAAGCTGTGAATGCCAATATCCTGCTCCTGCGGTGTCTCCTGGCTCATCCAATGATCCTAAACACACCAATATAATATAGCAAATCTAACATCAGACACTAGAGGAAATATATGCTTAATTATGACGTTGTATTAGGTACTGTCAGGAGATCATGGTTGGTCGGCTACAGTGACGCGTATGCACGTAGCTAGGGTGTACACATTTTCTATCCTTGTCTACTATGTATCTCTTGACAATAGATTACCACGTTATGGATTACGAAGCTGTCTACGTTTTACCTAGGCATGGCGGACGGGGGATCTGAGCTTGCTGACGGCTCTCCTCCGGCGGGGCGGAACTCCGGCCGGCGTTCAGCAACCACGGCAGCAGCGGCAGCGTATAGCAACCACGGCAGCAACGGCAGCGACAGTATATGTAGCAGCGGCAGTCGGGTACGGCGGCAGCGGCAGTCGGGTACGACTGTCCCAGGGGTGGTCGGAAGGGATCAGCTTCAATGGGGGAAGTCGGGGATGTTAAGGGAGATGGTGGTGTTGGCGTGTGTATCGGGTGGTCAGGCGACTGGGGTTGTCCAGTCGAGGATTGCAGTGCCGGCGTTCAGGCGGCACTGGAGGCGGTGGTCGGATTAGGGAGGTGGATTGCTCGGCTAGGTATGGGGGTGGTAGTGGTGTTCTAGGGTTTCAATATGAGGGAAAAGGCATATATATATATAAGTGATGTAGATTTATGGGTTATCCTCGAGGTTTGGGGGAGTGGGGGCTGGTCCACATGGAAGTGTTTATGGGCTGGGTCAGGTCCTATTTGAGATAAAATTAGCCCCAAAACTAATTAAATTAATAATTAAGGCACAAGGCAAAATTACGGCCATTGTGTAGCTAAGGTGAGACGCAATGACGAGTATCTAAGGTTGCACAATGGCCAGAGGGTAGTCTGGCATGTCTAAGAGGTGTTCGTGACCTTGGGTAGAAGATAACTACTGGTGTGGTGCTCCAACCTCGAAGCAACGTCAAGGTATATATATAAGACGTATAATGGATGCACATTAATCCTAATTAATTATAAATTAATCCTAGTATATTGATTTAATTCAAATTAATCCTGAATTGGTCGAGGGGGTTTACAGAGAAGAAAATGTTATCTTGGGGCCAGCACAATATACGGTCGAGACTTCCATACGACATGATCCTTATGCGGCCTGGACTCTTTGTCCCATAACCAACCAGCATGCGTCTATCTTGTTAGATGCATAACTGACAATCAGAGAGAACTATCCAGACCTTGGAGGATATGTTACGCGACTGTACCTTAGACCATGGTGGATCTTGTGAGAATTACATTTACTTGATGGAAGTCTTGTATAATAATAGTTATCAGGCCAATTTTCATATGGCACCTTTCGAAGTACAATACGGCATGAAGTGTAGATCACCGTTGGCTTGGGACAAAATTACTGAACGAAAGATGTTAGACCCCAAAATAGTTACACATACATTAGAAGTTGCCAGGCAGATCCGAGAGCGACTTCAGGTCGCGCAAAACCGACAATGTCATTGGGCAGATCAACATCGTTGGCCTTTAGAGTTTCGTGTCGGCGACCACGTGTTTTTGCTATTTTTTCTACCCGTTGAGTCATTAGATTCGTTGTTAGCGAAAAGCTTAGTCACCGATACATTGGGCCGTTCGACATTCTCGATCGAGTAGGCGATGTGGCATATTGCATTGCCCTTCCACCATAGCTACATCAGGTGTAAGATGTATTTCATGTATCTCAGTTGCGTAGGTATGTCCCGGATCCAAGTCATATCCTCGACCACTCTGAATTAGTCGTTGGTACCGATTTACCTTATGAGGAGCAACCCATATCCATTCAGGATTGAAGAGATAAGGTACAAAAGAAAAGGACAATTCCTCTTGTCTGAGGTACTTGGGGACATCGTACTCTTGGAGAATTGACTTGGGAGCATTAGGACGATATTTGGTCTCAGTACCCGTACATGTTCGATTTAGAAGGTGTATTTTACCTTGTGCCTTCGAATCTAGATTTCGTGATCAGGAGATCACTATGTGTTATAATGATATTGCTTATATGTATAGTTTTACTAGTATGATTATCCCGTGCTTATCCTGACTTCTCTAGCTTACTTGGATTGGAATACCGAGGACAAAATTTTTCTAAGGTAGATAGAGATGTCACTCCCCTTTCCAAAATATACATATTTGGATCGTATTATTTTTCTTGCTTGCATGTTTAGTATATTGCATGAGACTAGACCTATTCTTTGGTTTATCTAGGTTCATTATTTAATTTTTGGGTTAGTTTAATCATGGGTTCACCATGGTCTAAATCTCAAACCTCCATGTATATAAACCAAACCTCACATTCTCTCTCTTCATTACTTTATTTTCTTTCTCTCTCTTGTATTTTCTCTTTCCAGGTCTTCGGCAAGTATACCTTGCATGAGAAATGGAGAAACCCTCCATATTATTGATTCATTATGTTTTTTATATGTTTCTAACAATTTTTAATACTTTGAGTTTTTGGTATTGATAGGTGGATCTGAGTATATCAACATTTAAAGTTTATGGTTTTCATGGGTTCTATGTGTTTTTTATAGTTTTTATCGACTAAAATATAGTATTTTAGAATAATAGTTTATGGGGTTGATGGAGCATTTTGGTTTTTGGTTCACTTGATTCGGAGTTAAAATAAAGTTTTTATGAAGGAAACAATTTTTGGATTTTTGGAGCTTTTTTGCCCTGGCTGAACTTGAAGTTTAGAGAAAACGAAGTTCTCATGCGGCCAGAACAATAAGCATCCGAGACTTCCATGAGGCATAATCCTTATGCGGCCTGGACCTTTTGCCGCATAACCAACCATCATTATTACATCTTGTTGGATGCATGATTGACCATTACACAAAGTATTCTTGAGCTTAGTGACATAAATCCTTGTGTTTTGTTCGCTAAGCAAATAAGAAATTCGCTAAGTCCAAAGAGAAATATGCGGCCGAGTGACCATATGCAGAAAGCAGAGTATGCGGCCACCTTTCTTCGACGCATGATTATATAATTTTGTCCTTTCTCTCTGACATACTTTATTGTATGTCACATCAGTCACATAAATCACTTTATGTCACTTCACTAATACTTCATTTATTGCCCGTCACTTCAACACTTGTCACAAAGAGTAGACTTTAACCCTGAGCATGCGGCTTAGAGACTTCATATACAGCCTAGAGACATATGTGGCCTGGACTTCTTATGCGGCCCAGAGACATATGTTGCTTGGACTTCATATGCGGCCTAGAGACCCATGTGTACTTGATTATTTTGATTGAATATTTGTCTTATTCTTTTATAATTTATAATTTTGTTAATGCTTGTGTTATAATTGTAAGAAATAATAGATTTAGTAACCAGACCTTGTGTCAGACATGACAACGAGCTAAGATTGGATAAGAACATGTCATGAGTTAAACTGAGATTTCAGTATAAACCAGACTAAGTTAATAGTGACTAAGTGGCTATATGCATGATATAAGCTTTGTGTTATAATGTGATCTTGATTCATGTGACCCAATGTATATTTCGTAATTGGACTCGAATACTGTATCCGTGCTGATACAAATTATTGCCTGAAAGTGTATATGATCGGATGTGCGCCTAGGTACGACACATCATGTCAAGTGTTAAGTAATTTTTATGCATCGAGAATGCCTCGAAATTCTTGAACTCATAATATTATAAATATATATATTGTTTCCCCCAGCACGAGCATAATATACTAGTCAACTACCAAAGCATGGCTAGAATATCGATTTGGCTGAATGTTGCATACACCTTCGGGTGAATCCAAACCAAAATTTCTTGGATTCTTATCTAGCGTGCCCGTACTTTGTATGACATCTTAATAGAAATTCTCATGTGACCATGTCTTAAGATTTTGAACACAATATAGGGCTAATTAGGTAACTAAAAATGGTAGAAATATTTGGAGAGAACGGTATCCCGTGATCATGCTAATGAACCTTCCAACAGAGATTCATTCCAACTGTGCTGTGGGCTGACAACCATAGATATTGTATATCATCCGCCTTAATGGAGTGCAGTATCTGACCTATTATACATAGTGTCGATCCAATGTCTCCTTATAGGAACACGGTAACCGTTAATACGGTATTTTAGCGTAGTGGCCCTACGGTGAACTAGTCCATCATAAAGTTCATACATATTCCTTATTTGGCTTAGTTTTCTCATGTTTGGAAATTGAGTGATCTAAGGATACCTATTATACATTATTTATGAGATAACCTCAGACTCTACGAAAAACAATCCTTACAACTGATTGGCCAATATAAAAAAATGGACTTGGTTGTGATTGTATTAATCGGTTAGTAGCCTAGGAAGATGTACTATCATAGTGTGATGGTTCAACCCTTGTCCTTCTTTGGTCATAGGGTTGGGACTTTGCGCAAGGATATACCGTGGACCTAAGTTATGGCACTGAACCAATGTTTTATTAAATAATTTTTTTTTTGTTTTGTTTTTCCATTTTGTGCTTCCTTTGTTGTACTTAATATTTGGGGTTTAACCCCACTGATTTTGCATGGCCAAGTTTTGAGCCAGCACTCGAGGATACAGCATACTATCCCCCAACTTATGGTGCATACCAAAAATATGGAAGAGACTAACAAGTGGGTTTTTTCTTCCCTGTTCATCATTGTACATTTTCTTCTTTTGGGCGTTTAGCCACCGACACTTGTTAGTCGACACATTTGGACATTAGTCTCCTTACATGATTGTATTAAATTAGACTGCAACTGACCACTGTCATGTACTTTTGATACTATGCCAGCTTCTTATTTTTCATAGCTGGTCTTAAGAATATTTTGACAAAGCATTTGGGACACCTTATTTATCTATCATATATGCTCTATGTTTATAGTTTTCTTATTTGAATTATTGAGACATAGAAGTTCTTAACCATAGGAGACTTGATTATAGCATGCACCGTCTTATCTTATTATAGCCGTGATCATCGTACGATGTATAGTACCTTGTATGAGGTAGCTGGCCATGTTCGTCCCCATCATCCGGTAGCGGGGCATGACACACATGCTCGAAGAAGAATCCTTTAAATGTAAAACCCAGTCCGATAGCCGCTTGATGACAGGGGATGAGGTCTTCATGCTAAACCTCATACTCTTCCTTGATCTGATTGACTATTAGCTTGGAATCTCCGTTGGCTTCCAGATATTCTATGTCCAATTATTTATCTAATTTCAGACCGATGAGTAGAGCATTGTATTCTGCCACATTATTGGAATATGGTTCACTGAGAGAATAAGCTCGATGAATGAGTAGTTTGTCAGGATATATTAGGACTATGCCAACTCCTGGTACTATGTTTCCTTTGGATCCTATTCATGATGCGCCGTCAAAGAATAGTTGTCAGGTGTTATCTCCCATTGCCATATTAGATTAAAAGACTTCATCTGGGATGTCATTGTATAGTTTGGAAATTTTTGGTACAAGATCAACTGCCAGGAAATCAGCCAGCGGTTGACCCTTCACTGCTTTTTTTGGGACATATACCATGTCATAAGGTGATAGCAAAATAGCCTATATAGCCAACAAAAAATTGAGTATTCTCGCTTGGTCATCATTACCCGAAGATGATTTACTCTGGATATGACATAAATGGTTTGAACTAATAAGTAATGTCGTATCTTTTGAATAGCAAACATAAAGTCTTGGCATTCTTTTCCACTAGATTATATCAATGTTCAGCGCCGACCATCATACGACTGAGATAATAGATCGCCTGTTCATGGCCTTTGTCATACTTCTGTGCTAGAAGATCTCCTACGGAGTGATCCATTGCTCAAACATATAGCAAAAAAGGTTTGCATATGATCGGAGACACCAGAACTGGCAGATTTCTTAAATATCGTTTGATATCGTCGATATCGTCCCGAGAAGTGAGTGAAGGGTCGACATTGTCCCGATAGATTGGAGATGAACCACCTAATGTATGTCAGACGGCTTTGTAGATCACGAAGTTCTTTGAGATTACGCGGAGGCTGAATTTCGAGGATAGCTTTGATTTTATCGGAGGCAATGTGAATACCTTTGGAAGTTATAACAAATACAAAGAACTTGTCACTGGAGACTACGAAAAAGAATTTAGTTGGATTCATCTTCAACTGGTGATGGAGCATCAATTTGAACACAGTCTTCAGATCTTAAAGGTGATCATCTTTGGAGCGACCCTTGACAGCAATGTCATCCACATAGAATTGTACTATTTTCCGTAAATTTTTATGGAAAATTATACTCATGGCTCATTAATACGTTGCACCCGCATTCTTCAAGCCGAAGGGCGTGACTATATAATCGTAAACTTATAATGGTGTATAATAAGTGGTGTATTTATCGTCGTCAAGTAACATCTTGATCTGATTGTACCGTGAGAATCCATCCAAGAAGGACATACGTTCAAAGCCACATGTATTGTCGATCATGACATCTATGATGGAAAAAGACAATTTATCTTTTAAGCAGAAAGAGCTCAGATCTTGATAATCTATGCAGACCTGGACCTTTCCATTTTTCTTCATGATTAGAATGACATTGGCTAACCAGTCTGGATGTTGCTCTTCTCGAAGGAAGTCACATGATATGAGTTTATTGATTTTTGCTTCAATTGCATCCATCTTATCCAGACGGAGCCACCGTTGATATTGTTTCACTGGTTTAGCATTCAGAAGAATATTGAGCTTGTGTATGGATATTTGAGGATCTAGGCCAAGCATATCCTCGTGACTCCAGGCGACGACATCAATATACTCCTTTATCCGTTGGAGTAAAGCGTGTTTGTCTTCTTCAGGAAAAATCTTGCTAATGAAGATTAGTCTTGTGGAAGTTTTATCTCCTACATCAATTTGGATTATTTTATCCTCTGTACTTAGTTCATATTGCTCGAATCGAAGACCCCATTGAGTATCTATTTGTTGTTCCCATGGATCATTCTCGAATGATTCTTATAGTTCAACGTCTTTCTCATCTGGGGTAGTTGACACCATATTTATAGAGAAAGCCTGGTTGAATATGTAACCCATGCTTTTGTCATAATCCCACAATGATGAGTCAAAGGAATGAGAATGCGTCTTTTCTTTTAATTTTGAACTTTCAGGACTTATTGGTGGTGTAACATATCCCAAACCACGTCCAATCCATTGGTAGTATATTTTTGGCTTGCCTTTTAGTGAGATATGATGTATAGGAGTCTGTTTGCCTTTTCCAAAATTTAGACCCAAACCAGTTGTATATGATTCCGTCTGCCTTTTGGATATAGTTGTAGTCCATCCCTTGCATAATGTTCTTGCTGGTTGGATGTAACGATATGGTTGTATCTTACCCATATCCTCGTTAGAACCGTTAGTCTGCGAGACTCTTTTGTTTATTACTTTACCAAAGATTATCTGACTTTGCTTGTCCTGTCTCATTGGGACTATGAAATATGCCTCCTCATATAGTTCATATGATAAACTATATTGGAATGTAGATGTAATGAGCCTCTTAGAATTTTTTAGCAAAGGGTTCAACATCAATGTAGTGCAAAGTAGTGTCTTCTTTATTCATGAAATATAAGATTTCGTCATCTTCCACATAGCCGACAAAATTTTCAGCCTTGACAGGTGGCTTGGTAAGATTGATGACTAGGGGTTGATTTACTGATGTTGGTTGCTTGTTACGACGAAGATCGATAACCAGGGGCTCATTCACCAGTGTTCGTTGTTCATTGCATTGAAGGTTGATGACCAATAAAGATGACTTGTGCATGTTGATTCTAAGAGGCTTTGAAGGAGTTGGACGAGTAGTACGTCCTTTGACTCAAATTATCTGAGGCCCTTCTTTTGGAGTATTTTCAGCTTAATCAATAGTTTGATTAGGTTGTCCTTTCATAGACCTCGGTGTATGGGATGAAGAGTCAGCGAAATAGGCTTCGACACCTTGGAATGGGTTAAGGTCAGCTACCTCTATTTTTACTTATCCCCTATTATTCAAATATTTGAAACATTGATGTATAGTGGAGGGTATAATTTTATGCTCGTGTATCTATGGCCGTCGAATTAAAATATTATAGAATACGTCAGAGTCAATCATATAGCATGTGACTTCAGTTCATAGATCACCTATCTAAATTTTTATGCGTATATTTCCCAGCGGTTTACTCCTTCCAGTGTTGAAGCCTAGAATGGTAGTACTGGTAGCAGACAGGTTGTGCATTGGTATATTTAATCCTCTCAGCAGACTTTTAGGAATGATGATGAGTGAAGAACAAGGGTCGATGTAAAACCGGTCAACCTTAATAGATCCGATGTAACCTATATAATACATAGGCCTGTCATGCTGATTATCCTTTAGTAGCATATCATCTTGAGTGAAGGTGATGTTAGGAATCTTCTTGATAACGCTGTGGCATTGAGGACACACTAATGGATCTTCATCAGGACTCTTGAGTTTAGCTAAGCAGGAGTCCGTATGTATAAGATCTTCAATCAAAGCATCACGATTTTTCTTCGACAAACGAAGTAACTCGAATATCGAGAGTCGGGCTGGGGTATTGGTTAGTTATTCCCATATGTCAAAATTATAGGGTTTTACAAGTCCTTGGGATAGATTCTTCTGCAAAGATTTGTCGAAGCGTACTTCCTTATGCTTTTCTTTCTCTTTCGTAGTAGGCTTGGAAGGACCAGGTTCAGTTGTGACTGGAGTAGTAGGAGTTGGCTAAGTAGGAAGAGTGTTAGAATATCTTTCGGCACTGATTCATAAGTTTTAAGATAATCTTTGCCAGACCTGGTACTAGTCATGACTTCTTCTTTAAGCATTGGAGAAAGAAGTACCATGTTACAAGACTTGAATTTCTTTTTATCAAGCCCCTTCTTGGGGCGAGTATGTAGGCTGGTATCGTCATAGCCCAATCCACTATGGTATTTGTTGGAATATCTTCGAAGTTGTAGAGGAATACATCGTTCCTTGCCAAAGTTCAAACCTTTTTCTTTCTGGAGATCATATCCAATATTTTGCATCAAGCGTACATATTGTTTACTGTATCAATAAAATTGGGGACAATTCTCCTCAAGCACCTGAGTTAAGGTCGATGCTCTATTGGTTGAAGAAGGAGGAGGAGGAATTTGTATAGGAACACCTTCATAAGAATCGAAGATTTGTTATGCCTTATATAGCGGGCCGCTGCCAATCATGGACCATTGCCGGTACGTCAAGCAAAGCTTGTGAGTAGAGCTTAGTGGGGTAATATTCAGATTTTGAAATCTGATCTCGAGAGATACATTTTATTGATGTTGATCTTGATATCTGTCTGAATGATGATCTGTAGAAATTGTATTACCTAATTTATACTTCTTACCCTTCTTAGATTTTTAATTGGAAGATACTATACCCTGGTCCCAATCTGACAGCAGGTCAGAATGAATCCACATAATATCGCCGTGATCTGTGGTAAGAGGCACAAATTCCTCTGTTTGACTTCTAAGCGGCGGAAGATTTATCACTTCCATCGTATCTTGAGGTATTGGGATGACGTCGTACGGGACTTCTTGTGTTGGAAAGTCATCGAATTAAAGAGACACGATATTGGTAGTGACTATCTTCTCTCCATTATGAAGGGTGATAGCTTGAGCATCTATCAACGGCTGCATCTTCGTTTTGAAGACATAACAAGCCTTGGTTCGGTGATGTATATATCTGTGGTACAAGTAGTACTTTGGATCGTCTGTTTTATCAGTATTATTTGGTCGCTTGATATCAGGCAACGGTAACTTGTTGCTGTTTATCAAGTATTAAAAAATGTTGGGGATATCGCTCTCGTCAAAGAATATTCTTTCTTAGTCCTAAAAGACAGTAGAGAATTTTGTGATGGAGGAGAGGTGGGTCACTTTGACAGATTTATCGCCAAGGCCTCCTTTCCTTTGCTGTTCTGATTATTTATACTATTGGAGGGACGCTTTTCTTCCGCATTGGTCATTTGTAATCCCAAATTGCGTGCCATTTTTGTATCTCCTTCAACAGCTTCAGCCCCGATGATGAACGTCGTCTAGTCTTAAAATTGTGTTGGACATGTCCAGAGCCCTACTACAGGCAATAGATTTTTTTTACAAGTATTAATGAATACAGAGTCTGGAATATCGGGGGATAAGTTCAGAGTTGCCTTCCTAAAATGCTTAACGTACTCAAGAGTGGATTTTTTCTCCTTCTTTTTGATATCGATGAGTGAATACATCATCATATCCATGCCTCCCTCGTAGAATCATGAGAGGAAATAATACTTTATGTCATCAAATTAGGATATACAGTTATTAGGTAAACTACGATACCAATCGCAGGTTATGCCGGTTAAGCATCCCACGAATAATCTAGTAAGGAGAGAATCTTCTTTCTACAAATGAGTCATCGTCATATTAAAGTAATTGATATATTGGCTTGGTGATGTCCTGCCATCAAACAAGACTATTGATTGGGATTTGTATTTAGGAGGGAACAAAATATTATCCCAATGCGGAGGATAAGGCTGTTTCACCAGTAGTTTGCGGAGTTGATCTTTGTTCTTTAAATTGTCGACCTATGCACACAACTCTCGGATAGCTCTGAGAGGATCTTCAGGTCGGAGTGGTATGACTGACTAATATGATCCTGGTTGAACATGAATTATCACCGGTGGAGATCTACCTCCAATATTAAGAGGATTAAGAGTTAGTGCTACTAACTCTTGGATTATGAACGCTTCTGGATTTGTGTTATCCTGCAGAGGCAATGTTCCAGGAGTAGGCTGCACAGGTATGAATGAAGACACTTGGATATGTGCTGGTGTAGCAGAATGTTGGACTGTCATCATTTAATGCATATTTTTTATCATAGTGTGCATGTCCCTGAGAGCGGCCCCTAATAAAGCATTATATGATGAAGCAAAGAGCGGTTTATCATCGTGCTCCAGGTTGTCAACTTGCTTATATGTTGAGGCTTAAGAGACATAGTATAAGTTAATCGGTCAAACACAGACTATTTTGCTAATGCACAATAACATTCGATTACAACTCTATGACAATTGCAACGATGTTCATTAGGAAACACCGTTCTAATGTCAGAAGGGTCCCTCTCTTTATGTTTTTCTATAATAAGCTTACGTAAATCGAAAGAAGCTAGATAAGAGGCGGAAGAGTGCAGACTCTGCCTCTTTTCATGAGATATATTGATTCGTCTGTACACATTTTTAGTCCCTTGTGTATAGAGTGTTGTGCTGGCTTGATTGGTAAGTGATTCGTCATATACCGGTTTTTTTCCCTTCAAGAAGGAGAGAAAGTTGTCCTTAGAAGTCCTCTTGTTATGAAGAGATTGGTCCCACTTGGCATACTTTTTATGGCGCAGACAAAGTTGGTACAGTTTGTCTACGTTCATTTAATTTTGTATGAAGATCTTGGCCGGGCGCACTAATAGTAGGCTTTTGACGAGTGACACATAATTTTCAATCCATTGTGCCCGTTATCAAGATGTTAGGAGAATGATTCTTCCTAACCAATACTTTATTTATATGCTATTTGGTTTGGACAGCGGTGTTACGACTAGCACCCAGAATTTGGGCATGAGTCGTAGGTACGTCCAGCCTATACTACAACATCGGCGGTAGAATGCTGTCTAGGTCTCAATAATATTAAATATAACTCACAACCTGTCAATGATATCATCTCTATAAGGAGGACAATAAAATATACATTGCTCAACAGTTAGACATGAATGCCAAGATAAAAGATAAAAAGTAATGACATAAGTCTAACACAATATCTCAATAAAGATATACTACAGTCTAGCTGTCCAACATAAATAGTCTCCACAAGTCTCAAATTAAACTCAACATAAGTCTCGACATAAACTCAAATAAACCTCAATTGCATAAAATAAATAATGTCTAAATAGCTGCAGGTAGTGTCTCCTCTACAGGAATGGACTCATCTAAGCTCTCTGGTATGTAGTCTGCATCTATACCTGGTCCATAATGTGTAGGACAGAAATCCTCCAGATTCTCTGAAAAAAATATTCACTCAGGATTGGAGCAAAGTACAAGCACTAACAACAGTTCCATGTATATTGACAAAAACTATAATACAGTGTAAAGAAATATAAGATAGATACAAATACTGGCAATAAAAAATACTGAAAATAAAAATACTGGAGCATATATCATCATCAATGGTACAACTAGCAATAAACAGAAATGTAAGTGTATGCTAGAATAATAAACTGGAATATAAGTGAATGCTAGAACGATAACTAGAATATAAGGAAATGCTAGATCAATAACTAGAAATACTTGTATAGACTATATAGCTAAGTGTGTGAAATATCATCATATCATGTGAACGGCTTGGGACTAATCAGGCTTGCTATGTATGACTAGCTATGATTCATGTAAGGTCAGGCTAACCATCCAGTTAGCTATGATGCTAGCAATAGTCAGGCTAATCATACATAACAGGGTATGAGACATGTAATGGTCAGGCTGCACCGACGTGAGGTATGGGTGAGCTATGATTCTTGTAGAGTTGGGTATGATCACATAATCTACAAATATCTTTCCATCCCGAGCTAGCACGATAGATCCCAATCATGACTCCTCATGACAGGTCTCGATGATGCCAACTCGTGTATCCACAGTGTCAGAATTATTTACGCTATACCACTAGAATCATAGAGATGATCAATATAATAAAAACTGTCAGAGAATATACTCGCTTATGGTCCTTTGCTGGAAATAACAACGTCCTGTTTCCGAAGCCTTGTCTGAATAATCCAGCAATCCAATAGACATCATTTAATAATTATAAAGCATCAGTCGATACACTAGCATACACACAATTATAAATACACTAAACTCAGAGACTATGCCAGGGTTGACATTGGTCAACTAGCAGGGTCAAGTGTGCGTCTAACTACACGGGCGTCACATCTTTAAATGCTGAGCATAATCGAAAAGTCAATTAATAATACATGTCTAGTCAATACGTCAGTGTACACATGGCAGTTAACTCATAATTTCTCAGGGTCATATAGGCATATACAATTTTACGGGAATCTGCAGTATCCTATGGTCGTATAGTATATATATTACTGACATACCTAGTACTAGCAATTGATTACTTATATATATATTAATATATATATATATATATATCAAACTAATATTATATGCATATGTACGCAACTAATTTTGGGTTTAATTGCATAGTCTAGCAAAATTATCATGAAACAACATGCTAAATCCTAACATTATTCCAACATGAATAAAATCATAAGAGAAAGCACTTCGAACCTTGGCCTCGACGTGGACGTGCATGAGTGGGTATTCGACGTCGAGGTGGTGTTCGATTGCGTCACGGTGGAGGCTCTGCTGGTCCTGTGTCGAAGAGTCCAACGTCGAGTCAGAGAGTGGGGAGAAGTGGTTCAGCGGGCAGCTATCACGGTTGTTCTCGGCGGAGGACTGCTCGGCGGATCAGACAGAGTCAGAAGTACGTCAAGGCAGTACTGTCAGTGGCTGGGGGATGGATTCGACGAAATCGAAGGGAACGACGGCTCAACGAGTTATCGGGGCATGAAGGGAGGAGGCAGTGGCGATGGTTGAGGATGATGGGAAAGGTGGTGTTGGTGATGACGTTGGGCTGTTCCACGATAGAAGCGTTGTAGACGAGGTTAGATCTGGCGATGTTAGGATGCTGTGATATCAGGATGGATCCAGTGGAGGTCAACAAGTGCATTGCTCATGGGGGCGCTGAGCCGGCCAGTGACGGCGGTGATGGGTTGAGGGAGTACAGGCGAGACGATGCTGATCTGTCGAGGTGAATGGGGAGGTCAGGATGGCAGGGATCCGGCGGTGTCGGGCGGACTGGCCGGAAGAAGGGGATGAAGGAGAGGAGAGGTATTTGGCTAGGGTTTTGTTTAGGTGATGGTGATGATGAAAATATGGGAAAAGTTGTATATATAGGTATAGAGGAATAAGGTTTGATGTTGACCTAGAAAGTTGGGCCGGTCAACCACTCCTTCGGATTTGGGTTTGGCTTTCTACATATAGATATTTAAAGGGATATGATAGTTTTGTTTGAAAATGGATGGCTAGGATCTGATGAGGGAGAAGTATGTTGAGTGTTGTATACTGTAAGATCATGGAGAAAATTTACATGACTGGTCAATGAAGAAATTGGTACTTCTTCATGTGTTGTGTTCAATGGGGTGTGGACACCTCAATGCACTTTTGCATAAAGTCTTCAACAATTATAAAATTGCACAAAGTAGGTTTTTTGGATTAAATGAGGGAAAATACCATGTTCGGAGTGATGTAGTTGCTAAAAAGGGTATATGGTATTTAGTATGAGTCTTGAGCGTGTGAGTGGGGGTTTGATTTGGTGTTGGATCTAGTTTTGGGTCAAGTTGGGTCCTTACACCAATTTAATTTAAATTAATGTAAATATTGTTCAAAAATTAATTGGAAGTGCATAGGGTTAAAATTAGGTGGGACACAAATGTCATGAATATAAAAGACTCATAATATAATATTTTTATAATTTAGGTTGCTCAAAAAGGGTCGAGATTGTGTCTCAAATTTCGATTGGAATGCACAAAGATGTAAAGGTGGATTTATTTAAAATTAAATATAATCGTTTGTGACAAATATTATGCGGCTAAAATAAAGCACAATAGGGCATATTTATGAGTTACACAAGGATCAAAGTAGAAGACTGGCACGTCTAGGACAAGGGTATAAAATTTGTTGGAAGACAAAAGCTAGTGTAACGCTCCCAATAACGAATCAACGGTAAGGTACAACAATCAATTAAAATCACAGCAATTAAATATAATCCTTTATATTAAATCCCAAAAATGCTAATTAATATCCATAGTCCTATAATTTGGTCAGGGGATCATATAGTGGGTTTCTAGGTCCAGTTCACAAACTCATGCATTTAAGGAACACTATAAATAATATCATACAATATATTAACTCATTAAATTAAATAAATAAAAGGATGAAAATACCCCTATTCTGAAATGTGGTAGTGACAAGTCTACCCTCCTTAAAAGAATTTGGTCCTCAAAATTGAAATAAACTAGCACCAGAACAAACAATCATATAAAGAATTATACCTCAAGTCTCGAAGAGATACGGATACTACTCGCATATTTCGTCCTCTATTTCCCAGGTTGACTTACCTGGACAGTGATGTCTCCATGCAACACGAACCACAGAAATAGTCTGGTTCCGCAATACCTTCTATCTACGATCCAAGATCTCCATGGGCTATTCAGGATAACTGAGAGTTGGTCCAACCTCGATCTCTGAGTAATCTAGTACGTGACTAGGATCTACCATGTACCGTCTCAACTGTGACATATGGAACATATCATGTACTCCATATAGAGTAGGCGACAAGTCCAGTCTATAGGCTACTGCACCGACCCTTACAAGAATACCGAAGGGTCCAATGTATCATGGACTAAGCTTTCCGTCTCTACCAAAACGAATCGTGTCCCATATGGGAGAAATCTGTAGGATCACCAAATCGCCAACCTAGAACAAACAGTCTTAACACGCAATCTAAAATAAAACAATCACAAACCAAAATAATAAAACTGTTTGTGGTAGAAAACGAAAGAATGAAGATATATTCAAGATGGGGTTTACACGAAACCCATCTTCTTTGGTTTACAAACAAACTTGTACAATTTGATCCTATACGAGGATGTGGGAGTACAATTTATTTAATCTGGGTAAATATTGCTATAGGTGTCTGATCTGCAGTCGATCACTTTAGCCCTTGGACCACACGATGATGAAGAAGTGTCGTAGAAGACAGGAAGCAGCTTCGAAGTTTGCAAAAGAGGGTGGATGTACGATGCCAAAGTCGTCGATCCCTGCTCTTTGCCTGAGCTCTGGATTCTCTCTCTCTCTCTCTCTCTCTCTCTTGACCTATGGTTCGATCTTTCTTGGAAGTTCGACCTTGGATCTGATATTGGTTTTCTTGACCAATTTTTGACCTCCTAATTTGTCGACCGTGGATCTGATATTGGTTTTCTTGACCAATTTTCCGACCTTGTTCCTCATTGATAGAGGTCTCTATTTATAGAGTTTTAGTGACAGAGACCACTTCGTCGGTGTAGAAACCGAGGAGTGGAAAGTACAGCACCTTTTTATACAACGGTAAAAATAACCAATGCCTGTGTATAGATGATCCTTTGAATGAGCGTGTGACAGGGGTCTAACTAAGGGACAAAATGCGTATAATCGCTATGAAGATCACGGCGTAGAAGCCACATAGGTAGGTATCCCTCGTATAGAAGAGGTGGGCGTAGAAGCCAATGTCTGTCACCATGGCGTAGAAGCCAAGTAGGCATAGAAGTCAAAATAGACATAGAAGCTGAGTAGTCATAGAGGCCGAGTGGGCGTAGAAGCCGAGTGGTCATAGAGTCCGAGTGGGCGTAGAAGCCGAATGGTCATAGAGGCCGAGTGGGCGTAGAAGCCGAGTGAGCACCGGAGCTGAATGGGCGTAGAAGCCGCTGTATACCGTGCCAGAGTGCTGATGTGGACGTCTTAGCTGGAATTACGGCTTTTGAAGATATAATCAAATCTCTTGCATTAAATGCCGAGATTTGCCACCATCATGTGCATTAAATACGGAAGCGTGTTTTGAAGGTCTACAGCCCTTCTGCGCATCAGCCGCAGGGACATGCCTTGAGAAACTGTCACCGCTCTGTGCATTTGATGTAGAGACGTGCCTCGAGCAACTGTCATCGCTCTGTGCATTGGACGTTGAGACGTACCTCGAGCCCCGTACGGAGTACAACTTTTGATGTGCCAAGCGATTTGTCTACTGCAGAGTGTAAACTGTTCATGTCTGCCTGTGTAAAACAAGGTAGTATATCCCTTTGTGCACGTAAAAGCAGTTTACACAAAGGAGATGGCGGTAAATGACAGCCTGGGTCGCAGTGTCGTGCCATCATTATAGCCGTCGTCTGGGTAGTCGAGCAGTATCCCTTTTTCAGAAGTCCAGACGTCAGGTTCATTGCAGAATCTGACAGGTTCACTTCGGAGAATACGGAGCGTCTCTCGTACACTTCAATGCTGCGTTGCAAGAGGATGGGTTTCACGCCCAGGAGTGGACGAAGCACCCTGTTTATGCTGAAGCGGTTTGGACGTACTACCTTATGTTGAGCTTATATTTCATGCTGTATTTGGCAGAGAAAGCTCTGTTGTACGCTTGATGGCTCTGAAGGCCTCTGTCCACGCTGTTCTGCATCAATACGCTGCGTATAGCCATCCAGCGTATTTTTTATGCGTCTACAAGACCCTATTCAAAGCATTCAAATTCCTCGAAATTTGAAACGCTTTGAATGAAGCATGAACCGCTCCTCGTAACTCAAAATGTTTCTGAATGGAGCATTGAAACGGTCGATGCTGACTTTATGGCGGATTTATTGGTGACCGGTGTGACCTCTTTCGCCTATAAAAAGGCTGAGGGTTTAACCTGTTCTCCCCACATTTCCATCACCACGCAGAGATGATCGCCGAAGTTTGTCGGGTCGATCAGAGGAAGAAGGAGATCATGTTCTTCCAGCGTGTAAGGAGCCGAAGAAGACGACGTCTTCGAGCAAGTGTCCACTGCAACGATGGATCATGGTAGGATATCTTAGCCTCCCTTGCTCGAGATAATCAGCAACTTTATATGGCTGTTCTTCCAGGAGAAGGGAAGGGTCGTATTAGACCACACGGCTTGCAAGCGGTGTCTTCTCCTGTTACCTCCACGGGGAGTATAGCGTTGAAGCGCCTTCTGGCTCTCCTCGGGCTCCTGGCGATGATACGGAGGCGCCCGACTTCGAGGAAGAAATATCTTCGGGGGCCAGCTCGCCCGGAGTGGTTTCGTCACCTCAAGAGGAGGACGAACCCATTGTCGTGACCTCGTCTCTCGCGAGTATGCCGATGACTTCGACCGTTGTTGTCGCACCTCCTTCGGTTGCACCACCCTTTGAGGCCGAGGCTGTGGCTACCTCGTCTGCAATCATTCCTGAAGGGGGACTTGCCAATATTGTGGCCACTCCTGGCGTCCAATTGGATCTAGTCACACTGACCAAGCAATACACCAGCCTCTTTTACACCAGTTTAAAAACGCTGATATCAATGGTGTTGGCGAAGAATCTAGACTTCGAGCGTCTGAAGAAGGCTTCTCAGTTTCCAATCGGGGCGGTCAGAGAGTTCGACGATTCTGGGGTAGCTGACGCCCTGGAGGCGATGGTTAATGGTTTGGAGCAACCCATTAACGAATACTTGCAGCTGGCTCGGGGCAGCCTTAAAGCTGAGGTTCAGGCCAGATATGACCTCATAACTGCGCGGCTTACTAAACAGCTGGAAAGCCTAGATAACTCCATCAAAGCACATAAGCTAGAGATGGATAAAAGAGAAGCTGTCGTGGCGAAGGCTCTTGCTCTTCAGACGAAGTGCCAATCCGAGCATGAAGGGAATGTAGCGAGGGCCCGCAAGTTGAAGGAAAAACTCGCTCTGGCAGAGGAGTGGGCTTCTCAGTTGTTGGCAGGTCTAGATGTAGCGACTGGTCGACTGAGCGCAGCACGACAGGATCTGGAACGCGCAGAAGCTGCCCGTGCTGGCTCTCTTCGGGCAAGGGCCAAACTGTCCTTTATGAACAATCCCGAGGTACGGCTGGAGCAGGCCCGCGCTGATGCCTTGGTTTCCAGGGATGAGAGGATAGCTGCACTGGTACAACTGATTCGCGATCGGACCGCTCCCCCATAATGATGTACCCTTTCTTCTTTTTGCTTTCCAAATATAATTTTGCTCTTTTTTGGAATAAATAAAGCGAATCTTTTCTGACTTTATGGACCCATCATTTCAGAATATAAATGACAGATTTGGGCGAGAGTGATATCAGAGGTAGTATGAACGTGATAGACTCTTGATAACCTTTTAGCAGCATATATCTATTCAGAGGTCATACGGACATGATAGAATATGACCCAACTAGTTTCGTTTTGGAAGTAGTTTTGTCAGAATTAAGTTTCTCGCTATATTCCACTTGAGCAGGGGAGGTTAAGCATAGTACCTTTTTAGGAATTTACCGTTGATAGGAGCCATTAACAGGTCTCCATTAGGCTGGGCTAACCGGTAAGCGCCGTTTGAGAACGTTGTCTCGATCACATAAGGGCCTTCCCACTTGGGCTGGAATTTTCCTTTACTCCTGTGAGTAAGGATCATCGGCCTTCTTACGGCTAAAACTAGCTCGCCGACTTTGAACACTCTTTCCTTTACTTTATGATTTAAAGCTTTGGAAATGCATGCTTGGTACTGCACGATACGCTGTTGAGCTTGGAGGCGTTTCTCGTCTGATCCTTCTAGCTCTTGAAGCCTTAACCGGTCATTCTTTTCTTGAGTCAGCTTTTTAGTCACGGCTATCCTGAGTGACGGGATCTGGATTTCAATGGGGAGAACTGATTCACTCCCGTAGACCAGTGAAAATGGGGTACAACCTGTCGGTGTTTGTACCGTTGTGCGGTATGCCCAGAGGCATTCGCCCAGCTTCTCATTCTAATCTCTTTTGTTTGAAGAGACAAACTTCTTCAACAGTTTGATAATGGTTTTGTTGAAAGCTTCTGCCAAACCATTAGCAGCTGGATAATATGTCGTAGAGGCAATATTATGTATCTGATTTTTATCGCAAAATCGGTGAAACGCTCGGTTGATGAACTGAGGCCCATTGTCGTGAATTATCCTCCGGGGTACCCCGAAGCGATAAATGATGTTATGCTTAATGAAGCTGATCACATTAGACGCTTTTACCTCAGCAAGAGGGATCGCCTCTGCCCATTTGGAGAAGTAATCCATGATGGCCAGTATGAACCGGTGACCTCTAGAAGAAGATGGGTGAATAGGACCAATGATATCCATACCCCATGCTTCGAAAGGCCAGGATGCAACCGTAGGATGTAGATATTCAGACGGTTGATGTATGAAGTCTGCATGAACCTGACAGACTTTGCATTATCTTGCATAGTTGATCGCGTCTGCGATCATAGTGGGCCAGTAATAGCCCATTCTTCTGATACGATCCTGTAGCTTAGGACCGGGTTGATGTGCTCCGCACACGCCGTTGTGAACTTCCCGGATAATCTGCTGTGTTTCGTCGTTAGAGAGACATCTCAATAGCAGTCTATCGTAGGTCCGGCGATATAGGCATTGTGAAGATGCATCGAAGTAGAAGCGTAATGATCGTCTTTTGACGGATACTGCTTCTTTGGGGTCCTCCGGCAAGATTCCGTATACGACAAAATCTATGAAGGAACTTCTCCAGTCTCTTCTAGGGTATCTATGTTCACAGCGTAGCTGCGTTCTATGTGAAAGTTGTTCTTCACACAGAATAAATCTCTGTTAAGAAGGATTACCGAATCCTGTCTTCTTATAGGAGTGGCTAAATCCGCAGCTAGACTGGCTAGGGCATCAGCTTCCAGATTCTGAGATCGAGGTACATGCTCTAGAAAGAACCTTTTGAATGTCATGGCTATCTCGACCGTTGCTTGGTGATAGGGGATGAGGTCTGGATTCCGGACTTCATATATTCCCCTGACTTGATTGACGATAAGCAGAGAATCACCGAAAGCTTCCAGGGACTCGACCCCCAGCTCTTTGGTGACTTGGAGCCCGATTAGCAGAGCGTTGTACTCTGCCACATTGTTGGAGCATGGCTCGCTAAGAGAATATGCTCGATAGATGACGAGTTTATCAGGAGTGACGAGGACGATTCCTACTCCTGAAACCACGTTTCCCTTGGGACTAGTCCTGGAGGCATCGTCGAAGAACAGTTGCCCTGCATCACTTTCCATTACGGAATTATATTCTGCAACTTCGTCAGGGATGTCCTCGTATAATTTGGAGGCCTCCGGGATCGGATGAGCAGCTAGGAAGTTGGCCAGCGCTTGGCCTTTGATGGACTTATGCGGGATGTATACCATGTCGTATGGTGTTAACAGCATCGCCCAAGTCGCAAGTCGGGAATTAAGAGCACTTGGCTTGCTCATCAGTACTCGAAGAGGGTTGATCCTGGAGATGATATGAATAGTCTGGCCGGTGACATAGTGCCGCGTCTTCTGGATAGCGAACATCAGAGCCAAGCATTCTTTCTCCATTGGGTTATACCGGTGTTCGGCTCCGACCATCATCCTGCTGAGGTAGTAGATAGCATGTTCATGACCCATATCGTTCTTCTGTGCGAGAAGAGCTCCTAGCGAATGATCCATCGCTCGGACGTACAGCAAGAATGGTCTTCCCATGACGGGAGGCACCAGAACTGGCGGACTGGTGAGGTAGCGTTTGATATCTCCGAACGCTTGCTGACAGGTTTTGTCCCATACGAAGGATACACCTTTCTTCATGAGATGCAAAAAGGGCTGACATCTTCCCGAGAGGTTGGATATGAATCTCCGGATATATGCCAGACGGCCTTGAAATCCCCGGAGTTCCCTCAGATTATGGGGTGGTCGCATTTCTATGATGGCCTGGACTTTGTCAGGGTCCACTTGGATGCCTTTGGCGGTAATGACAAATCCCAAGAATTTGCCACTAGATACACCCAGAAAAGACTTCGTAGGGTTCATCTTGAGTTGATGTTGGCGCATTAACTCGAATACCGTCCTCAAATCTTGAATGTGATCATCTTTGAGGCGGCTCTTGACGGCTATGTCGTCCACGGAACATTCTACTGTTTTGCGTAAATGCTTATGGAATATGTTACTCATAGCCCGTTGGTATGTAGCCCCGGTGTTCTTCAATCCGAAGGGCATGACCGTATAGCAATATACCCCCAACGGGGTCCGGAAGGCAGTGTGCTTCTCGTCTTCAGGATGCATCTTGATCTGATTGTATCTTGAGAATCCGTCCATGAAAGACATGCGTTCAAAACCGCAGGTGTTGTCGATCATGATGTCCGTGATGGAAAGAGGGAACTCATCCTTGGGGCAGGCCGCATTCAGATCTCGGTAATCGATGCAGATACGTATTTTCCCATTTTTCTTCATGACTGGGACAACGTTGGCGACCCAGTCGGGATGTTGTTCTTCCCGGATAAAACCGCAGGCTATCAACTTCTTGACTTCAGCTTCGATGGCGTCCATCATATCCGGGCGGAATCGGCGTTGGTGCTGCTTCACAGGCTTTGAGTCGGTCAATATATTGAGTTTGCGATTAGACACCTTTGGGTGAAGGCCCGGCATGTCCTCATAATCCCATGCAAAGACGTCGATATACTCTTTTATCAGCTGGACAACTTCTTCCCTTTCAGCTGGGGAAAGATTGTTACTGATAAATATCGGCTTTGGCAAAAGTTTACCCCCAACATCAACCTGGAAAACTTCGTCTTTGGTGGGAGGTTCCCTTTGCTCGAAGCAGAATTTCCACTGCGTATCCATTTGCTGAGCCCAAGAGTCATTCTCAAACGGCTCACGATCCTGTTCATCTGCTTTAAAGGGATCTGCCACTACCATATTTACTGATAGTGTTTGTTCGAGAGTATCAGGTGAATCGGAGGGTGACGAGCAGTTCTGAGAAGAGGAAAAGATATCCTCATCTGACTTGGAAGTCGTAAGGGAGGTGGCATACCCTAACCCGAAACAAGTTTGTTGATAGCGGTGGTCGCCGCGCAGCGGCGTTCATCTGCCTCTTCCATTGTTGAGGCTTGGCTTCCGCTCCAAGTCGTAGCCTATATTTTGCATGATCCTCAACGCTTGTGGGCTGTATTAGTGAACTTGCATTTTTCCAGCATTGTCATTGAAAGGATCTTCCTGGATAGCCGGTTGATTGCGCATGCGGCCGAAGACTATTTGATGTTGGTCGTCGCGAGTTGGAGGGATAGTAAAGATGGAATCTTCACATGGTCCACTTGTCATGACGATATTAGATGTTGAAGCATCCTCCCACAAGATCTTCCCGCGTTTGACCGTTAGGGGAACTGAAGCCTGTTTATGACCTTCGTCTTTGTGTTTCTGGATCAGATAATTATGCAAGTCAGGAGGAATAGAAGAAGAAGAAGATGGCTTGTTCCTTCTGTTCCCATCAGTGGGCATACGGAGATTGGGTACCCTGGTTTTCCCTGTGCCACCTGTGTACAACAGGTTGGCCATCTGGGTGGCGGATAATCCCCGGGGAGGGTGTATTTCCGCAATCTGAGCTTGCTTTACGCCGTGGGACTTTGCCTGGCGTAATTTGGAGATCTGCTCAGACTGGCCTAAAGCTGAAGAGGTCCTCAATCGGCCATCGGCTTCCCGCGTAATCCGGAGAGTAGGCAGATTGCTCCCTCGCTGGCGTAAAGGCCGAGAAGTTGAGTACTCTGTCGCTTGCTTCCCCTCACGGAAATCACAGCGCTCATCTGGTTCCCCGTAGATGTCAGATGTTGTCTTGCGCACGGAGCATGATTTGTACTTCCAATTTGGCGCTGAGGCATTATCAAAATCTTTGTCTGTACCGCACGTAGCGGGAGACTGGTTTCTACGTGTAGAGTGTAGTAGATACCTCTGGGTTAGCGCTGAGGCTTTATCCAAAGTTTTGTCTGTACCGCGCGTAGCGGGAGACTGGTTTCTACGCGTAGAGCGCAGTGGATACTTCTGGGTTAGCGCTGAGGCTTTGCCCGAAGTTTCGTCTGTATCGCGCGTAGCGGGAGACTGAATTTTACGTACAGGGCACGGAGGGATCAATGCTACAACCTCTTTGGTCGGAGAGATCGAAGAGATCGGAGAGTCCACAGGAATGGGAGAGGATATCTTAGGCATCCAGACCTTGCGCAGCTTCCTGTTGTCTTAGACGGAGAGAGGGTGAGAGCTACCCCCAGTTCGAAGCATTTCTTCGTAGGCAGACTGGTCGAATTGGACGACCAGTGTCTTCTTCACGGTTCCTACTGATACCGCATGGTGTTGAGCAATCGCTTCCTCATCAGAAGAGAAAGATGTCCCTAGCAAAGTCGCCATCTTGTTTGTGGTGGAAAACGAAACAATGAAGATGTATTCAAGATAGGGTTTACACGAAACCTGCCTTCTTTGGTTTACAAACAAACTTGTATAATTTGATCCTATACGAGGATGTGGGAGTACAATTTATTTAATCTGGGTAAATATTGCTATAGGTGTCTGATCTGCAGTCGATTACTTTAGCCCTTGGACCACACGATGATGAAGAATTGCCGTAGAAGACAGGAAGCAGCTTCGAAGGATGCAAAAGAGGGTAGATGTACGATGCCAAAGTCGTCGATCCCTGCTTTTTGCCTGAGCTCCGGATTCTCTCTCTCTTTCTCTCTCTCTCTCTCTTGACCTCTGGTTCGATCTTTCTTGGAAGTTCGACCTTGGATCTGATATTGGTTTTCTTGACCAATTTTCTGAGCTTGTTCCTCATTGATAGAGGTCTCTATTTATAGAGTTTTAGTGAAAGTGACCACTCCGTCGGTATAGAAACCGAGGAGTGGAAAGTACAGCACCCTTTTATACAACGGTTAAAATAACCAATGCCTGCGTATAGATGATCCTTTGAATGAGCGTGTGACGCGGGTCCAACTAAGGGACAAAATGCGTATAATCGCTACGAAGATCACGGCGTAGAAGCCACGTAGGTAGGTATCCCTCGTGTAGAAGAGGTGGGCGTAGAAGCCAATGTCTGTCACCATGGCGTAGAAGCCATGTAGGCATAGAAGCCGAAATAGGCGTAGAAGCCGAGTGGTCATAGAGGCCGAGTGGGTGTAGAAGCCGAGTGGTCGTAGAGGTCGAGTGGGCGTAAAAGCCGAATGGTTATAGAGGTCGAGTGGGCGTAGAAACCGAGTGAGCACCGGAGTTGAATGGGCATAGAAGCCGCTGCGTACCATGCCTGAATGCTGATGTGGACGTCTTAGCCGGAATTACGGCTTTTAAAGATATAATCAAATCTCTTGCATTAAATGCCGAGATTTGCCACCATCCTGTGCATTAAGTGCGGAAGCGTGTTTTGAAGGTCTGTAGCCCTTCTGCGCATCAGTCGCAGGGACGTGCCTTGAGAAACTGTCATCGCTCTGTGCATTGGATGTAGAGACGTGCCTCGAGCAACTGTCATCGCTCTGTGCATTGGACATAGAGACGTGCCTCGAGCCCCGTACGGAGTGCAGCTTTTGATGTGGCAAGCGGTTTGTCTACTGCAGAGCGTAAACAGTTTATGTCTGCCTGTGTAAAATAAGGTAGCGTATCCCTTTGTGCACGTAAAAGCAGTTTACGCAAAGAAGATGGCGGTAAATGACAGCCTGGGTCGTAGTGCCGTGCCATAATTATAGCCGTCGTCTGGGTAGTCGAGCAGTATCCCTGGGTAGTCGAGCAGTATCCCTTTGTCAGAAGTCCAGACGTCAGGCTCATTGCAGGATCTGACAGGTTTACTTCGGAGAATACGAAGCGTCTCTCGTATACTTCAATGCTGCGTTGCAAGAGGATGGGTTTCACGCCCAGGAGTCGACGAAGCACCCTATTTATGCTGAAGCGGTTTGGACGTACTGCCTTACGTTAAGCTTATATTACATGCTGTGTTTGGCGGAGAAAGCTCTGTTGCACGCTTGATGGCTCTGAAGGCCTCTGTCTATGCTGCTCTGCATCAATACGCTGCGTATAGCCATCCAGCGTATTTTTCATGCTTCTACAAAAACATATACCTGAAACTCTAGGGGTCTACGGTGGCTATCGGCCAAATGATGCTGGCTATCCTGCGCCACTCGTAGTCTGTCTCTGATAATTTTATCCTTTTCAGCTGCATCCACGACCATTTTTGGTCCTAACAAAGCTCTCTCTCCGACATCATCCCGAGATAACGATGTACGACACCTTCGTCCATATAAATCCTCGAATGGTGATATCTCAATGCTGGCCTGGTAGCTACTATTGTAAGCAAACTCTACTAGGTGCAGATGATCCTCCCAAGAACCTCCGAGATCCAAAATGCAAGTACGTAGCAAATCTTTAAGAGTCTGAATAATCCTTTTAGACTGCCCATCTGTCTGGGGTGATACGTGGTTCTGAACTTGAGCTGAGTGCCCAAGCTAGCCTGCAGACTTCTCAAGAAAAGGAAAGTGAATCGACTATCCCGATCTGAGACGATACTCACAGGAACCCTATATAATCTGACAATCTGCCGCACGTACATGTCTGCTAGACTCTCTTTTGATGTAGCCACTTTGAATGGTAAAAAATGGGCTGATTTGGTCAACCTATCCACGATGACCCAAATCGCTTCCTTTCTTCCTGGAGAACGTGAAAGCCCTGAAACGAAGTCCATAGTTACAGGCTTCCACTTCCATTATAGAATGAGCAAAGGTTGAAACAATCCATGTGGCCTCTGTCGATCTAACTTTACCTGCTGGCATACTAAACACTGGAATACAAAGCATGCTACCTCGCACTTCATACCATACCACCATACGTGCTTCCTTAAATCTTGATACATCTTGTTAGCACCAGGATGCATCAAGTACTTAGAGAGATGTGCCTCTAGGAAAACCTTTTCGCGCAGATCTTCACTCGGCATATCCATCCTCGTGCCATGCCTTAAAGATCCATCATCCACAATAGTGAAGTCATCTGTCAGTCATGTCTGAACTTGTGCCCTAATACTCCTTAGAGTCTCATAATCATACTGTGTAGCTCTAATTTTGTCTATCAGCTCTGATTGTATCTGTAATCCCCACATCTGAATCTTAATACCTGGAACGAGCACTTTAGTTCCCAAGCTCTCAAGATTGGTCAATAAATGTCTATCTGTTGTCATGTACATAGCCATCGGATACCTGCTTAAGGCATCGACGACTATGTTAGCCTTTCCTGGGTAGTACTGTAATAAGATATCGAAGTCTTTCAACAACTCTAACCATCTCCTCTGCCTCATGTTCAGCTCCTTCTATGTAAATACGTACTTCAAGCTCATGTGGTCCGTAAAGATTTTCATACGCTCTCCGTACAGATAGTATTTCTATAGTTTTAGAGCGAAGATAACTGCTTCCAACTCCAAGTCGTGGGTGGGGTAGTTTTTTTATGAGGGCATAATTGTCTTGAAGCATAGGTAATTACTTTCCCGTGCTGTTGAAGAACGCAACCCAAACCTTTTCTTGAAGCATCTCTGTAGATAGTGAAACCACATGTCCCTGACGGCAACATCAAAACTGGAGCTGTCGTCAATCTCTTCTTCAGCTCATCAAACGCGGCCTGACTTTCCTCTATCCAGACAAAATCCATATCTTTCTTGGTCAACCTAGTCACTGGCTCTGCAATCTTGGAGAAGTCTTGTACAAATCTCTGTAGTATCCTGCTAGTCCAAGAAAACTCCTGATCTCAGCTACCGAACTGGGGTGTCACGCCCCAGTCCCAAAATACGTAGGACTAGGACACGTAAGCAAGCCAGCCGTATGAATATGGCACTCCAATATATGGAAACCATAACACACGTACGCTATAATATGAATAATAATTTACCAGTGGTATAAACCATCATATATCACAGGGTATAATCTAATCTCATCCACAGAAAATCAAATATAATGAATCACCAATATCTATAACTAGATCCCAAAATAAAGTATCTAAAGATGACAGTCGGATGGAAATAAATTTATAGCTGAACTAGAATAAAGAATAAAAAAGACAAATACAACATAAATACAACCTCTAACAATCACGAGGCTCGAAGAGAAGACCTCTCGCAATATAAGTAGCTAGTCCGGATCTGCGCTACTGCAAATACTCATGAACAGTACACCTGGAAAGGGACCAGGTCCTCAGAGGGACATAACAAGATACATAAAAGTATGCGATAAAGAAAATACTGTAAAACTCTAGGGTGACCTAACCATCGAAGTAAAATGCAACTTGAGAACAACTTTGAGAGTATGGGAAAGGGTAGGCTAGACATATGCTGACGTAATTCAACAATCGTGACAACTGGCTAGTATATGCCACATATGCCCCCATAGGAGGGCATAATATAATAACGTTCATCTCCGAAGAGCATGGCATCTGCATAATATATAACGTCCATACCGCTCCGAAGAACGGGGCACCTACATAATATATAACGTCCATACCGCTCCAAAGAACAGGGCACCTGCATAAAATATAACGTCCATACCGTTTCGTCGAACGGGGCACCTGCATAGAGGAAGTGGGTATCCCATACGCCTACTAGTTGTCCTCCCCGCCCAATGATCTATGCATGTTGTATCCACAATACGCCTTAGCTACTATGCCTCGACGTCGTAACTCTAGCTCATAGTCTATCGTTAGAGCAATAGTCCATCCTTACAACCAAATAAGGACAAGGATGGGACCATCGTGCCATGCTAGTTTATGCTCCGCCTACTAATAACTGCTAGGTCTTCTAACATGCATCACTATTAGCAGTTATACCCTATCCGTCGCACGACTTACACGTACAGGTGGCCAACCACATACGCAGGTCCATGCCCTACATGAGACTCACAACACGTGTAAAAAATGTGTCAAGGCTTGGGAGTCATACCAATAACTCCACAACTTTAGGTGGGTCTACTAGACACTAGGCTAGACATTGTCCTAACGTCAACGCCTCCGTTGACTGCACCCGAGTCTCTCTTGGACGCGCATAGTTATATAATATAAACATGCAAATAATAATATAGAATTTAAACAGTACAACAAAGGCAAGGTATACTTGCCTGGCAAGAGGGCTGCAGAGTGAAATATCCAGATGTCAAACACCAAGAGCCAGAAACTATGGCCTCATAATGAACGTCTCCAGATGTCAAAATAAATATCACTAACGTTCCAAGAATAAGCAAAATAGCTAGAAAATACTACCCTTTCGTCCAATTTCGATATAGGGGCAAAACAGTATTTTTGGGTCAAAACGGGCTCCACTTGTGGGCCACTTTGCTAGAAAAAGTATGCCACGATTAAAGGTCTCTAAATGGGACAAATTATAGGTCAAAAAATTTTTAAATGTCAGTACGAACTCAACGGTACGTCCAAATATGGATTCCGGCAAGCCGAACACAATTTTGCCCAAAAAAGTCAACCGTGGGGCCCGCCAATAGGCGACTTGGTCAACTGTCTCAGAATCGTGTGAAACTTGGGTCACAGGACCAGCGCATTACCACGATTCTAGTGGCATAAGTTTCGTCACAATTTGACGAGCGTGCACAAAATGCGCAGGGCTTTCGCAAAAGTTGCGATACTGTGATTGTTTGCGGATACGGGCTTATTCCGACGCGCACACACGTCGAAATCAGTTTTTGCAAACTTTTACACGTCCGGGTATACTACGCGCATCTTTTGGTACACTTGGTATACAGCGGGGCGGTATCGTTTGGCGGAGCGTGCTCCATTTCATAATTTTTGGAAATCTGGAAAAAGTAAATTTTTTGGGGTTTTCCAACGAATTGAATTCTACATGCAGCAGTTAACAAATTAATATAATTAACATAAATTAAATTAGGTCACGTGATCTCCGTATACCAAAAAGAAAAATCGAATTCGGATCTCTGTGGTGGGAGATACGAACCCGGGAACATAGGTGGTCACCTTAGTTTTCTGTGATACCCAAAAGTTGTCTTTTTCTGTCAACTTGGACGCTATTTTTGCCTAGGGTTACGCGCTGTTCAAGGTCAACTATCATACATATATTGAAGAGGGTTAAGTGGTGATCATACCGGTGAAGACGGGGTCAAGTTTGGTTCAGCGAGGTAACAGAAAATAGCACTGGAACACATGTAAGTTACTGTCCAAACTGTCACGCGTGGTTGTGTGCGGGATCGCGGTCGTTGGGGTCGGTCGGCGGCTGGACTGGGCGGTTCTCCGGCTCGGCGGCGGCGCTCTGGTCGCGATGGGAAGATAGATATGGTAGAGTGATGATCTAGGTTAGGGTTTTGTTGAAGGATATTAGGTTATATATTAGAGAGGGAGAGGGAATCGCTGGTTGACTACTCGCGGGGGGGGGGGGGAGGGGGTAGTTGTTTATGGGCGCGGGTTATTAGAGTTGTTGCTGCTGTGGCTTTCATTTATATCCTACCCAACTTATAAAGATTATTGGGTAAGGTAGAGTAAGTATCCAATAGTTATATATATTTGTTTTTCTTTTCTTTTTCTTTTCTAACCTTTTTCTTTTTCCTTTTTTATTTCTTTTCTCTTTCTATTTCTTTTCTTAATTCTAATTTAAACTATATATGTGTATATATATATACATATATACACATAGAAAAATATAGAATTTGTATTAATTCATACCATTAAGCTAGCAACTACCCAAAGGTTCTCCTACATGAAATAAATTAGAAAAAATTTATAATGGATCCATAAATCCCCTAAATGCACAAACACCTAAAATAAAAATTAAATAAAATATATTTCATCTAATTTGCTTATAATTACTACAATTTAATTAATAATTAATAAAAAAAGTAAATACGGATTTTGGGATTTTATATCCTACCCAACTTATAAAGATTTGGTCCTCGAAATTAAAACTAAGTTCAATTGTCATGGGGATGTTTGGGGGGCTATAATTTGCATTGTTTAAAATGCAACACTAGGTTTTAAATGAGGGGCGATATTGCGCGTTGTACATTCCAAAAATCATGGAAAAAAATTATATGAACGGAATATAGGTTTCTTTATGTGTTATATAGGTTTCTTCATGTGTTATCCAATGGTGTGGACCCCTCAATGCACTTTTGCATAAAAATGCTCAATAATTAGAAAATCGCACAAAGATAGAAATTGGATTAATTTAATTAAAAATAATGTGTAGGGTGTCATTGAATTAATTAGAAGTACATGGGGTGAAAATTTGGTGGGACACAAGGGTCATGGATATAGGGATTTAGAATAGAATATTACTCTGAATTGGGTTACACGAAACGGGTCGAGATTGTGTCTCCAATTTCAATTGGAACGCACAAGGTGCAAAGTTGGAAGTATAGAATTAAATAAAAATGCCCGCGATGAATATTATGCGACTAAAGAGTAGCACAAGAAAGCATAATCATAAGTTACACCGAGGTCAGAATAGAAGGCGGGCATGTCTAGGACAAGGATGTAAAATTTGAAGGGAGACAATGGCTAGGGTAGTGCTCCAATTATTGAAGCAATGGTAATGGTACTCTCAGTGATGCAATATTGGAATTAATGAAAATACCGTGTTCTATTTCTAATTGGGTTCGGACTAGCCTTAGTCTTACTATCTAAGCCAAGTAGGTCTAATCTTGGGTGAGGGGGTTTACAGTCTAGCCAACTTACGAACAATTTCATCCTCAAAATTAAAATAAGACATAATTATTAATTTCTTCACATTCGTATCCAGGACAAGTCAATCGCAATCTCTTCCAAAATTTAAAATCTATTCAAATCCATCGCATTCACTTTAAAAATTAAGGTAACTTCTGTTTAATCAAAATTTAACATATTGTAATCTCTTCTTGATTTTTAAATCCTTAACATCCAATATTAAGTTAAATATATATGACATCTTCAAGTTTTAAATAGCCCACATCACCTTTCATATTACGATCTCCAACTATCATAATCTCCGCTAGAAAAATATTCTAGTCCAATATTATTCCTATTTTTCACTTATAATTTTTTTTTTGTATTATTCAAAATTTTAAATTCAATTCACATCCTCAATATTTTAAATACGTAATCCAACAATCAAATTTTTTAACTCTTGATTCAAATTATCAAATTGTAAAAAATTTAGCTTCAATCCACCAATGTTCAAGTCTAAAATTCTATATTTATCCTTAAAATTTGAATTGATGATATACCTTCAATATTCAAAATTTAAATTATGTACTTAAAGTATAAATATTTGGTCCAACATATCAAGATTTTAAAATTCATTAAATACTCATCATCTAACTCCTTCTTCTAAAATTCTCCATATTTAAAATGACTTAATCTCTCAATCTAATCTTACTTGATCACAATCTAAAAAATTTAACCTCAAATTAACAATGCGACTTCTACCCAACTTATAATTTACCCATCTATTATATAAGGCTATACACTTAAGAAAAATATTCCTTAATTTATTTACTCATGTCATTCAATCCTCAAAACTTTAACACCAATTTTATCATATATGATATGCCCTTAATCAATTATAAAAGATAGTCACCAAATAATGCGATTGGCCCATGGGTATCTCTAGTACTATCTGTATATCAACTTATACCAAGCATGAGGTTTCGTCTTTCTGAAATAAGAGAAGACGAAAAACAATGATGAAGAGTTCAAGGGGAAGGTAATAGAATAGGAGTATGGAGGTCAAGGCGATTAGGGAATTCAAAAGGGAATTGTCAAGACAGTCGTGGATTGAAATCGTAGTTTGGGAATTCCTATTCACATGCTCGTATCAGTACAGTTATGTAACTGATACGATCCGCTTAGACATATCGAGGGGGCAAGTACATTTGTTTACTAGTCACTATATATCTCAATCCACGTAAAGTAGTTATGCGAAGGGCGAACCAAGCGCACAAAGGTTAGCTAGACCTTAATACACTGATTCTGAAATGTATTAATATATGCATCCACTAATACATATATCGTGAACAAGCTCGATATAAGAATAAGCTTGCAAAACTAGGCTATAAAATAGCAGCATAAGTCAAGGTAGTATATAAAATATAAATGCGCTAGATCATGATGAGATAAGGTACAAATAATTCAAGTTCACAAACAAAAACAAAAATAAGACTCTATAGTCTCTACGGTTGTCATACTACTCCTTGTCTAAGTCGCTAGTCGACCAAATAGGGGTATGTGCCTCTAAGTTCTACAGTCTGAATAAACGCTATCGTCTTATGCAAGTATATAGTTAATGTCGTTCAGTTACACTTCAATAGTAGGTCAAAAGACTATGTGATACTAGATTGTGAGGTATATACTACCCAACTTATAACAATAAACTAATACTGTAATTGGCTTAAGGATACCGTAAAAACTCCTGTTAAGGTCTACGAGAAGGGGTCTTGGTACTTATTAGGGTATCCTCTTACATTACATAGGTCATGGTCGTCTTAAGTCTTAGTCATAGCTATTATAGAGCAAGTGTCAATAGTAAGATTGGAAAGTTACTGGCCTTCAAGGGGAAAGGGGATATAACTCGTATCGAGGTGGGGGTACATTCTATGCAATTTAAAACTTAGGGATAATCACCAGGTCATAATCTATAAGAATAACTTAAACCATCAAGTTCTAACTACTAAGCACACAATTTCAAAATTTAACATTAACAACTATAATCCTAGCAACTATATGTCCTTAACACAGAATAAAATCACCTGGCCTACAATCAGAAGTGTCAGATGGCACGAGTTAAAAGTTCAAGAGAAGAAAACGTGATTAGTCGTCGCACAATAGCGAGTGTTATGGGTTCAGAGGAACAAGTCATAAAGATAGAAAGACTATAGATAATGTCATGATTTCCTAAAGGAAAGGTGGTATGCTAATATCTGTGTTCGAGGTTTTATTGAGAAAAATGTTATATTCGTTCCTCTTGGCTTCCTAATATTCTGTCTGCTAATACCAAGAATCTAACTTTACAGTTCTCTAATACTACCTTACTATGAAGTTAGGTTCAGTCCTAATATTCAACCTTGGATTTCTATTGGTTCCTCAATACTAGGGTCAAACAATATGGTCAAACTTCTAACTAATCTTAGTAGTGTTTATACTACTCTCAAGTCTTCATAAATACATCAAGGGGTAATGGTAAACCAATCAATAGATAAAGAATTCTAGGGTTCACTAGATATTCTAAACTTAGTGGTGTGTCAACACTCTAGTTGTACTCTTAATATGAAGGTTATCCTACTTATCATCTAACGATAGGGACTTCTATATTCTAGGAGGGGGCTATACTCAATGAATTATCAGGGAAGTACAGGAATCAAGCAGGATATAATTATTCAAATAGAATGGATTGGAAGGAGAGCGAATCATAGTCAATTCTGGATGAGATCCTATACTCTAATCCTATTTGCAGGCTTGCTCGGTACAGTAACGTAACCGAGACAATATGCTCTCGACCTGCATGGGCCACCACTAAAAATATGTTATTCTCCAGTCCCAAAATACGTAGAACTAGGACACATAAGCACGCTAGCCGTATGAATATGGCACTCCAATATATGGAAACCCTAACACACGTACGCTGTAATATGAATAACAATTCACCAGTGGTATAAACCATCATAAATTATAGGGTATAATCTAATCTCATCCACAGAAAATCAAATATAATGAATCACCAATATCTATAACTGGATCCCAAAATGAAGTATCTAAAGATGACAGTCGGATGGAAACAAATCCACTGTCGAAATAGAATAAAAAATAAACAAGACAAATACAACATAAATACAACCTCTAACGATCACGAGGCTCGAAGAGAAGACCTCTCGCAATATAAGTAGCCAGTCCGGATCTGCGCTCCTGCAAATACTCATGAACAATACACATGGAAAGGGACCAGGTCCTTAGAGGGACATAACAAGATACATAAAAGCATACCATAAATTAAATACTGTAAAAACTCCAGGGTGACCTAACCATCTAAGTAAAATGCAACTTGAGGACAACTTTGAGAGTATGGGAAAGGGTAGGCTAGACATATGCTGACGTAATTCACCAATCGTGACAACTGGCTAGTATATGCCACATATGCCCCCATAGGAGGGCATAATTTAATAACGTCCATCTCCGAAGAGCATGGCATCTGCATAATATATAACGTCCATAATGCTCTGAAGAACGGGGCACCTGCATAAAATATAACGTTCATACCGCTCCAAAGAATGGGGCACCTGCATAATATATAACGTCCATACCTTTTCATCGAACGAGGCACCTGCATAGAGGAAGTGGGTGTCCCATACGCCTACTAGTTGTCCTCCCTGTCCAATGATCTATGCATGTTGTATCCATAACACGCCTTAGCTACTATGCCTCGGCGTCGTAACTCTGGCTCATAGTCTATCGTTAGAGCAATAGTCCATCCTTACAACCAAACAAGGACAATGATGGGACCATTGTGCCACGCTAGTCTATGCTTCACCTACTAATAACTACTAGGTCTTCTAATATGCATCATTATTAGCAGTTATACCTTATCCGTCGCACGACATACACGTACAGGTGGCCAACCACATACGCAGGTCCGTGCCCTACATGAGACTCACAACACGTATAAGAAATGTGTCAAAGCCTGGGAGTCATACCAATAACTCCATAAGTTTAGGTGGGTCTACTAGACACTAGGCCAGACATTGTCCTAACGTCAATGCCTCTGTTGACTGCACCCGAGTCTCTCTCGGACGTGCACAGTTATATAATATAAACAAGCAAATAATAATACAAAATTTAAACCGTATAACAAAGGCAAGGTATACTTGCCTGGCAAGAGGGCTGCAGAGTGAAATATCCAGATGTCAAACACCAAGAGCCAAAAACTACGGCTTCAAAATGAACGTCTCTGAATGCTGAAATAAACATCACCAACGTTCCCAAAATAAGCAAAATAGCTAGAAAATACTACCATTTCGTCCAAATTGGACACAGGAGAAAAACGATAATTTTGGGTCAAAGCGGGCTCCACATGTGGGCCACATAAATTATAGGTCAAACAAATTCTAATTGTCAGTACGAACTCAACGGTACGTCCAATGAGGATTCCGATGAGCTGAACACAATTTTGCCCAAAAAAGTCAACCGTGAGGCCCGCCAATAGGCGACTTGGTCAACTTTCTCAGAATCGCTTGAAACTTGGGTCACAGGACCAGCGCATTACCACGAGTCCAGTGGAGCAAGTTTCGTCATAATCTGACGAGCATGCACAAAATGCGCAGGGCTTTCGCAAAAGTTGCGACACCGAGAATGTTCGCGGATACGGACTAATTCTGACACGCACACGCGTCCGAATTAATTTTCGTAAACTCTCACACGTCCGGGTATACTGCGTGCACCATTTGGTACACTTGGTACGTGGCGGAGCAGTCCCGTTTGGTGGGGAGCGCTCCGTTTCACAATTTTTAGAAATTTGAAAAAGTAGGTTTTTTGGGGTTATCCAACAAATTTAATTCTACATACAGCAGTTAACAAATTAATATAATTAATATAAATTAAATTAGGTCAAGTGGTCTCCGCATACCAAAAAGATAAATTAGATTCGGATCTCTGTGGTTGGAGATACGAACCCGGGAACATAGGTGGTCATCGCAGTTTTCTGCGATACCCACAAGTTGTCTTTATCCGTCAACTTGGATGTTGTTTTCGCCTAAGGTTACGTGTTGTTCGAGGTCAACTATCATACAAATATTGAAGAGGATTAAGTGATGGTCATACCGGTGAAGACAGGGTCGAGTTTGATTCAGCGAGCTTACAGAAAACAACGCTGGACCACAGGTAAGTTGTTGTCCAAACTGTCACGCGCGGTTGTGTGCGGGGTCGCGGTTGTCCGGGTCGGTCGGCGGCTGGACTGGGCGATTCTCCGGCTCGACGGCAGCGCTCTGGTCGCGATGAAAAGATGGAGATGGTAGAGAGTTGATCTAGGGTTAGAGTTTTGTTGAAGGATATTTGGTTATATATAAGAGAGGGAGAGGGAATCGCGGGTTGACTACTCGCGGGGGGGGGGTTGTGTATAGGCGCGGGTTGTTAGAGTTGCTACTGTTGTGGCTTTCATTTACACGGGTGTGGGCTCATGGGTTTGCTTAGGTTATTGGGTAAGGTAGAGTAAGGATCCAATAATTATATATAATTGTTTTTCTTTTCTTTTTCTTTTCTAACCTTTTTCTTTTTCTTTTTCTTTTCTTTTCTCTTTCTATTTCTTTTCTTAATTCTAATTTAAACTATATATGTGTGTGTATATATATATATATATATATATATATATATATATATATATATATATATATATATATATATATATATACACATAAAAAAATCTAGAATTTGTATTAATGCATATCATTAAGCTAGCAACTGCACAAAGGATTTCCTACATAAAATAAATTAGAAAAAATTTATAATGGCTCCATAAATCTCCTAAATGTACAAACACTTAAAATAAAAATTAACTAAAATCTATTTCTCCTAATTTGCTCATAATTACTACAATTAAATTAATAATTATTAAAAAAGTAAATACTTCCCGTATAGCTCCTCTAGGAGCACAAACGCGGCCTGACATTCCTCTATCCAGACAAAATCCATATCTTTCTTGGTCAACCTAGTCATTGGCTCTGCAATCTTGGAGAAGTCTTGTACAAATCTCTGCAGTATCCTGCTAGTCCAAGAAAACTCCTGATCTCAGCTATCGAACTGGGGGTATCCCATGACTCTACTGCCTCAATCTTCTTTCGGTTAACTGAGATTCCATCACCTGTCACTATATGTCTAAGGATTTCAACCTTGTCAATAAAGAACTCGCACTTTGAAAACTTCTCGTATAGCTCCACTTTTCTGAGAGTCTCCAAGACCATCCTCAGGTGCTCTTCGTGCTCCTCTGGGGTCTTAGAATACACAAGGATGTCATCGATGAACACCACCATAAACTTGTCAAGGTACTCATAGAACACCTTGTTCATCAAGTTCATGAATATTGCTGGTGCATTGGTTAAACCAAATGGTATTACCATGAATTCAAATTATCCATATCTGGTCCGAAAAGGTGTCTTCGGTATGTCTTCTCTCTTCACCTTCACCTGGTGATAGCCGGACCTCAAGTCTATCTTTGAAAATACCTTCGCTCCGCTTAACTGATCGAAAAGATCATCTATCCTAGACAACGAGTATTTATTCTTGATAGTGAGGTTGTTCAGAGCTCTATAATCGATACACATACGTACCGTGCCGTCCTTCTTCGGTACGAATAATACCGGAGCACCCTATGGCGATGAATTAGATTTGATGAAGCCTTTATCCTGTATCTCCTCAAATTGCTTCTTCAGTTCTTCCAGCTCATTGTTGTTGACTCTATAGACGTGTTGTAAAATAGACTTCGCACCCGGTACCAAGTCTATATAGAATTTAACATCTCTGTCTAGCGGCAAGCCTGGCAACTTCTCTGGAAATACATCCAGGAACTCCACAATCAGAGGATGTGGTAACTCCTCTTTTTCTTTCCTGGCTCCACAAAAAGTGCCTCTGCTCTGCTTTGCGGCTCCTTTGGCGACCTCAAACCCTAGCTCTCCTGGTGGTCAAAATATTACTCTTCCTCGATGACAATCTATAGTAGCATGATGCCTACTCAACCAGTCCACTCTGAATACAATATAGTATCCCAGAAGTGGCATAACGAGCAAACTCACACTCAACTCTCGGCTTCCCAATGATACTCTTCGATCCTTGCAATAATCACGGACTAGGATAATGCCTCCTCCAGTCATGATCTTGCAAGTCTTATCTAATGGTTTTGTCTCTAAATGATGCTTAAGAGCATAAGATATAGATACGAAACTATGGAAAGCGCCCAAATCAAATAATACAAGTACTGGAATAGAATCGAGAGAAACTGAACCTGAAATCACATCTCCAGCTGGCTTGTCCTCCTCAATCGTCATGGCGTATGCTCGCCCCTGTGGTGCTCCTCTCTGCTGGTGCTGGTGTTAAGCAAACCTCTGCTGCTGTGGTGGAAGTGGAGGTCCACTCAGCTGGCCTCCTGGTATAGTAGGTAGTCTGGCTGTTCCTCTCTGAGCGGCTGCTCCATCCTAACGAGTCTGAATAGATGGATTGTCCCTCAGCTGATGTGCTGACGATCCACAGGACAAGCATATACCCAACCTTTTTCTGTAATTGTCTCTAGTATATCCTATCTTCCCGCAATATGCACACTGGGCATCGGGCTGATTCTGTCTCTGTGGCTACAGTTGTTGGATGTGTCCTGGAACTGGTGTATGGTGCGGCTGATGCTGCTGCTGGTACGGCCTCTGTTGTTGTTGAAAGTGTGGGTGCTTGACTGGTCCTGTATTACCACTTATTCCTTTAAAAGTGTTGCGTCCTCTCTTGGGCCTGAGGTCCAAGTTATCTTCAGCAATCTAGGCATCCATCAGAATACCCTGAAATGTAGCAGTACGTCATCCCGAAGTACGAGACTTGATCTCTCTATTCAATCCCTTCCTAAATTTTTGGGCTCTGTCTCCTGGGTCTTGAATCATCAATGGCACAAAATGACTCAAACGACAAAATTCCACGCGTATTCATCGACTGACATGCTTCCTTGGACCAAGTCATGGAACTGACTTTCCAATGTTCCCAAAGCCACATCAGGAAAAAACTTCTCCTTGAAAAGCTCCTTGAAGGCCTTCCAAGTAAGTCCTTCGTTAGTGAGCCTCGGTTCCGTATGATACCACTTCAGTGCAATATCAAATATCTTACTGCCAGCGGCGTCGATCTGAAGAATCTTCAAAATTTGCACCAAACGCAAGTTTCTCTCTATATCTTCTAGTCATTCGTCAACGTAGAGTATCCCCTCGGTGTCTTCGAACTCTCGAGGAATCATCCACTTAAAGTCCACTATAGTACCTGGTCTCTGGTGTTGCTGGCCAGGATGCTACTGTTGTCGTGCTACTCTATCCACAGCATGAGAGCCACCTAATGAGCATTCTCTATGCTTTCTCTCATCAGCTCTGCTTGTGCCTGGTGTAGAAGCGTGAAAAATACGCTGGGAGGATCCACGCGGCATCTTAATATAGAGCAGCGTAAGCAGAGGCCTCCAGAGCCATCGAACATGCAACAGAGCTCTTCCGCCAAATACAGCGTGAAATATGAGCTCAAAGGACCATCCGCGTAAGTACGGTACGTCCAGGCCGCCCCAGCATAAACAGAGTTCTTTATCGCCTCCATGGCATAAAACTCAATCGCTCTCAAAGCAGCGTTAATGCGTACGAGGAACGCTTCATCTTCCCCGAAATGAACCTGTCAAGTCACGCGGTAAACCTGGCCTCTGACTCCTGACAAAAAAGTGCTACACGGCTACCAAGACGACGGCTGAAAACGATGGCAGACCCCTCGGGATGTACCCCACAGTATGATAGCGGATCTCTGCATTTAATGCAGAGGATTTGGTTAAAATATTACCAAACCGTCGTTTACCAAAGTCCCCCCAGCGTAAACCGCTCTTTCGCGTACAAGGAAATACGCTGCCTTGCTTTATACAGGCAAACATGAGCTGTTTTACGCTCCGCAGTAAGACAAACCGCTGCCACGTCAAAAGCTGCACTTCATACGGGACTCGAGGCACGTCTCTACGTCTAATTACACAAAGCAGTGACAGTTTCCCTCAAGGCACGTCTCTGCGACGGATGCACAGAAGGGCTGCAGACCTTCAAAATACGTCTCCGCATTTAATGCACAAGATGATGGCAAATCTCTGTAGAAGATTTGAATATATCTTCGAAAGCCGTAATTTCGGCTAAGACGTCCACATCAGCACTTCGGTACGGTACGCAGTGGCTTCTACGCCCGCTCAGGATCAGTGCTCCCTCGGCTTCCAACGCCCTCTCAGTCTCTACGACCATTCGGCTTCTATGCCCATTCGGCTTCTATGCCTGTTCGGCTCCTATGCCCATTCGGCTTCTATGCCTGTTCGGCTTCTATGCCTATTCGGCTTCAACGCCTGTTCGGCTTCTATGCCTATTTTGGCTTCTACGCTAAGGGGACAGTCACTTGGCTTTTACGCCAACCTCTGCTACACAAGGGATACATACCTACGTGGCTTCTACGCCATGATCTTCGTAGCAGATATACGTATTTTGTCCCCTTAGTTGGACACGCGTCATATGCTCACTCAAAAGGTCATTTACACACAGGCATTGGTTATTTTAAACCGTTGTGTAAAGGGGTGCTATACTGCCCACTCCTCGGTTGTTACACCGACGGAGTGGTCACTGTCACCAAAACTCTATAAATAGAGACCCCTATCAATGGGGAGAGAAAAAGGAGAAAAAAGAGGGGAGAGGTCAAAAAACTAAAAAAACTCGAAGATCGGACAAGGTCATCGAACCAGAGATCAAGGAGGAGAGATAGAGAGAGAGAGAAGAATCCAGAGCCCGGGCAAGGAACAGGGAGCGACGACCTTCAACATCGCGTATCCACCCTCTTTACAACCTCCGAAGCTGCATCCTGTCTTCCACGGCACTTCTTCAACATCGTGTAGTCCAAAGGCTAAAGTGATCGACCGCAGATCAGACACCTGTAGCAATTTATACCCAGATTAAATAAATTGTACTCCCGCATCCTCGTATAGGATTACATTGTAGAAGTTTGTTTGTAAACCAAAGGGCGCGGGTCTCTTATAAACCCCGTCATTGAAATACACTTTCATTCTTTCGTTTAATACCACAAACAAGATAGCGACTCTGCTGGGGACATCTTTCTCTTCTGACGAGGAAGTAATTGTTCAACACGATACGGTATCTGTAGGAACCGTGAAGAAGACACTGGTTGTTCAGTTCGACCAGTCTGCCTACGAAGACATGCTTCGGACTGGGGGAAGCTCTCACTCTCTTTCCGTCCAAGACAGCAGGAAGCTACGCAAAGTGTGGATGCCCAAGACATCCTCCGTCGTTCCTGTGGACTCTTCGATCTCTCCGACCAATGAGGTGGTAGCATCGCTCCCTCCGTGCCCTGCACGTAAAATTCAGTCTTCCGCTACGCGCGGTACAGACAAAGCTTCTGGCAAAGCCTCAGCGCTAACCCAGGAGTATCCTCTGCGCTCTACGCGCAGAAATCAGTCTCCTGCTACGCGCGGTACAGACAAAGCTTCTGGCAAAGCCTCAGCGCTAACCCAGGAGTATCCAATGCGCTCTACGCGCAGAAATCAGTCTCCCGCTACGCGCGGTACAGACAAAGCTTCTGGCAAATCCTCAGCGCTAACCCAGGAGTATCTACTGCGCTCTACGCGCAGAAATCAGTCTCCCGCTACGCGCGGTACAGACGAAACCGTTGATGGCGCCTAAACACCAAATCAAAAGTACAGATCACGCTCTACGCGCAAAACGACATCTGACCTTTACGGTGAACCAGATGAGCGCTGCGATCTCCGCAAGGGGAAGCAAGCGGGTGAATACTCAACTACTGGGCCTTTATGCCAGCAAAAGAATGATCTGCCTACTCTCCGGATTATGCGAGAAGCTAATGGCCAACTGAGGGCCTCTCCAGCCTCACGCCAGACTGAGCGAACCTCCAGATTACGCCAGGCACGGTCCCTCGGCGTAAAACAAACTCAGACGGTGAAAAGAAACCCTCCTGAACTACACAAGTATCTAATCAGGAGGCGTAAAGAAAGGGGACCTTCCAACATGTCTATTTCGCCTCCTGGCGAACACTATTGTAATAGTCATAAAGTTGTGATTAATTGCTGCTGCTCCAAGGCAAAACGATCGGTTTTCGACAGATTGAGCTACTCGCTGTCTTTCCAGGAAGGGGAACCCGTGCATGCGTCTGTGAACATGGCTTCACACATACCTAGAGGAGGGTCGAGCTCAAGACGTCATCCTTCTAGACCTCCGAGCCGAAGGAGGTTTAGTAAGCCCCTCGGAGACGTTGAAGCCGGGGTGTTCTAAAACACTCGCGCAAGGTCACAATAACCAGCGTCATCTTCTTCTGATTCCGACGCTGAAGGTCGCCAAGTTCCCGAATCAGAGGCAGAAAGTATGGAGTCGACTTCTATAACGACCTATACTAATCCCTCAATGACCCCCAGGGAAATAGGAGCTTACGCCATTGGAGATGAGCGCGAGGAAGCTTCGCCATCAGGGAACGCGGAACACATCACTATACTGGAGACATCTCTGAAACAAATGTAATCCGTAATGGAAAACATGCACCAGATGATGCTCGCTCAGCACGCAACTACCATGGCTCAAGCGTCGGTCCCGCCAACTCAGATACACGCGGGGGTGGACTCACCACCATCCAACCCAAGCCAAGAGCCTACGCTGGATCAAGAGTCAACACTTTCTTCGCTTCCTCACCTAGAAAATGCTCTACCTCCCGCTGGAGCTATAATACAACTGACTCTGCACCACTCAGTAGCCCCACTTTCGACTGAGAATACGATGCAGGCAGTGCGAGAGTTGAAAGCCCAGTTCGACGCCTTGAAGCACAAAGATCAGCTCAAGAAACTGGGATTCAACCAGCCCTACCCAGCTGTCTGGGAGGAGGTCCCTTTCCCTCCGAGATACAAACCTCAGACTATGGTTCTGTTCGAGGGAAAAACATCAGCAAGTCAGTACATGAACTATTTCAGTATTATGACGGTGTTGCTACAAGGGAACGATGCCCTCCTCACTCGGGTGTTCAAAGGCTGTCTCTCAGGAGTAGCCTATCAGTGGTACCGTAGCTTGGCGGACAACTGCATTACTTCCTTCGAGGACTTCAAAGCTCTGTTCTTCACACGATTCTACGAGGGAGGAATGGACATGTCTATGTCCTCCCTCATCGAAGTCAAACAGAAGGAAAAGGAGGACGTTCGCATCTTCATCGAACGCTTTCGTCAGGCCACCTTACAGATGCCTCCAGGAGTTCCAGACTCTGTGTTGGTGGACATTTGCAGGAAAAATCTCCTTTCCGTGGTCTCGGTGTTCATAGGACCATATCAGTTCCATGATTGGCCCTCGTTCATTATCTCGGCAGTAGCCGCCGAAGACAACAGTCGCAAGGCGCACGACAATGGCATCATGATCTCCGCCTCTGACAGAGGCAAGAGGTCATCTCCCAGCAGTGACCATCCTCGTGGTCCCAAAGGGAAAGAAGCCCTGGCAATCAATATGGCCAGACAAAAGATTGCGGCAACCACGCAAGCAAAACCCGGGACTTCTAGGCCCGTCGAAGTCTACTCTTTCGACGACGACGATATCCCAAGTATCTTTGAGTGTCTCGTCAAAAGTGGCAAGATCACCCTCCCAGAGCTAAGGCGGCCCCAGGAGGTTAGCAATACCGACGACCCCAAATACTGCGTCTTCCACAGATACGTACACCACCCGACAAAGGCGTGCTATGTATTAAAACGGAAGATCCAGGGATTAATTGATGCTAAGGCCATCACTCTGCACAGCACCGAGAAGACGGTCGCGGCCAACATGATCTCTCTGCAGTTTGGCAATCTGCCTCCCCAAAAGGTCCCTAATGGTGTTGTACCTATATCCCGGGCAACGATGAACATCGTTAACCTCCCCCCGACTAGGGGTCAAAATCACAACCTGGTGCCCTAACTACCCGGCAGGGCGAGATTATGTGGGTTCACCCGGATTTGGTGCCAGAGCTCGAGAGGGAGACCAAGGCAACCAAGCCTACCTCCAGGAAGAGTCCCAAATACAGATCATGCCACATGATCACAACTTCTTCTGCATCAGACGAAGACGAGGTACTTGTTGCAACCCGTTCAGGGAGGGCCTACCTCGACGACAACGGAGCAAATCAGGAAGGCGCGCCAGCTGACATTCCAGCTACCAAACCTTCAGAGCAAGGTCCCGTCGTGCCAAACGTCAGCCCTTCGAAACCTACTCTGGCGGAAAAGGGAAAGCAGAAAGAAATACGCTTCGACAAACCTATGAAAAACATTCCAAGCAAAGGTTTAGAGAAGCCATACAAATTTGACATCCTGGCCCAACTAGCCAATACGCCAGCCAGGTTGTCCATCTTTGAGCTACTCAGGCTCTCCCCTGACACTCGTCTAGCCCTGAGTGAAGCGCTGATGCAGGCAGAGGCGTACTTGACCCAACTCAAGTCCCCCAACAAGGAACCAGTGGCATGTCCTCAGTGCCACAGCGTAATGGAGGTGGTCCCAAATATCACTTTCACTCAAGACGACAGGCTGTTAAAACATAACAGACATGACAGGCCCCTCTATTATACCGGGTACGTCGGTTCCATTGAAGTCGACCGGATTCACATAGATCCGGGATCGTCGATCAGCATCATCCCTCACGGTCTGCTCAGGCCACTGAGAATTCCTACCAGCGAACTGGCTTACACTACCACTACAATCGTGGGTTTCAATGCTGGAAAAAGTAAGCCATTGGGGAAAATTCGCTTGAGAATCCAGATCGACAACCTTAGATCGGTGGCCACATGTTACGTCATCGATTCAGAGGTGTCCTACAATATTTTGCTAGGGAGACCGTGGATTTATGACCACAACATCGTTCCTTCAACCCTACATCAATGCCTTAAATATGTAGACGCACAAGGAACAGTACAGACGGAGGTAGCTGACCTAAACCCGTTCAAAGGAATAGAGTCGTACAACTCCGATGCCGTGTTGTACTCCCAGGACCACGTGGAAGAAGGGTCGGGCGAGGTAAAGGAGGAATCCTATCGGGAGCCAGAAGAGCCCTCTGCCACACTGCCGCTGTCCATTAAAGTGAAAGGACAAACCACTCGTCCGAAAGCCATAGAACCTTTGGCTATCCACCTGGACAAGACCAAGACGGGAGAAGGGGGTGATCCTCTAGTGATCACTTTGAACCGAAAGCCTCCACCCTTGGTCATCAACCTTCGACGCAACAGGCAGTCGACTGGTGTAAAGGCGACCAGGAGTAAAATTCCAGATAATAATAAACAAGGACCCAATCCACATGACGAGGTAGAACCCATAGCACAAAAATTCTTGAAAGCTATAAGCTCCTACCACCCATATGTCTGGGAAGTAGCATCGCCATCCAACGTCGTCACGACATATGGGCCACATGAGGATTCTATCTTCATCGTCCCGCCTACTGGCAGCAGTCAGCACTCAATAGTCTTCGGTCGCAGGCGGAATCAACCGACTGCCCAAGAAGATCCCTTCGATGACGACACCGGGAAAATACAGATTCACCGTTATAGCCCACAAGCGCTAAAGATCATGCAAAACATGGGCTACGACTTGAAACGGAAGCCAGGCCTCAACTACAAAAGAGGTAGACGAACGCCGCCGTGCGGCAACCCCCGCAATCGATAAACTCGTCTCGGGTTAGGGTATGCCACCTCCCTCGCAACTTCCGAGCCAAAAGAGGACCCCTTTTCCTCCTCCCAGAACAGCTCATCGCCCTCGAACTCGCCAGATGCTCTCGAATAAGCACTATCAGTGAATATGGTAATGACAAATCCCTCAGAAGCCGAGGAGCAGGATACGAAGACATTCGAGGATGACCCCTGGGCTCAACAGATGGATACGCAGTGGGAATTCTGCTTCGAGCAGAGGAAACCTCCCACCAAGGACGAAGTCATCCAGATCAATGTTGGGGGTGAGCTCTCACCAAAGCCAATATTTGTCAGTAACAATCTTTTCCCACCTGAAAGGGAAGAAGTTATACAGCTGATAAAGGAATATATTGACGTCTTTGCGTGGGATTATGAGGACATGCCAGGCCTAGACCCGAAGGTAGCTACTCATAAGCTCAATATATTGACCGATTTGAAGCCGGTAAAGCAGCACCAACGACGGTTCCGCCCCGATATGATGGACGCCATCGAGGCTGAAGTCAAGAAGTTGATAACCTGTGGTTTCATCCGGGAGGAACAACACCCCGACTGGGTCGCTAACGTGGTCCCAGTCATGAAGAAAAATGGGAAGGTACGTATCTGCATCGACTACCGAGATCTGAATGCGGCCTGCCCCAAAGATGAATTCCCTCTTCCCATCACGGACATCATGATCGACAACACCTGTGGCTTCGAACGCATGTCTTTCATGGACGGGTTCTCAGGATACAATCAGATCAAGATGCATCCTGGAGACGAGAAGCACACTGCCTTCCGGACACCACTGGGGTATATTGCTATACGGTCATGCCCTTCGGATTAATGAACGCTGGGGCTACGTACCAACGTGCTATGAGTAACATATTCCATGGGCATTTACGCAAAATAGTAGAATGTTACGTAGACGACATAGCTGTCAAAAGTTGCCTCAAAGGTGATCACACCCGAGACCTGAGGGCGGTATTCAAATTAATGCGCCAGCATCAACTCAAGATGAACCCTACAAAGTCCTTTCTGGGTGTATCCAGTGGCAAATTCCTGGGATTTGTCATTACCACCAAAGGCATCGAAGTAGACCCTGACAAAGTCCAAGCGATCACGGCAATGCGACCACCCCGTAATCTGAGGGAACTCAGGGGGTTCCAAGGACGTCTGGCTTATATCCGGCGATTCATATCCAACCTCTCAGGGAGATGTCAGCCCTTCTCTTATCTCATGAAGAAAGGTGTATCCTTCATATGGGACGAAACCTGTTAGCAAGCGTTCGGGGATATCAAACGCTACCTAACCAGTCCGCCAGTTCTGGTGCCTCCCGTCATGGGAAAACCGTTCTTGCTGTACGTTCGGGCAATGGATCATTCACTAGGAGCTCTCCTCGCACAGAAAAATGATGCGGGTCATGAACAGGCTATCTACTATCTCAGCAGGATGATGGTCGGGGCCGAGCACCGGTATAACCCAGTGGAGAAGGAATGCTTGGCTCTGATATTCGCTGTCCAGAAAATACGGCACTATGTCACCGGCCAGACTATTCATATCATCTCCAGGATCAACCCTCTCCGAGTGCTGATGAGCAAGCCAAGTGCCCTCAATTCCCGACTCGCAACTTGGGCGATGCTGCTAACGCCATACGACATGGTATACATCCTACAGAAGTCCATCAAAGGCCAAGCACTGGCCGACTTCCTAGCGGCTCATCCGATCCCGGAGACCTCCAAACTATACGAAGACATCCCTGATGAAGTTGCAGAATATAACTTCGCAAGAAAAAGTGACGTATGGCAACTGTTCTTTGATGGCGCCTCCAGAACCGGTCCTAAAGGAAACGTCGTTTCAGGAGTGGGAGTCGTCCTAGTTACCCCGGATCAACTCGTCATCTACCGAGCATACTCTCTTAGCGAGCCCTGCTCCAACAACGTGGCAGAATACAACGCTCTACTAATTGGGCTCCAAGTTGCTACAGAACTGGGGGTAGAATCCCTGGAAGCTTTCGGTGATTCTCTGCTCATCGTCAATCAAGTCAGGGGAATATACGAAGTCCGTAATCCAGACCTCATCCCCTATCTCCGGGCGACAATCGAGATAGCCATGATGTTCAAAGAGTTCTTCCTAGAGCACGTACCTCGATCTCAGAATCTGGAAGCTGATGCCCTGGCCAGCCTAGCTGCAGACTTAGCTACTCCTATAAGAAGGCAAGATTCGGTAATCCTTCTTAACAGAGATTTATTCTGTGTGAAGAACAGCTGTCACATAGAACGCAGCTACGCTGTAAACACCGATCCTCCTACAAGAGATTGGACAAGTCCTTTCATAGATTTCGTGGCATACGGAATCTTACCGGAGGACCCCAAGGAAGCAGTATCCGTCAAGAGACAATCGCTACGCTTCTACTTCGATGCATCTTCACAATGCCTGTATCGCCGGACCTACGACGGACTGCTGTTGAGGTGTCTCTCTGGCGCCGAAGCACAGCAGATTATCCGTGAAGCTCACGACGGCGTATGTGGAGCACATCAACCCGGGCCTAAGCTACAGGATCGCGTCAGGAGAATGGGCTATTACTGGCCGACCATGATCGCAGATGCAATACAGTATGCAAAGCATTGCAGAGCCTGTCAGGTTCATACAGACTTCATACATCAACCGTCGGAACATCTACATCCTACGGTCGCATCCTGGCCTTTCGAAGCATGGGGAATGGATATCATCGGTCCTATTCACCCGTCTTCTTCCAGGGGTCACCAGTTCATACTGGCCATCACGGATTACTTTTCCAAATGGGCTGAAGTAATCCCTCTCACTGAGGTAAAGGCATCCAACGTGGTCAGCTTCATCAAAGATCACGTCATCTATCGCTTCGGGGTACCCCGGAGGATAATTCACGACAATGGGCCCCAGTTCATCAGCCAAACGTTTCATCGGTTTTGCGATAAAAATCGGATACACAATATTGCCTCCACGGCGTACTATCCAGCTGCTAATGGTCTGGCGGAAGCTTTCAACAAAACCATTATCAAACTCTTGAAGAAGTTTGTCTCTTCAAACAAGAGAGACTGGAATGAAAAGCTGGGCGAATGCCTCTGGGAATACCGTACGACGATACGAACGCCGATGGGTGGTACCCTATTCTCGCTGGTCTACAGAAGCAAAGCAGTTCTTCTCATTGAAATCCAGATCCCGTCGCTCAGAATAGCCGTGGCTAATGAGATGACTTAAGAAAAGAATGACCTTTTAAGGCTTCAGGAGCTAGAAGGATTAGATGAGAAATGCCTCCAAGCTCAACAACGCATCGCGCTCTACCAAGCACGCATTTTCAGGACTTTTAACCATAAAGTAAAGGAAAGGGTGTTCAAGGTCGGCGAGCTAGTTCTAGCAGTAAGAAGGCCGATGATTTTAACTCACAGAAGTAAAGGCAAATTCCAGCCCAAGTGGGAAGGCCCTTATGTGATCGAGACAACGTTCTCGAACGGCGCCTACAGGATAGCCCAGCCTAACGGGGACCTATTAATGGCTCCCATCAACGGCAAATTCTTGAAAAGATACTACGCTTAATTCTCCCCTGCCCAGGCGGAACATAGCGAGAATCTCAATTCTGACAAAACTACTCCAAGAAAAGAAACTAGTTAGGTCATATCCTATCATGTCTGTACGACCTCTGAATAGATATATCCTGCTAAAGAGGTTTATCGAGAGTATATCAGGTCCATACTACCTCTGATATCCCCCTAACCTAAAAAACTGTCATTTACATTCCGAAATGACGGGTCCACAACAGTCAGAAAAGAGTCGCTTTTATTCATTCCCAGAAGGAGGCAAAATTACATAGGGAGAGATACATCAAGATGGCGGAGTAATCAGACCACGAATATGCCGCTCCAGTGCAGCTATCCTCTCATTCTAAGGGCCAAGGCATCGGCGCGAGCCCGCTCCAGCCGTGCCTCGGGGGTATGCGTAAGGATCAGATTAGCCCTTGCCCGAAGACAGCCCGCACGGACAGCTTCCGCACGGTCCAGATCCCGTCACGCTTTACTCAGTCGACCAGTCGCTACCTCTAAACCTGCCAACGACTGGGAAGCCCACTCCTCTGCCCGAGCAAGTTTTTCCCTCAGCTTGGAGGCCCTCGCTGCATTCCCTTCATGCTCGGATCGACACTTCGCCTCAACAGCAAGAGCTTCTTCCACAACAGCTTTTCTCCTATCAATCTCCAGCTTGTGCTTCTGGATAGAGTTGTCTAGGCTTTCAAGCTTTGTAGCGAGCCGCTCAGCCATGAGGTCGTATCGATCCTAGACATCAGCATCAAGGCTGCCCTAAGCCCGCTGCAAATATTCGTTAATGGGTTGCTCTAAACCATTAACCACCGCCTCCAGAGCATCAGCTACTCCAGGATTGCCAAGCCCCCTGACAACCTCGATCGAAAGCTGAGAAGTCTTCTTCAGGAGCTCAAAGTCAAGATTCTTCGCCAACACCATCGGTATCATCGTTTTTAAACCGGTGTAGACAAGGCTGGTATGCTGCTCGGTCAACGCGACTAGACCCGACTGAACGCCCGGAGTGGCCGCGATGCTAGTAACTCCCTCTCCAGGGACAATTGCAGACAAGGTAGCCACCGCCGCCGCCTCGACGGGTGGCACGGCCGAAAAAGGTGTGACGGCAACGATCGAAGTCATCGGCATACTCGCGAAAGGCGAGGTCACGATAACAGGTTCGTCCCCCTCCTGAGACGACAAAACCTCTCCAGGCGAGCTGGCCCCCGAAGACACTTATGCCTCGGAATTAGGCGCCTCCACGTCATCGCTAGGAGCCAGAACAGAGCCAGAAGGCGCTTCAACGCCGTATTCCCCGTGGTCGTCATCCCCTGAAAAGAGGACAAAAAAGCAAAAATGTCAACACAATGGTAATCTTCCTAGGAGGAGACAAAAAAAAAATGATATTTACCCGGAGCCAACGGCATATACGACGCGTCTGCAGCCGATGTGGCTAAACCACGCCTTAATGATGCGATACGACCTGTCATACCTGGAGAAAGAGGTGGGCCGACCGACATCGCCAAAAGCTCGGTCAAGCCTTCCCCAAGACGCGGTCGAGGTTCGTCAGCCGGGGTCTCGATAAGCACACTCGCTGACACAGAAGCAACTTCCCCCACTGTTGACCTCGGGAAAGATTCTCCCATCTGCAGCGGCCACGTGGGCAATCCAGCTCCACTGCTTGAAGCAGCCGCAGCGACAGCAACCTCTAGCGAAGACTCTCCGGCGCCACCAGCCGGAACTGTCGAAGGTCCCTCTCTAAAAGGCGAGGAACCTCCAGCCAAAGATTCATCCCTGATGCAGGGAGGTGCCGGCTCACTCACGGGAGCCTCAATACCAGGAATGCGGAGAGGACGAGCAACCGTCTCCTTCCTCCTCTTACGAAGGGAAGCTTCCTTCGGAGCAGAAGCCCGTCGCTTCCCAGAAGAGACTACCAAAGCCCCCGCCGGCGCAGGCACTACACACCTCGGCAACGACACCAGAGGCTCATCCGGAGTACCAGACTCCTCGCCCTCGTCAGAAGAAACCGAGGGGACTTCGACTCTTCCCCCAGGCTTGGCAGAAGGCACTCTAAAGCTTCCATGCCTGTCGAAATCGCGATGGAAGGTGTTAATCGCCACATAAAACTGGGCATAAGAATGAAGGATGCACAGCTCCGTGGAGGTTGTAACGACCGGTACGATAAAAATTGCCCCTGTGCAACCCATGATAAAATATCGCCACCCTCTAGCTCCATCAATGAGTCCGCCCCTGGGCCTGAAGCTGGTGACGGCGTTACCCACGTGCAACTGATCATACCCGAACTGCCTGGCAAATCGACTAGGAAAGTAGGGCTCAAAGAAGCAATAGTCTTCGCTCCTATACAGCAGATGGGATTGTCTGATACAGACCAACCAATTAAAAGCCTCCGAAGAAAGAACGGTTTTCTCTCCACCTGAATCCTCAAGCCACACCCCGGATTGGTTGTGATGTACCGGAGGGGGAGTACAGAGGATCTTCCAGCCATGGCTGAGGTTCAACACTAACCGACAGTCTAAAATTGTGTTCACGTTCCAGGTAGAATCCCTGTAATTCAGCAGGAATATACACCCTGAGCTGCTACCGGAATCGGAAGACATCACCCGGGGGTTGTGGAGAATTAACCATCCCATCAGATACAGGTATGGCAATTCCACCCTGGGAAAACTCTCACGCCGAGCTTCATCGACGAGCAACCCATCGGTCATGGCCCTCAGGCCAGCCTGAATATGGCACACCATGACAGGAAGCAGGCCCAGTCTTCCCCCAAACACCAGACGCACTACGGGCCACAGGATGTTCCGGTGAATACGATCCGCGGACGCGATACCGGGCACTACCACTCGACGCAGCCATATGGAGAGGAAACCAGCCAGCTGGGCTTCCTTAGACAGAGGCCTGCGACAGCGCCTCAAATAACTGTGGGCCTTGGTACCTTCGGGGTATTTTCCTACCCCTTCAACAACCTGGGCACTAAGGACGCCCAAGCAGTTCACGGGCTTATTCTTACCCCCCGAAGCTTTCTCCGACTTGGCGGCCCTAGCCCGATGGAAGAAGAGGTAAGACATCCACTTAGTGGTATGGGCCAAATCAGAGGGCTCGTCATAAAAAGCAGTGCACGCGAAGTACTGACACATCAACTCCTGATATACTTCCGCCACCCGAGGGTCCAAATCCCCCAACTCCCGGTTGGTGGGGACATACTCTTCATATGGGGTATCTCCCATCGGCAGTCTCGAGACAACTGCCATCTCATGGAGGGCCAATCCCAACTCCCCCAGTGGAGTGGCGAAGGTCCCGGTGAGCGGAATATACTGCTCCATCAGTGCCAAGAACAAATTAGCATTGGGAGGCAACCCAACACTCGTCGCACTCATGGCGGTATATAGTCCAATGTCCTCCAGCTCTCTTCGGAAGTGCGACAAGGCCCAATCAACTAGGCATCTCCATCGGGAGTTCGTTGGGGCGATCCACCCGTTGTACCGAGGATTCTCCTTAGGATATACCCCACCTCGACCCATGAAGTCATTGTAGAAGGTCGGCAACTGGACAGGCTGGATCACCGAGCTAACTTCACTCGGGATATTACCCGGGCACAGCCCCCGAAACAGCGTCATAACGCCGGAGGGGCGACTGACAAACGACCCCTGGTCAGCTCCTTTCAGATGAAAGATCTTTCCAGGCTTCCCGTGAAGATCAGGAGTCAGCTTCCATGACATCTTCCTAGGATGCGTCGCATGGGAAAAAGCCGAGATAGGATAATCCCTCGGCATCGTCGGCAGATACAAGACCAAATTCCCGGCAGGGAAGACCCAAGGCTCCCTCTTGGGCTTCGTCTGGGACTGTTTATCGATTATATCCCCAAAGAGGAAAGCCGGCTTTATGTACTGCTCCCCGTCTACATGCGTCAAGGGTTCGCCATTGATCATGCTCAACAACATTCGCTTACCCTGGGCCGATATCAGAAACCCCCTGCCCTCAGGATACTGGGGTCCAGAGATGGGAAAGGCCACATGGGACAGATCCTCCAGGTAGTCTGAGTGCAGCATCCAGGCAGCGAAGCCCATCACCTCAGCCAGCGGAGACTCACCCAAATCAACTGCAAAGGTGCAAGGAAAATAGGTCATTGCAAATCCTGCACAAAGTGTGGACCAAAAAAACGACAGTCTGTGCTTTACGCCAAGATTGCGCAAATTTGGTCTCTATACGCCGGAAGTCTCCTCCGCAAGCGTAAAAATTCAAAATCTTATGATATACCCCAATTTTCGTTAGCCAGAGCTTTTACGCTCAGAACTACGAAAATAGGGAGTTTTTACGATGGCACATTAGAAATGTGGGCGTAAAAGATGAAAACATCTCCGTGCGTCATCTTCCTCAAAAGAGGCTATCAGCACAGAAGATGACCTAGCGCGGTCACGTTCAACATATGCGAAGGATTTTTCGTCGTTTGTCATCCCAAAAAGCTCTACCTCTAAAGCCGGGTGCACTGCTCATCGGCGGGATACTCCTCTTAGAAGGAGGTTCACCTTGCCCGACCGAAGATTCTCTCGCCGGTACCGAAGAACGAGAAGAAGAACCTACGCTCTTTCCCTTAGCGGAGGGAGTTTGTTTCGACGCCATTTTTGAGGACTCGAAGTGCTCGGAGAAGGAACGAAGGAAAGCTCTCTTTCGCAGAAGACAAATAAAAAGCTTTTTCTCTCAAAAGCTTGGGGTATATATACGGTCCGAATCGACTCCTCGAATCCTCGGACGAACCCCTCGAGACCCCTACCGGATCTCGCAATGAAGAGTTGGTTATGATTGGATGCTACGTCAGCCCACTACCCTCGAAAAACGGACAGTCAGCGAATTCGAAAGATTTTTTCGTGCAAGACGGTTCACCGGGTTCTACGCTAAAGGAGCTTTCTACGCTCGACAGCAACAGATCTACGGTTTTACGCTTGCAAGCTGCAAGTCTATGGTTTTACGCCCGGATGCCTTTGTGCTCGGTAGCTTTTATGCTCGAGAGGCCACAAACCTACGACTTTACGCTCAGCAGATACCAAATCGATGATCTCACGCTCGGTGGCGCTCAGTTTACGCTCACAGGCTACAGATCTACAGTTCTGCGCTAAAGGAGCTTTTCTACGCTCGACAGCAACAGATCTACGGCTTCACGTTCGACAGCTACAAGTCTACGGTTTATGCCCGGATGCCTTTGTGTTCGGTAGCTTTTATGCTCGAGAGGCAATAAACCTATGACTTCACGCTCAGGAACCACAAGTCTACGATTTCACGCTCGATGGTATTTTTACGCTCACAGGCTACAGATCTACAGTTCTGCGCTAAAGGAGCTTTTCTACGCTCGACAGCAACAGATCTACGGCTTCACGTTCGACAGCTACAAGTCTACGGTTTATGCCCGGATACCTTTGTGCTCAGTAGCTTTTATGCTCGAGAGGCAACAAACCTATGACTTCACGCTCAGGAACCACAAGTCTACGATTTCACGCACGATGGTATTTTTACGCTCACAGGCTACAGATCTACAGTTCTGCGCTAAAGGAGCTTTTCTACGCTCGACAGCAACAGATCTACGGCTTCACGTTCGACAGCTACAAGTCTACGGTTTATTCCCGGATGCCTTTGTGCTCGGTAGCTTTTATGCTCGAGAGGCAACAAACCTATAACTTTACGCTCAGGAACCACAAGTCTACGATTTCGCGCTCGGTGGTATTTTTACGCTCAGAGGCTACAGACTGATGATTTCATGCTCCACGACTTTCTGCATATCCGAACAGTCCCCAAGGCGGTCAATTGGAAAGAGTTCACACAGAAGATACTCGTTCTTGACCCAGAGCATCCCAAGTACCCGAAGCATACAGAGTTTAAACATTAAGAAATTACTCTTCTCGGGTCCAAAATTGGAGGTTCATCCAGACTCCAGTCTGAACATCCCGTCTATCAAGGTGGCAACTCAATTTGACAGCCAAAAACCTCGACCCTGTTCCAAGGGAGTTTTGAGAGATCATTCTTGAAGACGAAGTCTGAACGAGATCCTGCTCATCAGAGAAGCAACAGTTCAGAATTCTACGCCGTCCCTCAGTCCTAGCAACATAACAGTTCTAAATGTTCAAGGACTCTCAGCGGCATTCTATGGAATATTCGCTACGCATAAAAGACGGGGCCTAATACTCTTTCTATCAGTCGGCGTAAAGATTCAGACGTGTCGAAGCTGCACATATCCAGACTTCACAGCAACGTATGGCAAAGACGATCATATGCAGAGAAGAAAGACGACTTTATTTAAAATCATAATTACATATGAGGAAAATCCTGTCTACAGGGGTTTTTCTTCATTTTCCGTGATTACATATGAGGAAAATCCCTTCTACAAAGGATTTTCTCATCGTCGTCAGAAGATCGCCCAGAAGCTGTCCTGACAGATTCTCGCGCCAGTGCCGGTCTTCCTCTTTCTCCAAGGCTGTTCATGACCACCACAGTCATGAACAAGAAGATCCTCCATTCGCCATGGCAGATCCAGTTGGGGTTTCTTCAAACCCAACCCAATCAGGACGACAGATTACGGTTTGTCCGATCTCGTCCGCAGGGGTCTTAGGAAGAAATAAACAGTCTACAAGCTGTGTAGTCTAATACGACCCTTCCTCTCTCCTGGTGCAATGCCATACAAAGTTGCTGATTATCCCGAGCAAGGGAGGCTAAGATATCCTTCCATGATCCATCGTTGCAATGGACACTTGCTCGAAGACGCCGTCTTTTTTGGCTCCTTACATGCTGGAAGAACATGGTCTTCTTCTTCCTCAGGTCGACCCGACGAACTCCGGCGATCATCTCAGCATGGTGAAAGGAAATGTGGGAAGAAACAGGTTAACTCCTCAGCCCTTTTATAGGCAAGCGAGGTCACACCTACCCCCAATAAATCTGCCATCAAGACCGACCTGAAAGAACGCGTCAAACTTGACCGTTTCCATGCTCCACTCAGAAAAGTTTTGGGTTACGAGGGGCCATTCATGCTTCATTCAAAGCATTTCAAATTTCGAGGAATTTAAAAGCTTTGAAGGGGGTCTTGTAGAAGCATGAAAAATACGCTGGGAGGATCCACGCGGCATCTTAATGCAGAGCAGCGTAAGCAGAGGCCTCCAGAGCCGTCGAACATGCAACAGAGCTCTTCCGCCAAATACAGCATGAAATATGAGCTCAAAGGACCATCCGCGTAAGTACGGTACGTCCAGGCCGCCCCAGCATAAACAGATTTCTTTATCGCCTCCATGGCGTAAAACTCAATCGCTCTCAAAGCAGCGTTAATGCGTACGAGGAATGCTTTGTCTTCCCCGAAATGAACCTGTCAAGTCACGCGGTGAACCTGGCCTCTGACTCCTGACAAAAAAGTGCTGCACGGCTACCCAAACGACGGCTGAAAACGATGGCAGACCCCTCGGGACGTACCCCACAGTATGATGGTGGATCTCTGCATTTAATGCAGAGGATTTGGTTAAAATATCACCAAACCGTCGTTTACCAAAGTCCCCCCCAGTATAAACCGCTCTTTCGCGTACAAGAGAATACGCTGCCTTACTTTACACAGGCAAACATGAGCTATTTTACGCTCCGCAGTAAGATAAACCGCTGCCACGTCAAAAGCTGCACTTCATACGGGGCTCGAGGTACGTCTCTACGTCTAATTACACAGAGCAGTGACAGTTTTCCTCTAGGCACGTCTCTACGACGGATGCACAGAAGGGCTGCAGACCTTCAAAACACGTCTCCGCATTTAATGCACAAGATGATGGCAAATCTCTGTAGAATATTTGATTATATCTTCGAAAGCCGTAATTCCGGCTAAGACGTCCACATCAGCACTTCGGCACGGTACGCAGTGGCTTCTACGCCCGCTCAGGATCAGTGCTCCCTCGGCTTCCAACTCCCTCTCAGTCTCTACGACCATTCGGCTTCTATGCCCATTCGGCTTCAATGCCTGTTCGGCTCCTATGCCCATTCGGCTTCTATGCCTGTTCGGCTTCTATGCCTATTCGGCTTCTACGCCTGTTCGGCTTCTATGCCTATTTTGGCTTCTACGCCAAGGGGACAGTCACTTGGCTTTTACGCCAACCTCTGCTACACAAGGGATACCTACCTACGTGGCTTCTACGCCGTGATCTTCGTAGCAGATATACGCGTTTTGTCCCCTTAGTTGGACACGCATCACATGCTTACTCAAAAGGTCATTTACACGCAGGCATTAGTTATTTTAAACCGTTGTGTAAAGGGGTGCAGTACTGTCCACTCCTCGGTTGTTACACCGACGGAGTGGTCACTGTCACCAAAACTCTATAAATAGAGACCCCTATCAATGGTGAGAGAAAAAGGAGAAAAAAGAGGGGAGAGGTAGAAAAACTAAAAAAAACTCGAAGATCGGACAAGGCCATCGAACCAGAGATCAAGGAGGGGAGATAGAGAGAGAGAGAGAGAGAGAAGAATCCAGAGCTTGGGCAAGGAACAGGGAGCGACGACCTTCAGCATCGCGCATCCACCCTCCTTTGCAACCTCCGAAGCTGCATCTTGTCTTCCACGGCACTTCTTCAACATCGTGTAGTCCAAGGGCTAAAGTGATCGACCGCAGATGAGACACCTATAGCAATTTATACCCAGATTAAATAAATTATACTCCCACATCCTCGTATAGGATTACATTGTACAAGTTTGTTTGTAAACCAAAGGGCGCGGGTCTCTTATAAACCCCGTCATTGAAATACACTTTTATTCTTTCGTTTAATACCATAAACACCTGGTGCACCTCTGCTTGCACCCTCTGATCCTCAGCTTGAACACGCTGAGCTTCTGCTGTCCCACTCTGGCCCTCTAACATGCCTTGGATTAGTGCAAATATTTGTGCCCCATCAGCGGCTATACCTCAGGGAATCTGTGTCGGTGGTGGTGGAAGATTGTCCGTCACAGCTAGGGCAATCCTCTGAACAGGTGGAGGAGGAAAAATCCCAACAGCTGCAGATACTCACACATGTACATGAGATTTAGGAGATACTCCAGATGTCTGTTCGTCAGGTCAAGAGGTGGCAGACCTCTCTGAAGCTACTGCTCCCAGTCTCAAAGACCTAGTATTCGGTGGCATCCTGAAGATAGACTGAAAGGAATCAATTAACGTAATAGATACGATACCATCAAGGAAGGACAATAAAATTTCAAAGGAAGCAATCATTCAGTATATCATTGTAAAGATAAAAAATTTCTAGTTGTGATTGAGCATACTCTCATCCTAAATCCTATTTCCTAGAGTAGGCTCATAGTAGTACAACTAAGTTATCGCACTACCACGACATTGCACAACTTATGAAGCTTAGACCTGTATGGGACACCACTAAAAATGTGTCACGACCCACAATCAGAATTTGGGCATGAGTCATGGGTACCTCCAGCCTACGCCGCAATATCAACGGTAGAACGATGTCTAGGTCTCAATAATACTAAACATAACTCACAAACTGTCAATGATATCAACTCCATAAGGAAGACAACAAAATATACATTGCTCAACTGTCCATAATAAATAAATCACAATAGCTATAAGAATGAATTGCACGATAAAAGATATGAAGTAATGACATAAGTCCAACACAATGTCTCAATAAAGATAAACTATAGTCTAGCTGTCCAACATAAATAGTCTCCACAAGTCTCAAATTAAACTCAATATAAGTCTCGACATAAACTCAAATAAATCTCAAATGCATAAAATAAATCATGTCTAAATAGCTGCCGGTAGTATCTCTTCTACAGGAATGGACTCATCTAAGCTCTCTGGTATGTAGTCTACATCTATACTTGGTCCATAATATGTAGTATAAAAATTCTCATGATCCTTAGTAAAAAATATCCAGTTAGGATTAGAGCGAAGTATAAGCATTAATAGCAGTTCCATGTATATTGACAAAAACTATAATACAGTATAAAGAAATACAAGATAGATACAAATACTGGCAATAAGAAATATTAGAAATAAAAATATTGGAGCATATATCATCATCAATGGTTCAACTAGCAATGAACAAAAATACAAGGGCATGCTAGAACAATGAACTGGAATATAAGTGAATGCTAGAACAATAACTAGAATATAAGGAAATGCTAGATCAATAACTAGAATATAAGGAAATGCTAGATCAATAACTAGAAATACATGTATAGACTATCTAGCTAAGTGTGTGAAACATCAACATATCATGTGATCGGCTTGGGACTGATCAGGCTTTCTATGTATCACTAGCTATGATTCATGTAAGGTCAGGCTAATAATTCAATTAGCTATGATGCAAGCAATAGTCAGGCTAATCATACATAACAGGCTATGAGGCATGTAATGGTCAGACTGCACCGACGTGAGGTGTGGGTGAGCTATGATTCATATAGAGTTGGGTATGATCACATAATCTACTAATATCTCTCCATCCCCAGCTAGCACGATAGATCCCAATCATGACTCCCCGTGACAGATCTCGATGATGCCAACTCGTGTATCCACAGTGTCAGAATCATGTACGCTATATAATTAGAATCATAGAGATGATCAACATAATAAAAATTATCAGAGAATTTACTCGTCTGTGGTCCTTTGCTGGAAATACCAATATCCTGTTTTCGATGTCTGGTCTGAATAATCCAACAGTCCTATAGACATCATTTAATAATAACAAAGCATCAGTCGATACACTAGCATACACACAATTATAAATACACTGAACTCAGAGACTACGCTATGGGTGACACTGGTCAACTAGCAGGGTCAAGTGTGCGTCTAACTGCACGTGCGTCATGTCTTTAAATGGTGAGCATAATCGGACAGTCAATTACTAACACATGTCTAGCCAGTACGTCAGTGTACACAAGGCAGTCAACTCACAATTTCTCAGGGTCATATAGGCATATGCAATTATAGGGGAATCCACAGTGTCCTAGAGTCATACAGTATATATATTACAGACGTACCTAGTACTAGCAATTGATTACTTATATATATATCTATATATATATATTAAACTAATATTATATGCATACGCACGCAACTAGTTTTGGGTTTAATTACATAGTATAGAAAAATTATCATGAAACAACATGCTAAATCCTAACATTATTCCAACATGCACAAAATTATAAGAGAAAGCAATTCAAACCTTGGCCTCGGTGTGCACGTGCACGAGGGGATATTCGACGTCGAGGTGTTGTTCGTTTACGTCTAGGTGGAGGCTCGGCTGCTCTTGTGTCGAAGAGTCCAACGTCGAGTCAGGGAGTGGAGAGAAGTGGTTCAGCGGGCTGCTGTCATAGTCGTGCTCGACAGAGGACTGCTCGGCGAATCAGACGGGGTCAGCAGTACGTCAAGGCGGTGCTGTCAACGGCTGGGGATGGATCCGGCGATGTCGAAGGGAACGGTGACTCAGCGGGTTATCAGGGTCGTGAAGGGAGGAGGCTGTGGCGATGGTTGAGGGTGATGGGGAATATGGTATTGGTGATGGCGTTGGGCTGTTCCTCTATGGAGGCGATGTAGATGAGGGTGGATCCGGCGATGTCGGGATGCTTTGATGTGGGGATGGATCCGGTGGAGGTCTACGGGTGGATTGCTCCCGGGGGCCTGAGCAGGCCGGTGACGGCGGTGATGGGTTGAGGTAGTTCAGGCGAGACGATGCTGATCTGCCGAGGTGAATGGGGAGGTCGGGATGGCCGGGCTCCGGAGGTGTCGGGCGGACTGGCCGGTGGAAGGGGATGAAGGAGAGGTGAGATATTTACCTCGGGTTTGGTTTAGGTGATGGTGGTGATAAAAATATAGGAAAAGTTGTATATATAGGTGTAGAGGAATAGGGTTTGATGTTGACCTAGAAAGTTGGGCCGGTCAACCGCTTATCAGATCGTACCTAGTATAGTGCTCCCAATAACGAAGCAACGGTAAGGTACAACAATCAAATAAAATCACAACAATTAAATATAATCCTTTATTTTAAATCCCAAAAATGCTAATTAATATCCATAGTCCTATAATTTGGTCAAGGGCTCATCTAATGGTTTTCTAGGTCCAGTTCACTAGCTCATGCATTTAAGGAACACTATAAATAATATCATGCATTATATTAACTCATTAAATTAAATAAATAAAAGGACAAAAATACCCCTATTCTGAAATGTGGTAGTGACAGCGGTGTTCATGCCTTGCTTGCCCCGCATATTACAACGAATATGCGCAAGCTCATAAGCTTGGGTGTGGACCACCCTTTGCTTAAAATTGTACAAATTGTATCCCTTGTTTAAGGAAAGGGACTTAGAAGAACTCTCGTCAATCAAAATAGTCTTTCCTTTGTTGACAGGAGATGCACAACTTGCTTTCTGCTTGACACGTAGCTTCATATACGAGGAAAGCATAGGTCTAACATAATTGACAGGAGAACTCTCGTCAATCAAAATGGTCTTTCCTTTGTTGGCTGCAACTTAGGGATATGCATGACAAGGCTTGGGACCCCACACATTACGAGTTTTTCTCGACTTGAGTGTGGATGAGGGGTGGACACTAACCCAGAATGGATCATTTCTTCAAATGCATGTTGGTCGAACTTCATGACCAAGGTCTTCTATGTCGAACCGACCGAAGTAGCGTCGAGTTGGGCTATCACCTTCTTGTCAGAGGAGAAGGAAGTTCTAAGGAGAGTCCCCATCTTGTTTGCAAGAAAAAGTTTATACAAAACTTTTGTGTTACAAACTATTGAAAAGAAAAAAAGTACAAAAAGATCCTAAACCAGAATATAAGTATAATTAATTTTGGAGAAGTATAGCTGTAGAGATCTGATCTGCGGACGATCACTTTTCTCCTTGGACCCCTCAACGATGAAGAAATGTACACGACAACGGATAATAACACACAATGACGAAGAAATATAGGAAATGCTGTGAACAACTTCGAGAGTTGAACAATAAGAAAGCTTTGGCACAACGGCACGAGAAGCTTCTATTTATCTCACATTGTTCTTGAATTTCAAAGACATAAAAATTCTAACCCCTTTTTCGCTATTTGTTTGTATATGCTCCTCTCTGTGTGTTCTGTAGGTAGCTGTGCTTTTAATAATTATAAAAAATCTATATTTCTAAAGTTATGAGCAGTTAGCAGAGTGTGAACGTATTTTGGACAGTCAATAATCTTTTTGCATTGTGCGCACAATTTTGGTGGATTAATACCCCATATACAACATGAGTGGGTGCACAACTTGCTGTCTGCTTGACACAGAGATTCTTATACGAGGAAAGCATATGTCATGGGGATAGTTATTTATATACTTTTTGCAAGAAGTACGACTTATAAGACACGCACTCATAACTACTCATTGTTGGTTAGGATAATATGAGCACTTTAGAAGTCATCTAGAGACTGGCACATTTTTGGTAAGATTGGCACTACGGTGCATTTTTTAGGAAGGTTGCACAGTAGTGCACTTTTGAGCGAGTTGGAACTATGATGCACTTTTGAAGTAGTTGGCACTACGGCACACTTTTGAGGAAGTTGGCACTACGACCCATTCTTTAAGGAGTTGGCACTATGGCACATTTTTTATAGAATTGGCACAACGAAGCATTTTTGAAGGAGTTGGCACATCGACGCGGTCGCTAAATGACAACCTCGATCTACGTGCTGTTGTTCTGCTATAATGATAACTTCTGACTTTTCAGTTTTGATATCTGTTAGCTGTCAGTCTGTTGCATTAAATGCTAAGAAATGGAAGATCGTTTGTGCGTGAGCTTTCATAACACTAAGAAAGTGTGCCATTTTTCTACTCTCTGAATAGTGCGTCATCCTCTAAAATTAAGGAAAAGTGCGCCAAAGTAAGAAAATGTGCGTTTTTCTTCTACAACAAGTAGAAAGTGCGCCGTTCTTCTACTTGTTGGATTTATTTGTAGAAAAATATCCCATCTATTTTAGGCGCACTTTTTTATGCTTCTATAGTCACCACATTCAACCTCCACACACCAATACCTAGAACTCCCAACTTATACACCCTAGTATCAATCCTCACACCCTTTCAAACATAACTCACTGTCACTAAGATATCATTTGTACTTGGTACCAACCCTACTAATCGGTATATCAATAATATATTCTATACTTCTATACCTAGTATGCATCTATAGGTATATACATATATAATACCCATGCCATATTCACCAATACTAGTTGCTGCAACACTAGACCAGCTTTGCCAAAATCCATGTCTTACGGTCCCACATCGTAATATGACACACTTACACTAAACACAGTAGTACTGGTACACTAAAACCCATACTACAGCAGCTACTACTACTCACACTTTACCCTTGTGCATCTGTACTGTATAGAGCTAAGGATCTTCCCCTATTACCTACAGACACTATTATACAAATACCTGGTATTTTGGTTCCTTCGTACCAACAACCAACATACTAATGTACACTTTAATATCACCCTATGTTACCATACTTACTCTAGTCTACACCCACTAATACTAGCTCTAACACTATCCTTCGCACCAAGTACCACACAATCAAACTGGCACCACATTGCCCTACATAAAACATCAAACACCTCACCTATATTTCACACAACTCTTAATTCTCACAACAAAGCTTTGATACACAGTCAAACATTGATACCCCCTCGTTACCCATACCCATAGCTATCTACTGTACTCCAGTTTACTCCTTGATCTATAAAACTTGAGCTCCAAACACCTTGTTGTTCCCAAGCTAGTACACTCATAACAATCCTCCCTCCATGGTCTGTAGACTATGCACATTGCCTATCTTTTAATCCTTTGCTGACTATAACCATTTCCAAGACCTGCAACCCTCACTACCTGGCTGCATACCCAAGCCGCATACCCAAAATATCCAATCCTCAGTTGTGCCAAGCAGGTTCCCTGACCATGCACCAATACTTTATTGCAGGTTGAACCTGAACAGACACCCAACACTTACGTACAAGTATGCAATCACAGTCATCTCTCCCTCACTAATCCAATACATGAACACACACACACACACACACACACACACACACACCATAATACACTAACACACATGCACACATACACTCTCCTCATATCACTCTAAACAAACAACACTAAACATAATACATTAACACATGTACAAAACCAAACATCAAACACTTGGTGTGAACTACTATAATGCACACAAGATACTCATGATAAACTTGTGATATACCCCTCCAACACCAAGATACCAACTCCAAACACAATGAATCACCATATAAACATAATATACGACATAATTATATATATAAACAATATACCTAATATAATTTAGAGAAATTGACACTAATGCACACCACCAACATAGAAAAAAATCCAAACCATTTGTATCATGACATATAATGATACAGCTTCTACGTATCCAATTATGGACACAAGGATACTATCCCACAACCAATAGACAAAAATACTCCTATTGAGGTCACAAACCAGAAATTTGGTCGACACAATTCAGAGTTCCCCTAAATTGGCCATAAAAATACTTAGATCTACCAAAATAGAGGCCTCAACCACTTAATTAATTATCTATTAGATTTTACCTAGCCATGAGTGGTTCCTAGATGCTCAAAATGATAGGCTAACATAAAAATTAATGTGAGGATAGAAATTTACATATTGGAAGTTGGATGCCAATGAAACTCCTCCAATGGAAACAATAAAAGGTTGTGGACACAATCCCTCATAACTAAGCTCGTCTCCAATGTCCTCCTTTTACTCCAATGCTTCTAGGCCTTCATAAAATTTTTGAGTAGATGAGAATAAGTAGATTAGGATTGGTTTGGAATGAATTTGGTAGGGATTTGGATTGAAAAGAGGAAGAGAAAATTTGGGGATGAATGAGTAGTGGAGTGAGTAAATAATGAGGGCTAATCCCTCAAAATTAGGGCCAGCCACCATATATAGGTTTAGGATTAATTTAAAATATCAATAATGCCCCTCTTCATTCTCTAATTAGGTTTAATAGTTGTCATGAATGTAATATATTTACTTAGGAGGAATATAATTAGTTAATAGAGGCATCGAGCTAATCAATAGAGGGAATATTCTATCAATACAATAACTTAATTAATTATTTATGACTAAGTCATTAACTTACCTGAAATAATACCATATAACTCTAACTAACACTTCATAAACTTTTGTTAACTAGCATACTAACTAATACCAAAATAATTAATACTATATAATTTTTAAATATGATATCAAACAATAGTGAAATGAGAAAAATATCCCTCCCAATTCTAGGTGGTTACAATCCTACCCCCTAAAAAAAATTTATCGTCAAAATTTAAATATGGATGTACTCCTCTCTAGGTCAGAACCCCCGATCTAAGGATATCCTATATAAAATCCCCAAGAATTCAATTGTAAAGAAGTCATTCATTACTCTCAAGCATGCATGGTTATGGTCTATGTTTGTCATGATATTGCAGTCACTATCTGAGGTTTACTACTAACTATACAATAGCACAAAAATTAGAAATAAAATCCCTAAGGTATTAAGGATTCAAGAAGATCAATAGATGAAATGGGAAGGAAAGAAAAGAACATAACATAACCTGTTAACCCATCACCTATAGCATCGGTCTCCTTGACCGTCATCGCAAAAGCTCTGCCCTGCTACCGCTCCCTAGCAACGGGCCCTCATCTTCAAAACCATGCTAAAGGATGGAAGGAAGACAAAAGAATTCATTATGGCACAAGATAGCAAAGTGTTTAGAATGAATCAAGTTTAGCAATTCAAATAAGATTAAAAAATTTAGTTGTGATAGAGTATTCTATCTAATCCTAATATCCTATATTCTATCGCAAGCTCGCAGTAGTACGACTAACATAAGTACTACCACAACTTCGCACTAATTGAGAAGTCTGACCTGCTGGGCCACCTCAAAATGTGTAACGACCTGCATCTAGATAATCGGGGCCCGAGTATGTATATACGTCCAACCTATACCGCAACATCAGTGGTAGAACGCTTTCTAGGTCATCAATATTACTAACTATCAATCTCACACAATAATATCCAACTCCATAAGGAAAACAAAGATATATATATATATATATATATATATATATATATAATGACAATACTCAATTACAAGATCTAAAGGAATATAAGTACGATAATGATATAAGGAGAAAGGAAATCCAAAGCCTTAAATATCTAGACAAAATAACACAACAAGGCTAAGTACTAAATATAACAATCCAAGTCTTAATTGTTGTCGGAGAAAAATTTAGTACGAAATACTAATAAAGGAAGACTAAGATAATTAGTGACTCCAGCTAGAGCTCCCGACAATCACTCCAAGCTTCTCCTATTCTACAGTGTCCAAGATTGCTGCTACACCCTCCGGGGGTCCATAAAAGGTGGGACACCAGTCCTCCAACTCAATATCTAAAATTGTTATCCAATTAGGATGGAACGAGCACAACCCCAAAAGGAGTTCCAAATAAATGATAAAGACTACAAAACAGTAATAATAAATATAATACTTAATGAGAAGACAATAAATAGATATTATGGTAAGACCGTAATGAGAGACAAGTAATCATGAGCAATGTGGCATAATCCGCTCATATGAAGTATAATAAAAAAAACTGTAACTACACTAAGTATTTTGAAATACTAGTTAGATATGTGATCGCTTAGGTTAAACATTGTCAACTTTAATGGGATAAATATTGTCTATATTTTTTATAACATATCTAGCAAGCACTTCTCCGGTCCCGCCTAGTACGATGGTTCCAATCATGACACGTCATAATATATAAAGCATAAAGCAAGGGACTAATATCGATATGGTGATCATGGACTAATATCAATACAAGGTCTAAATATCAATCAATAAACAAGGTCTAATATTAAAAGTAACATCTCATGATGGAGATACAAGATATACCAATCCATGTAGCATCGTATTAGGACTAAAGTATAACATCACTAAGTACATTTATCATAGTAATTATCAAATAAAAGAAACTATTAGAGACTATACTCGTCTGTGGTCATATGCTAAAATATAAAACTGTGCCTGAATCGGGGCCTCAAAGACCTATATATGAATTTTTATGTTAAATAGGTTATTTGGAATCATAAATAAGCTTAATTAGGCTTGTTCTAGGTTTCTAGGCTACAAATAGGTCATTTGGGTTAAACTAGTTAATTACTTAATTTTGTGTTCCAAATCATCTACTAGATTGGCCTATAAAATTATTTTAGTCAATACCAAGCTCTAAATAGGTTCTCTAAGTCATACTACTTAGTATAATATACTAATCATCTTAAATATACAATTTAGACTCATATATAACTATACCTGATATTATCTTAGCCTATTCTAACATATCTCACTAATACCTTGCTCAACACACTCTATACTAACACATCCACACTCTCCAATATTCACACACACTCAACAAGCTTCTAGACTATTATTAACACTTATCTTATCTATAATAGGATACAAACCCACCACGTCACCATATTCAACCTCCACACACCAATACCTAGAACCCCCAACTGATACACCCTAGTGTCAGTCCTCATACCCTCGCAGACATAACTCATTGTCACTAAGATATCATATGTACTTGGTATCAACTCTTCCAATTGGTATATCAATCATAAATTCTAATACTTCTACATCTAGTATGCATCTATAGGTATATACATATACAATACCCATGCCATGTTCACCTATACTAGCTTCTATAACATCCAACCTGTATTGCCCAAATATAGTACCTATAGACCCACATCCAAATATGACACAGTTGTACTTAATACACTGGTATTGGTACATTGAAACCAATACATCATCAGCTGCTGCTAATCATACTTTAGCCTTGTGCATCTGTACTATACTGAGCTAAGGCTCTGCCCCTATTACCTGCACAGACTATTACACTAATACCTGGTATTTTGGTTCCTTGGTACCAACAATCAACATCATAATGTACTAACCTTAATATCACCCAGTGATACTACACATATACTATTCTACACCCACAGATACTAGCTCTAATACTATCCCTCACACCAAGTACCACACTCTCAAACTTGCACCCATTGCCCTACATAAACACATCCAATACCTCACTTATAGTTCACACCACTCATAATGCTCATAACAAAGCATTGATACACAGCGTAATACTGATACCCTTTCATTACCCATACCCCAACCTCTCTACTTTACTGCATTTTACTCTTTAGTCTGTAAACCCCAGCTCCGAACATCATGGTATTCCCAAGCTACTTCACTCATAGCAGTCTTTCCTACATGGTCTGTAGACTATGCACATTGCCTGGCCTCTAATCCTTTGCTGACTAAAACCATTTCCAATACCTGTAACTGTCATGACCCGCACCCAGAATTGGGGCACGAGTACGCGGGTACGTCCAGCCTACGCCACAGCATCGGCGGTAGAACGCTGTCAAGGTCTTGATACTATCTAGCCAATCTCATACAAGCATCCAATCTCCATAAGGAGGCACGGATGACACAAATAAAATGAACACATACTCAATCACATGACTACAGCACGATAAGATCTCGAACAAAATTAAATACAACACAAGTCAAAAAGTAATAATCTAACTCAACAAATATCCAAGTCTCAATAAAATGCCGGAGATAAATCCGGTACCAAAATAGTCTACTAAAAGAACTAATCAGAAAACTAATGATTCCGGCTAGACCTCCCGGAATCACAACTAAACTACCAAGCCCAAGTTGCAGCTACTCACCATATGGTCCATAAAGTGTCGGACATCGGTCCTCTAAGGCATAGTCTGGAAAAATGTTTCCAGTCAGGAAGGAGCAAAGTACAAATCTCAAATAATAGTTCCATTAAATTGATAAGGACTATAAAGCAATAAACATGTGATACTAGCTACTGAGAAGACAGTGAAATAAATGCAATGGCAATTAAAAAGACTGGCAATGTAAAGAGACAGGCAATATAGGCAATGTGATATAGTTAGTGCTTAAAAGAAATAGAAAGAACAAGGTACAGTATCATATATGGGTGATGTAGTATATGATTTAAAATAGGGGACTGTAATCTATTCTAAGTGTTTTAAATAGTAGTTTCGAAATATGATCGGCTTGGGAACATGTACGATAGCTATAGGCCTGGCTAATCATATGTGAAGAGCATGATTAACACTTACATTGTTCTATACTGCAATAAGAGGTTATGATCACATTTCTTACTAACTACTTCCTCGCCCCCAACTAGTACTGTGGATTCAACCATGACACGTCACGATACACGAGCAAGTCCAATCTATCATGTAAGATGTCTAATATACATGTCGTGTACAATGTCAAACGATAATCAAGGTAACATCTCATGACTGCAGATCCAAGCTATACTAGTCCGTGTAGCACAGTGTCAAGGATTCAGATGTAACATTTCATGATTATTGAACTTATAGAAATTATCAAGGAATTGGAAATTATCAGAGAATGTACTTGCCTTGGGTCCTTAGCTGGTAATTATTGATGTCATGTTCCAGAGTATCCCCTGGGTGAAGCAACAGTCCTAAAAATATATCACAATATCACTTGTATCAGGGGCTACACTAACACACAATAGAACTACACTGGCCTTAGGGCTACGCTAGGTACGATAATGGTCATCTAGTATGGATACATCTAAAACACATTACATATTTTTAACCAACATTAATACCTACCATATATATATATATATATATCTTTTAATTTCATGTATAACATATATATAGTTAAACAATGTATATTTACCATGTTTATCAATTTAAAATATACTAGGTGTATATACAATAAATATATACATATATCAATTTTATATACTGAAAAATATATTAAGTATACCAATAATACATATAGTAGAACACGTATTTATATATACCAATCATATATATATGTTGGAAATATACATTAAATGTATGTACAAAATATATATATATATATATATATATATATATATATATTTATACTCATTATACACATTTGAGAATATACTAAGTATATATATATATATACAAAATATATATACATATACCAAACATTATATATTTTTACCAAAATACATATATATATGGAATACACATACTATACACCAAAATACGTTTATACGTATATATACTAATAAAATATTTTCATATATCATTTATATATATATATACATTAATACATACATATACTAAAGTATATATATATACTATGCTTATACATGTTTAACATTTTATTTATAAATAATATACATGTACATATATTAAGAATATACATTACTAATGTATTTATATACTATACATATTCATGTATTAACATTAATTAAATAAATACTTATACTTATACATATATTATATTATATATATACTCATACGTATATACGTATGTATATATATATACACATATATATATATATGAAAAAGGAAGGGAGAGGAGGAGACTCACTGTGGTCGGAGCAGGGAGCAAGGGAGGTGGAGAATCGGTGGGGAGCTCGACCGGAGTTGGAGTGGTGGAGGAGTGGACGATGCAGATGGAGGTGGTGGTGATGGTGATTGAGGAGTTGGCAGCACCGCCGGGAAAGAAGCAGGGAGGGTCGGGGAAGTGCCAGCGGCCGCCGGGGAAGTGTGCGGGGTACAGTCGGGCTCGGTCGCCGGACTGATGGTGGGAGGCCGGAGGGGGAAGTCTGCCTGAGTGCAGACAGTGGAGTCGGGGGCTCAGTCGGAGCGCTGTGCTGGGGGAGCTCGACCGGGTGGAGAACGGTGGGTCGACGGCCGCACGGGCCGGAGGGAGTTGGCCGCACAGACGCGTCGAGGCAGCGTCGGCCGAGGTCGGCTCAGTCGGCCGGTCGGGTGCAGCAGGTGAGGGGGTTTGAGAGGGTGAGGTTGGATGAACAGTGTTCCCCCCCTCTTTGAATTCAAAAAAACTAAAGAAAGAAGAAGAAGGGAAGAAGAAGAAGAAGAAGAAAAAAAGAGAAGAAGAAAAGAAGAAGGAAAGGAAATTCCTACGTTGGAGTTGAGGATGGAGGAGAGAGAGAGGTGGGGGCTTGTTTGGAGATTAGGGCTTGATGGGACATGACATTATATAGGGAGAGAGAGTGTATGGAATCAAGGGTTAGGATTGGCCCATTAAATGTGTGGTCCAGATTGGTCATGGAGAATTTCATGTGGGGATGAGGGTGAGAGGCTAGTTAAATAATTATTATGCTCCCTCATTATTTTAAACAAATGAGGTGTTGACACAAAATGCAAATTTGCAAATTAGCCCCCTTAAATTTGGATATTTGCACAGACGCATGAAATGACAAAAATTTGGCGGGCGATTCGGTGTCCGGTGTTTTGTATGGTCAGGGGGCGCTGTATGATCGGTATGGGCTCAATTTGCAGGGCACTAAAATTAAATTAGGATTTTTAGAATCGGTTAAAATAGTATCCTCAATTTAATTAGAAATAAATGCAAGTTGTGTTCTAAAATTTATTAGGAGCACAAGGGGCCAAAATCAGGTCAGGTCATCAATACCAATAATGAAGAAGACTCAGAACAGAATATTACCCTAATTTGCGTCGCACGAAAATAGGTCAAGATTTGCCTCCAAATTCGATTGGAACGCACAACGATACAAAATAGGGATTTATTAAATAACGTCCGCGACGATTTTTGTGCGGCTAGAAATAATGTACAGAGAGCATAATCATGAGTTGCAAAAATAGCAGAATGGAAGGCGGGCATGTCTAGGGCAAGATTGTGAAATTTGTTGGAAGACAAAAGTCAGGGTAGCGCTCCAAATATCGAAGCAAAGGCAATGCACAATAATTAATTAAAATACGGTAATTAATTACAATCTCCAATAAATAAATTCTAGATAAAACAATTAAATACAGAATTCCACAATTTGGACAGGTGTTCATCTACTGGCTTCTAGGTCAAGTCCGCTAGCTCAAAATAAATGAACACTGTATATAATTATATATTTAATTACACATCACATAATTATTTAAATTAAATACTTATCATGCAATTATTTAATTGTAACTACTATAATATTAAATATTATAAAAAGTCAAAAATACCCCTGTTTTCGGAACGTGGTAGTGACAAGTCTACCCTCCTTAAAAGAATTTCGTCCTCGAAATTTAAAATCCTCATAGTAGTGTTTAATCATACACATTATTATTTTCCTCAATTTAAATTCATCAACCACGACATCAGGTAATAATCCACGATGTCTTTTCAGAATTTTTCAAAAATTATGAAATTGTTGTATTCCGAAAATCCTCGAAATAAAAATCAAAGTCCATTTTTATCAAAATTCCCCAAAATTTTTAGTTAAAAAAAACTTTAAAACTCGGAATTTAATATCCACTCCTCTAATTTGATTTTTATCAATGCACAAATATAAAAATGTACTCTCGTCCCACAAAGTTTGAATTTAAACATTTATCCTTCAAAATTTTATTTTTCGATTTTCTCTTCTCAAATACTCAACAATGCGATACTTAAGGATTCGCTAATTGCAACATCCAATATAAAATTCTAAAATTTATAACTTGCAATCAAATAAATATATTGATAATCTCCCAAAATTTCGAAATTTAATAACCAATTTAAGTATGTCATAATCTTCCTGGAATTAATAATCCACCAATTATGCCATGTTAATTTCTTAACCCTCTACTAAATCAATGTTTATCCTCAAATTTTAATCATCTTGTCTCTCTTGTCAAGTCATAACTCCTTCATGAATCTTCGTCATGGTCAAACCCCAATAATCATGGTCTAAGAAAAAATCTTTCCTATAATCATACAACATGCAACCTAAGGGGAATATGTACGGTCATGGTGTCTTTTGTCATGGTATTGCAGTCTCTGTATCTGGGTACTAGTAACTACATTATAACAAGAAATCATGCATACAAGCTACGGTACTAAGGTATCAATCAATCAATCAAGTAGATAGGAACAGAAGGAAGGAAAGAACAGAGCCTGCTAACACATTACCTGTAGTATCGGTCTCCTCGACCGTCATCGCAATACCCCGCCCTGCTGGGGTGGTTCACTTCGCGGGTGCTGAGCAATATACGGTTCCACAGGTAGCCTAACTGGATCTCTATAATCTGAAGCTGCGCGCTGGCCGGGAAGATAAGGGGCTAGAAGACAATCCCTTACTCGATGTCCCGCAGCGCCGCAGTGCAAACAAAGTCCTAGCCTCGTTCTACGGCTCTTCCAAAGATGACCTGGCTTCTTACAGAAATGACAAGTCTGCTGTGTCTCTCTCGGAGGCTGTTGCTGATCCTGCTGAACACGGACTGGTGCCTGGTACTGTTGTTGATACTGATACGCCCATGGATGTTGTTGGATAGGAACTGGTGCTAGGTACTGCGGTGGATGCTGCAATGTCCATGGTTGTTGCTGAATATGAAATGGTACTTGGTACTGCTGTTGATGCTGAATACGGGGATGCTTGGCTGGTCCTGTGCTACCATTCGTATCTCCAAAAGTATTGTGACTCCTCTTAGGCCTGAGATCCAGATCCTCTCCTGCAATCTGAGCATCCATCAAGATAGCCTCAAAGGTAGCGGTACGACGACCAGAAGTACGCGACCTAATCTCTCTCGTCAGCCCCTTTCTAAATTTCCAGGCTCGATCTCCTGGGTCCCGAATCATAGATGATGCGAAACGGCTCAATCTACAGAATTCTGCAGCGTACTCGTCGACCGACATGTTTCCTTGAACCAAGTCATAAAACTGACTTTCCAAGGTTCACAATGCCACGTTGGGAAAGAACTTCTCCTTGAAGAGCTCCTTGAAGGTCTCCCAAGTAAGTCCTTGTTCAGTAATTCTCGGCTTCGTGCGATACCACGTGAGTGCGATATCGAACATCTGACTGCCAGCAGCTTCTATCTGCAAGTTCTCCGAAATCTGGGTCAATCGCAGGCTCCTCTCTATATCCTCTAGCCAGTCGTCAGCGTAGAGTATCCCTTCGGTGCCTTTAAACTCTCGAGGCATCATCCTCTTGAAGTCCACTATAGTGCCTGATCTCTGCTGCTGCTGGCCAGAAAACTGCTGGTACTGTGCTACTCTCTCTAAAGCTTGGAGAGTCACTTGATGAGCATTCTCCATATTTTCTCTCATCAGATCGGTTTGTGCCTGGTGCGCTTCTGCTTGCACCCTCTGAGCCTCAGCTTGAACTCGCTGAGCATCTGCCGTCACTCTCTGGGCATCTACCATGCCCTGGATCAAGGTAAACATCTGCGTCCCGTCAATGGGCAAACCTCCGGGAATCGGAGTCGGTGGAGGAGGAGGGTTGTCCGTCATAGCTGCGGCAATCTTCTGAACAGGTGGGGGAGGAGGATCCCCGAAAAGTATAGATACTCCTACGTGCATCGGAGATGTAGGAGGAACCACGGCTGTCTGCCCCTCAGGTGGAGAGGTGGCAGATCCCTCTAAAACTGACGTTCCCGCTCTCATAGATCGTGTTTGCGGCGACATCCTGAAGACAGATCCCAAAGAATCAATTAAGGCATAAATGCGATATCATCAAGGAAGGACAGTACAGTTCTAAAGAAGCAACATTCAAGATAAATAGGTTGAAAGAAAAATCCTAGTTGTGATTGCACAGGTCAAAGATGCATCCAAGGTTTGATACCTCTATCCCACTAGGTACCACAGTTCTACCAGAAATATACTCACTGCTAGCTTTCTTACATACTGCAATCACTGATACTAGTTATCCTTATCACTCAAGTGCATATCAAATGTAACCCATCATACTAAGTACTGCTCTCTCCAATACAATCCTAGATGAACACCCAAGTCAGTTGGCAATGAGATCTCAATTATGCTCAAGCCAACAGATCCTTACACATGCATCTCATCTACTATATACTAATATATATCTCTCACTTTAAGATTTTTATCCTCAAAATAAATTTCCCCACAATAACTCCTCGAATAATTTAAAGTATAATGCATATACCTTCCTCAAAGGTTAATTATTTTAAATACTGAAATGAAAACTTTATCACTTCCAAAAATCCTTACAGTTTTGTCTATGTTCATTGAATCGAATCTGAATTCCTCAAAATAAATTTTAATAACATAATATCTCAACTTCTCAAAATTCAAAAATGCAATTCATTTTCAAATTATAATTTAAATCCATATCTAGTAGTCCAATATCCCTAGTGTTAATCTTCCTCGCTGTCCTCATCGACATGCGTCATCAGATAATACCATAAATTAGTCTGCAAATTCATTTTGATACGAAATCAAACCCTACAATGAAGCCAAAATCCTAATTTAATAACTAATCAACAATCAACAAGTGAGAATGGACGAAACAAGGGAATGATTTTGAATTGGAAATTATAACAAGATTCTCAGTGGTCATCCCAGGAATCTCTCAAGGAATTGTGATTGAGTATTCGCTCTCGTCCTAGTATCCTATATCCTAGATCCTATCGCAGGCACGTAATAGTGTAACAAGGATGCCACACTACTACGAAATCGCATAACTCGCGAAGTCTGACCTGCATGGGCCACCACTAAAAACGTGTCACGACCCGCACCCAGAATTGGGGCACGAGTACGCGAGTACGTCCAGCCTACGCCGCAGCATCGGCAGTAGAACGCTGTCAAGGTCTTGATACTATCTAGCCAATCTCACACAAGCATCCAATCTCCAAAAGGAGGCACGGATGACACAAATAAAATGAACACATACTCAATCACATAACTACAGCACGATAAGATCTCGAACAAAATTAAATACAACACAAGTCAAAAAGTAATAATCTAACTCAACAAATATCCAAGTCTCAATAAAATGCCGGAGACAAATCCGGTACCAAAATAGTCTACTAAAAGAACTAATCAGAACACTAATGATTCCGGCTAGACCTCCCGGAATCACAACTAAACTACCAAGCCCAAGTTGCAGCTACTCACCATATGATCCATAAAGTGTCGGACACCGGTCCTCTAAGGCATAGTCTGGAAAAATATTTCCAGTCAGGAAGGAGCAAAGTACAAATCTCAAATAACAGTTCCATTAAATTGATAAGGACTATAAAGCAATAAACATGTGATGCTAGCTACTGAGAAGACAGTGAAATAAATGCAATGGCAATTAAAGAGACAGGCAATGTAAAGAGACAGGCAATATAGGCAATGTGATATAGTCAGTGCTTAAAAGAAATGGAAAGAACAAGGTACAGTATCATATACGGGTGATGTAGTATATGATTTAAAATAGGGGACTATAATCTATTCTAAGTGTTTGAAATAGTAGTTTCGAAATATGATCGGCTTGGGAACATGTACGATAGCTATAGGCCTGGCTAATCATATGTGAAGAGCATGATTAACACTTACATTGTTCTATACTACAATAAGAGGTTATGGTCACATTTCTTACTAACTACTTCCCCGCCCCCAACTAGTACTGTGGATCCAACCATGACACGTCACGATACACGAGCAAGTCCAATCTATCATGTACGATGTCTAATATACATGTCGTGTACAATGTCAAACGATAATCAAGGTAACATCTCATGACTGCAGATCCAAGCTATACTAGTCCGTGTAGCACAGTGTCAAGGATTCAGATGTAACATTTCATGATTATTGAACTTATAAAAATTATCAAGGAATTAGAAATTATCAGAGAATGTACTTGCCTTGGGTCCTTAGCTGGTAATTATTGATGTCATGTTCCAGAGTATCCCCTGGGTGAAGCAACAGTCCTAAAAACATATCACAATATCACTTGTATCAGGGGCTACACTAACACACAATAGAACTACACTGGCCTTAGGGCTACGCTAGGTACGATAATGGTCATCTAGTAGGGATACATCTAAAACACATTACATATTTTTAACCAACATTAATACCTACCATATATATATATATATATCTTTTAATTTCATGTATAACATATATATAGTTAAACAATGTAAGTTTACCATGTTTATCAATTTAAAATATACTAGGTGTATATACAATAAATATATACATATATCAATTTTATATACTGAAAAATATATTAAGTATACCAATAATACATATAGTAGAACACGTATTTATATATACCAATCATATATATATATTGGAAATATACATTAAATGTATGTACAAAATATATATATATATATACATTTATACTCATTATACACATTTGAGAATATACTAAGTATATATATATATATATATACAAAATATATATACATATACCAAACATTATATATTTTTACCAAAATACATATATATATATGGAATACACATACTATACACCAAAATACGTTTATACATATATATACTAATAAAACATTTTCATATATCATTTATATATATATATACATTAATACATACATATACTAAAGTATATATATATACTATGCTTATACATGTTTAACATTTTATTTATAAATAATATACATGTACATATATTAAAATTATACATTACTAATGTATTTATATACTATACATATTCATGTATTAACATTAATTAAATAAATACTTATACTTATACATATATTATATTATATATATACTCATACGTATATACGTATGTATATATATATACATATATATATATATATGAAGAAGGAAGGGAGAGGAGGAGACTCACTGTGGTTGGAGCAGGGAGCAAGGGAGGTGGAGAATCGGTAGGGAGCTCGACCGGAGTTGGAGTGGTGGAGTAGTGGAGGATGCAGATGGAGGTGGTGGTGATGGTGATTGAGGAGTTGGCAGCGCCGCCGGGAAAGAAGCAGGGAGGGTCGGGGAAGTGCCAGCGGGCGCCGGGGAAGTGTGCGGGGTACAGTCAGGCTCGGTCGTCGGACTGATGGTGGGAGGCTGGAGGGGGAAGTCTGCCTGAGTGCAGACAGCGGAGTCGGGGGCTCGATCGGAGCGCTGTGCTGAGGGAGCTCGACCGGGTGGAGAACGGTGGGTCGACGGCCGCACTGGCCGGAGGGAGTTGGCCGCACAGACGCGTCGAGGCAGCGCCGGCCGAGATCGGCTCAGTCGGCCGGCCGGGTGCAGCAGGTAGGGGGTTTGAGAGGGTGAGGTTGGATGAACAGTGTTCCCCCCCTCTTTGAATTCAAAAAAACTAAAGAAAGAAGAAGAAGGGAAGAAGAAGAAGAAGAAGAAAAGAGAAGAAGAAAAGAAGAAGGAAAGGAAATTCCTACGTTGGAGTTGAGGATGGAGGAGAGAGAGAGGTAGGGGCTTGTTTGGGGATTAGGGTTTGATGGGACATGACATTATATAGGGAGAGAGAGTGTATGGAATCAAGGGTTAGGATTGGCCCATTAAATGTGTGGTCCAGATTGGTCATGGAGAATTTCATGTGGGGATGAGGGTGAGAGGCTAGTTAAATAATTATTAGGCTCCCTCATTGTTTTAAACAAATGAGGTGTTGACACAAAATGCAAATTTGCAAATTAGCCCCCTTAAATTTGGGTATTTGCACAGACGTATGAAATGACAAAAATTTGGCGGGCGATTCGGTGTCCGATGTTTTGTATGGTCAGGGGGCGCTATATGATCGGTATGGGCTCAATTTACAGGGCACTGGAATTAAATTGGGATTTTCAGAATCGGTTAAAATAGTATCCTCAATTTAATTAGAAATAAATACAAGTTGTGTTCTAAAATTTATTAGGAGCACAAGGGGCCAAAATCAGGTCAGGTCATCAATACCAATAATGAAGAAGACTCAGAACAGAATATTACCCTAATTTGGGTCGATACAAAATAGGGATTTATTAAATTACGTCCGCGACGATTTTTGTGCGGCTAGAAATAATGTACATAGAGCATAATCATGAGTTGCAAAAATAGCAGAATGGAAGGCGGGCATGTCTAGGGCAAGATTGTAAAATTTGTTGGAAGACAAAAGTCAGGGTAGCGCTCCAAATATCGAAGCAAAGGCAATGCACAATAATTAATTAAAATACGGTAATTAATTACAATCTCCAATAAATAAATTCTAGATAAAATAATTAAATACAGAATTCCATAATTTGGACAGGTGTTCATTTACTGGCTTCTAGGTCAAGTCCGCTAGCTCAAAATAAATGAACACTGTATATAATTATATATTTAATTACACATCACATAATTATTTAAATTAAATACTTATCATGCAATTACTTAATTATAACTACTATAATATTAAATATTATAAAAAGTCAAAAATACCCCTGTTTTTGGAACGTGGTAGTGACAGTAACCCTCACCGCCTGGCTGCATACCGAAACCACATGCCAAAAATATCAATCCCTCAACTTTGCCAAGCTGATGCACCTAACCCTGCAACAACACTTTACTATAGACTGAACCTGAATAGACCCCCAACACTTATACACAGGTGTGAAATCTCAGTCATCTCTCCCAAACTAATCCAATACCTGAACAAAAATACCACAATACACCAACACACATGAACACATACACTCCCCTTACCTCACTTTTAACTAACAATACTAAACACAATACACTAACACATATACAAAACTAAACATCAAACACTTGGTATGCACCACTATAATGCACAAAAGATACTCATGATACACTTGTGATACACTCCTCCAACACCAAGATACCAAATCCAAACATAATGGAACACCATATAAACATAATGTATGACATGATTACATATATAAATAATAGGTCTAATATAATTAACATTAATGGATACCACCAATATAGAAAACCCCTATCCTAACCATTCGTATCTTGGCATATTATAATACGACATCTACGTATCCAATTGTGGATACAAGTACGCTATCCCATTACCAAATAGACACTAATAGTTCTATTTAGGAGATAAACCAAACAGTTAGTGGACACAATTCAGAGTTTCCCTAAATTGGCTATAAAATACCTAGATCTACCAAAAAAGAGGCCTCTTTTACCTAATTAATCACCTATTGGATTGTACCTAGCCATAGGTGGATTCCTAGTGTCTCAAAATCATAATCTAACATAGAAATTGATGTGAGGATTATACAATCATAAAAAGTATGTCTCCAAAGAATGTTGGATCCAAAGAGAGCAGTGGTGAACTCCTCACTGAGGAAACCCAAAAAAAGAGTGGTATACTTTCTTAAAGTTTCAGAGTACGTTACACTTTCTTAAAAAATGTTGGATCCAAAGAAAACAGATGTACACTCTTTTGCTATTTTTTTGAACTCAATACAGGTGGGCTTATAAATTTTATATCTTCCCTGTAGTGCCCCGCTCCGCGTCGGCACTATATACATGAGATATCGGTTTGTTGACTCAAAATGATATCTTTCTTAAGAGCTCCTTGTTGAAGCAGGAGATGACTGATCAAAGTGAGTGGGCAAAACTTTATTCTCTGATTCTTGCACGCCTTAATAATGAATCTTAGTTTTTGAATGCTTGTTTGCTTAAGAAGATAGTTTTAATAAGAAGAATAATAGAACCTGCCTTGCATGCTTAATAAGATAACTCACATAGATTGTCTTTGAAACAAACATGTCTGCTTAATTAGAGAACCTGAAATAATTATCTAAGAGTAAGAGTTTGCCTGAACATATTTTACTATCGCATGTGTTTTGAGAGAACTATATCGTGCTTGAACTTGTTCAGAGAGGGTGGCTAGTCCGTGTAGAGAAATATGGTCTGTTGGTTAACTCGTCTGCATCCTAGAGTTTATCTGATAGTGTTTCATGCATTCGCATTGGTTGGACAATGGCTATTAGTGAAGAGATAATCCTTGGTCATGGCTGCTTCAGAGATACGGAAAGCAACCATGAGTCACAACTACTAATAGCATCAGATAAATGAGTCATTGGTTACCTGGATAACCGCTACCGATCCTGAGTTTCTCAGGGACCAAAAAGCATATAACTAGTTCATTCGGTTGGCGTGATAGAGGATAGTCCCTATATGTGTATTTGTCCCTAGAGTCTTTGAGTATAGCTCACAAGACACGCTGCGTACACCCTGATAATGGAACGATCGGCTTGTCTTGCCTTCTTGTTTATATCGAATATGAACTCTATTTTCAAAGATATTTTCATAAAGAAGTAATATGACTCCGTTCTTGTGCAGGATGTAATGAACATAGAAAAAACAAGAAAGATCACTAGTAATGTAATATTTTATAACATGATTACTTATTTTGGTTTTAGTTAATGTTGCTTCTGTTCAGTAGTTTATACTCACCAGTACTTATAAAAGTGTTGATCCACCAACAGTTTACTTGTTTGCAGGTACTGGATCATCCTAGAAGCGATAGGCGTGCCTCATCCCCAAGACCCAAAAATATGGTTTCGATTGCTTTGAGCTTCTTTCGTATAGAGGGGCATAATGTATGGAATGATGCCATTGTAATCAGAGAACCTTGTGCCTCGATTTGCCCAGTATACTCAGATGGATAAATGCTTGCAATAATGTCCCTCCACTGATTACTCGATAGATGCGATGATAACAAAACTTTAACGATGTTTCCTTGTGTTGGTGCAACCCCAGGGTCGCACGATATAACGTCCTGTTGGCAAACGACTCTACGCCCCACGGGAGCACCGAGGTGCGGTATTCGCGCCCGGCGTAGGCGTTGGTCAGAGACCTTCGAGACCGAGGCATGACATAATAGTATCAGAGCGATATGATCCTTTGCCTATTCCGTTGCTATGTCTCTGAGAAGTGCTCGATATTGTATTGCAGTAGAGCGTTCTATACAATAAGTCCATAGATATTCTCAAAGTTGTGCAAAAGTTTTTTAGATTTGGGTTATACTTTCGTGCTTGTATTTTGCTAAATGTTTCAATTGAGGATGGCGAGGGATAAGACTATCTCTGCTCGAAATATCGAAAAGTTTCTCCTTGATATTTCGAGGATGAAATTTTTTATTGGTGGATAAGTATATAGTGCCCCACTCCGCGTCGACACTATATACAAGAGATATTGGTTTGCTGACTCAAAAGGATATCTTCCTTAAGAGCTCATTGTTAAAGCAGGATATTACTGATCAAGGTTGGTGGACCGAACTTCGTTCTCTGATTCTTGCACGACATAATAATGAATATGAGTTTTTGAATGCTTGTTTTCTTAAGAAGATAATTTCTATAAGGAGAATGATAGAACCTGCCTTGCCTGCTTAATAAGAGAACTCACATAGCTTGTCTTTGAAATGAACCTGTCTTTTTAACTAGAGAACCTGAAATGCTTGTCTACGAGTAAGAGTTTGCATAAACATGTTTCACTGTCGCTTATGTTTCGAGAGAACAAAATTGTGCTTGAACTTGTTCAAAGAGGGCGGCCAGTCCGCACATAAAAATATGGTCTATTGGTTCATCTCTCCAGCATCCTAGAGTTTATCAGATAGTGTTTCATGCATTCACATCATTCGAATATTGGCTATTGGTGAAGAGATAAACCTTGGTCACGGCAGCTACAGAGATAGTAGAAAGCAACCATAAGTCACAGCTACTAATAGCATCAGATAAAGGAGTCATTGGTTAGCTGGATTACCACTAACGATCCTGAGTTTCTCGGGGACTGAAAAGCATATAGCTAGTTCATTGTATTGCCTTAATAGAGGATAGTCCCTAGATGTACATTTTTCCCTAGAGTCTTTGAGTATTGCTCATGAGACACGCTTTGCACACCCTGATAATATAATGATAGGCTTGTCTTGCCTGCTTGCTTATATCGAATATGAACTCTGTTTTCAAAGATATTTTCTTACTTGCTTGCTTATATCGAATATCGAATATGACTCCGTTCGTGTGCTGCATGTAACGAACATAGGTAAACTAGAAAGATCACTAGTAATATAATATTTTATAACATGATTACTTAGTGTTGGTTTTAGTGAATGTTGCTTCTGTTCAGTTGTTTATACTCTCTAGTACTTAAAAAAGTGCTGACCCACCAATAGTTTACTTGCTTGCAGGTACTGGATCGTCCGAGGAAGCGAAAGCGTGCCTCATCCCATAGACCCAAAAATTTGGTTTCTATTGCTTTGATCTTCTTTCGTATAGAGGGCCACAATATATGGAACGATGCCATTGTAATCAGAGAATCCTGTGCCTCGATTTGACCCGTATACTCAGATGGATAAATGCTTGCAACAATGTCCATCCGCTGTTTACTCGATAGATGCGATGATAGCTAAACTTTAACGATGTTGCCTTGTACGGGCGCAACCCCAGGCTCGTACGGCATCATGTCCCGGTAGCAAACGACTCTACGCCCCACGGGACCATCGAGGTGTGATGATTCACACCCGGCAGGGTTGGTGCTAGGGAGACCTTCGGGACCGGGGCATGACATAATAGTATCAGAGCGATTCGATCCTTTGCCTATTCCGTTGCTATGACTCTGAGAAGTGCTCGATATTGTATTGCAATAAAGCGTTCAATACAATAAGTCTATAGATATTCTCAAAGTTGTGCAAAATTTTTCTGGATTTGATTTGTTGCTTTAGAGTTGTGCTTTCGTGCTTGTGTTTTGCTAGAGTTTTTGATTGAGGATGGCGAGGGATGAGGACTATCGCTGCTCGGAATATCAAAAAGTTTCTCTTTGATATTTCGAGGACAAAACTTTTTGTTGGTGGGTAAGTATGTAGTGCCCCGCTCCGCGTCGACACTATCTACAAGAGATATCGGTTTGCTGACTCAAAAGGATATCTTCCTTAAGAGCTCCTTGTTGAAGCAGGAGATGTCTTACCAAGGTTGGTGGACAGAACTTCATTCTCTGATTCTTGCATGCCTTAATAATGAATCTGAATTTTTGAATGCTTGTTTCTTAAGAAGATAGTTTCAATAAGAAGAATGATAGAACCTGCCTTGCATGCTTAATAAGAGAACTCACATAGCTTGGCTTTGAAACAAACCTATCTTCTTAACTAGAGAACCTGAAATGCTTGTCTAAGATTAAGAGTTTACAAGAACATGTTTCACTATCGATTGTGTTTTGAGAGAACTAATCGTGCTTGAACTTGTTCAGAGAGGGCGGCCAGTCCGCACAGAGAAATATGGTCTATTGATTTATCTCGTCTACATCCTAGAGTTTATATGATAGTGTTTCATGCATTCGCATCGGTCGGATAATGGCTATTGGTGAAGAGATTAATCTTGGTCATGGCTGCTAAAGAAATAGTGGAAAGCAAACATGAGTCACAGCTGCTAATAGCATCAGATAAATGAGTCATTGGTTAGCTGGATTACCGCTACCGATCTTGAGTTTCTTGGGGACCGTAAAGCATATAGCTAGTTCATTGTGTTGGCTTGATAGATGATAGTCCATAGATGTGCATTTGTCCATAGAGTTTTTGAGTATAGCTCACGAGATACGCTACGCACACCATGATAATAGAACGATCGATTTGTCTTGCCTGCTTGCTTATATCGAATATGAAGTCTGTTTTCAAAGATATTTTCATAAAGAAGTAATATGACTCCGTTCTTCTGCTGCATGTAACGAACATAGGTAAATTAGAAAGATCACCAGTAATGTAATATTTTATAACATGATTACTTAGTGTTGGTTTTAGTGAATATTGCTTCAGTTTAGTTGTTTATACTCACCAGTACTTAAAAAAGTGCTGACCCACCAACAATTTACTTGCTTGCAGGTACTGGATCATTTGAGAAAGCGATAGGCGTACCTCATCCCCAAGACCCAGAAACCTAGTTTCGATTGCTTTGAGCTTCCTTCGTATAGAGGGGCATAATGAATGGTACAATGCTATTATAATCAGAGAACCCTGTGCCTCAATTTGCCCCGTATACTCAAATGGATAAATGCTTGCAATAATGTCCCTCCGCTGCTTACTCGATAGAAGTGATGATAGCTAAACTTTAATGATGTTTCCTTGTACGGGCGTAACCCCATGATCGTACGGCATCACATCCTATTGGCAAACGATAATATGCCCCACGGGAGCGCTGGTACGGTGATTCACACCCGGCGGGGGCATTGGTCTGGAGACCTTCGGGACCGGGGCGTGACACTCCCCTCAGCATTTAATGTAAATGAATCTAACAACTGACAAAAGCATAACACAAGGAGGTCATAGTCATTAATGCAGAAGATCTTTGGCACACAGACCAAAGTTGTCATTTAGTGGACAAATCTAGATAAACCATAACAGAGTACGCTAGGGTACCAAGACTCTTTTAGAATATGCCACTGTGCCAAGACTCCAATAGAGTGCGCCAGTGTGCCAAAACTCAATCAGAGTGCTCAAGTGTGCCAAACTCTATCAAAGTATGCCAGCATGGCTATTGTCTCCTAACTCTACTGAAGTGCGCCAGTATTTCTAACTTCTCCAATCAAGAGTCTATGATCCTAACTAACAGCGAGAGGTTATGATTATGTATCTTTTATGCCATGTTTCTCGTAAAACATTCACAAATAAATGTCCCCATGACCTTGGCTTTTCATGTATAGGAAAGCCACGTGTCAAGCAGGTAGTAAGTTGTGCACTCACTAAGCATAACGTTGGATGTTGTTTTCTTAAATGTGTGCGCACAACGACAAATACAGTACAAATTGCCCGTTAGTGAGCGCACATCCATATAAGTTCACATGGACGGACATAGAGTGATAAGGAAAGAAGCTCTATGTGCCTGTGTTGCTAAAGATTTCTTGGTACAATATTTTCCAAGTATTCGAGTGTTCTTGTATCTCTTCTTTGTGTCGAGTAGTCCAAGGAGTAAAGTGATCGCCAGCAAATCAGATCTCCATAGCTATACTTTTCCAGAATTATTGTACTTTAGATTCTTGTATAGGATTTATTGTACCCCCTTTCTTTCATAGTTTTTAACACAAAAGTTCGTTCAAGTTTTTTATTCTTGGCAAATAAAATGAAGACTCTGCTTGGTACGGCTTTCTCCTCCGATGAGAAGGTGATAGCTCAATACGATACCACGTTAATTGGAACAACGAAGAAGACTTTGGTTGTTCAATTAGACCAGCAAGCATATAAAGAGACGCTCTTTAGGGGTAGTGCTAGTCCCTTGATCACGTCCAAGTCAAGGAAAAACCGCAATCCTCGGCTGTCTAAACCTCGCTCCTCCTATCCCGAAGTTCCTATAAACAAACCGAAGAGTGTGCTGACTGCTGCTAATAAGGATTCCATCATTATGGATCATGTTTCTCTGTTCCCGGTTTATGATTTTGTGGATATTCCCCTTAGCTACGCCAGTGTGCCAACTAAGTGGACCAAATTACGAATCTCTCACAAGGACAAGCAGGTGGTGAACCAATCTTTACTTGGCTGAGGAATGCACTACAATGCCATGTGGATTGGTTATCCTTATGCTATCAAATCCTTGCATGTTCAGTGCAACATGAAAAGCAAACCCAACAAGGGCTCTGCTATCCAAAATATGCTACAAGCACAAAAGAGTGTAGGCGCATTTTCTAACTCATTCAGATCTAGTGTAAAGGAAGTTGTTCAACAACCACACCACTGGAAGAAAGACTTTCCATGCGCATAAAAGAAGTAGACAGAAAAGTCTCCCTCGCCATGACTAAAAATTATGTGCACAACAGAGGGTAAATTATGCTCCTCTTATCCTGAAGTGGCTAATAACACGTGTAGTATGTCTGACTTGCGTACAAAGTTATGTGTACAAAGATGGGGTGTGCCTGCTCAATCTTTAACCCCTCAAAATATGCTAAAAGTGGATGCTGCCTAATATAGTGTTACACCTTATACACAGGGTACTCGAAAACTTCATATAAAACTACCTGTGCATAATATAAAAAGGAAGATTATGCCTCCTCCTTCTACTTCCTTCCCTCATCATGACTTATATTAAATTCTTGTACAGAGGTGTAAAGGGAGGGAACCCTCTGTGTCTAAAATGATGCTCCCAAATGAGCATCATTGTAGTTGCCATAAAATTATAATTAACTGTTGCTTTGCTTAAGAAGTTGAATCATCTGAACGGTTTGTGTTTGACTGGTTAAATTATATTTTGCCTACTAGATAGCAGTCTAGAAAGCAAACTGACAACCGAAGAAGTGATGATGAGATACTTTTGCCTTCGGTATACATGGTCACCCGACTTCCATGTGGTGGAAGACCTTCAAGACAAAGTACTTTGAGGATACCCAGCCAGAGGATATTCGATCAGAGTGCCGAGTCCTTTGAAGTGGTATACCTGAAACCCGTTCTCGAAGGAAGGAATTTGTTTTAATTAGGAATGACCATTCCTCAAAATCTAAAGCTGACCTTCCTAGGGGTAGTAATTACCCCGTGTCTGAAATAGATAGTGTAGACTCCAACTATACCATGCAATCTACTTGCCCTTATTTCGTCCACATGGAGGTTAGTGTATATACTATTGGTGACGTAAAGGATGCTTCCCTGTCAGGAAGTGCTAAACAGAGTCCTAGTTCATTGGAAGCTGAATTCAAAGATATGCATACCAAGATGCAGAATATGCATCAGATAATGATGGATCAACATACTACTACATCAACACCTGTGCAGGTTATCGTATCCATTCCTGTTGACCCTCACTTTTTTCAATTAAGGATAGTTTTGTAATTGACACGGGTATTTTATTTTAGGATTATTGTATTTAAATATTATGCATGTGTATTAATTATTTATTATATTATTTATTTATTATTAGTATTAGATTTATTTTGGACTTGTGTAGTGGACCAACTAGTTTAGTTAGATGTATAGACCCAATATTTATGTTAGTTTAGATTGAACCCAAATATTAGGCCCATGGTTTAGGAGGATGAATTAATTAGTAAAACCATTACACTAAAACCTTCCCTCCATAATTAATTTCTTCATGAGAGGCCCCAAGGGGTAAATTGGACATTTTAAATTGCTTGAGGGAGAGGCTAGGGCCAGCCACATTAGGAGAGAGGAGAGAGAGAGCCTCTTCTCATTTCTTATTTCATTTTAGATCTATATTTTTTCCTTTTCCAATCTCTTCATTCCCTCACCAATCCCTCACAAATTTCTTCAGAAATTCTTTTCCTATTCTTCAATTGAGGCTACTATAACAATAATCTATAAGAAGTAAGCAAAAAGCAATAGGGAGGAGGCCAAGATCTACAAGGAGGAGCTATATTTCTATATTTGGAGATTTTTATTTGAAATTCATCTCCCAATAGGTAAATTTTAGTTTTCCCTCTTTCAATAGGCTCTAAATCTGATATTTACCCATAAGAAACTACCCCCACATTCATGGGCTACCCATAGGAATTGGTTTTAATTTCATAGGAGATCTATGGTAGAAGTTATGTGCATTTTGGTGTCAATTTTGGGAGAATTGCGAGATTGGCACATATTGTGTTTGTTAATTGGTCTAATAGATCAAATTAACATATGTATGTTTGTTGGTGACTAGTGTCATATCCACAATTGGGTACGTGTAGGCCGTATCTCATCAATTTGACAAAACTGGTTGATTTTAGGGGTTTTTCTCCCACATGGGGATTTGTGCATATCAATTATTGACACACACACATAGTTGTTATTATTATTATTATTCGTATTTGTCATAATTAGTATTCTAGACTTGCTTGTGTCCTTCGGGATGCATTTGGTTGTGTGGTGAAACCGTATCGCAAGTATATCATAGTGATACAGGCGCGGTATACTCTACGTGTTGGGTTTTTGGTCCTCATTTCTATGTGTGCTTGTGTATATATAAATATATATGATATAGTATATGATATATATAAATGTATATGAGTATGTTTGTATGATATTTGTATATAGAGGATATCTATAGAGTATATATATATATATATATATATATATATATATATATATATATATATATATATATATATATATATATATATATATATAACTAGATGTATATATGTGTATGTGTATGTTACATATATTTATGTATTTATGTGTAAGTGTATATCTATCTATCTATCGGTAGGTGAGTAATTGTACATATATATATATATATATATATATATAGTAGTGAGAGTGTATATATATAGAGAGAGATTGATATAGACAGATGTATATATATATATTTGTTGGTGTCATGTTGTTGTGTGTGTTGTGTTCTTTTAGTTTTGTGTGTGTGTGGTTCTTGGTGTTTGTGAGTGTGTTGGGAGTTGGATCTAGTGTTTGTGTGTGAGCTATTAGTGAATGAGCAGTGAAGGGGGCTCGAGGCATTGAATACTGCATCAGCAATAATTCCTAGGCATTTCAGTATCAGTAAGGAGCTCAACAATAATGCATCATATCAGTAGGGAACACAACTCACTACAGCATGTTGCAATGCACACAGCAACTATGTAGTGAGAAATATTGAGCAATCTAGCAGTGGCAGCAAGATCGAGACAAGGTAGAAAGTTTTAGTCTGTGTGTAAAAATGCACCACAGGGAGCAAGCAATGGCATCCTCAATAAGGTGCTGCTCGTACACAAAGTTCTTATTCAGTTCAGCAGGGAGCTCGGGCTGAGGAGTATAGCAGTGCAGCCAACTGTCGCAAGGCTCGAGAAATGGCCAATGTGCAGTCTCGAGGTAGTGATCGTGCAGTCACAGCAAAAGGGGGAAGCCAACAGCTCGGGCACAGCATTGGCAGTAAATGGGGAAGAGCAGGGAGCAGTTGTATATTCAATGCAACTATAATATGCAGTTTCCTCATACACTCTAGCAGTATCAGGGAGGCACTGCAGTTCACTGCAGTAGACATATTAGCATAGTGTTTGTCCAGCTCGATTGAAGGGGGATGTAGAGTAGTAGTAGTAGCAGCTTCAACTAGAGGGGGGTCGTGCATTAGCCAATGTGCAGCATCTTCAATGCACTACACAGTGCAGTAGTATGCTAGGTGTAGTATCCTCACTGTAGAGTATCAATTTTAGCACAATGTGCAGTGACCAAATCAGTTAGCAACAAGCAAGGTATCAGCACAATACAAGCATCACAGCAATATGAGTTAGCACTTCAGTATTACTGTGCAGTATCTGTACAGTATTTGTATCAGGTGTGTGGGGGTTCAGTTCAGTATCAGTGAGGTTTGGTTTAGCGTGGTAATGGGTTAGATGATTTTGTGTTAAGGTTAGTTATATATATACATGGTTATGTTGATAGTTAGTAGCTGAGGAATATGTTAGTTTAGTTAGTGTAGTGATTAATATATAGTTAACTATATATATGTATCTATGTATTAGTAGATTATATATGTATTATAATTAGTATCTATAATTGTATTGATATATATTATAGTAATTAGTATATGATAGCATATAGTTTGGTATATGGGATTATTTATATGTATTGCCTTATAAATATATATATAAACTACTATTTCCCTATTAAAACTTGCGTATCTTACGATACTGCATTTTGTGTATCTCATTGTATCTTAGATTAGCTAGTGTAGCTTAGTTTCCTAGAGTGTTTACCTAGTATCCTAGTGTTGGTCTCTTACAACCTAGAAATAGTCGGTTTGACTTAGAAATGGATTCATGACCTTGATGTTGACTAGTTTAACTTAAATTTATTCCAACACCTTGTATTAATATAATATTCCATATATAGGTTTGTGTGACACCGGTTCGGACACAGTTTGATATTTATTGCTCTGGACCACAAGCGAGTACATTCTCTGATAGTTTTTATTATTTGATAATTACTATAATACAAGTATTTAGAAATATTTTACATGACTCTTGACACATTGTTACACGGACTAGTATACACATGGATCAGTCATGGGAGGTTATATATATTATTTTATTGTTCCTCGTGTTCTTAATATTTAACTTAAACAATGTTTAACTTAGACAATGTTCAATGTTGAATGTTCAATGTTCAATGTTCAATATTCAATATTTACTGTTCAAGATTTATTTTTTATAATGCCTTGAGTATCTTGCATCATAACATGTCATGGTTGGATCCATTATACTAGTCAGGGGAAAGGGGAAGTGTTAGCTAGATATGTGATCATATCCTAGACAATGTTCAATGTTTAACTTATACAATATTTATCCAACGTTAATTAGATAATTTTCACCCAAGCCGATCACATATCTAACTAGTAATTCAATCACTTAGCATAGTTATAGTTCTTCGTAGTTCATTATTTCATTCTATTGTCTTGTTCTATTCATCGTGATCAGTGTATACCATATTATTCTTATTTACCTGTTTCTTCTTCCATAGTTGATATTGTTCATTGTTTCTCGTCTTGTATTATATTCTCTATTTATGTTTATAGTAATTATCAATTCATTGGAACTGTTATTGTGTTGTACTTCGCTCCAATCTTGACTAGATATATTTTTCAGATGAATGATTAGAAAGGATGTGTCACACTCACTATGGACCAATATATGGAGTATCACCTGATAATGTAGTGCCACTTACTGAGGCAATTTAGATTTCCCTATCTTGTAGTAGTTGTTTCTATTTAGATTATGGATTGTATTATTGTATTGAGATCTTGAGTTGTGTTTAGATAATGAGTTTGACATGTAATGTATTGAGACTTGTATTTCTTTTCTTTCTATTCCATATCGTGCTTACATCTTCCTTAAGTTTTATATGTGATTGAGTATCATTTCGAATTAAGATGGCATGATAGTATTTTATACATATTGTGTGAGATGTTAGGTAGCATAGACGACCAAGACAGCGTTCTACCGCCGATGCTGCGGCGTAGGCTGCACATACCCACGTACTCGTGCCCCAATAACGAGTGCGGGTCATGACACATTTTTAGTGGTGGCCCATACAGGTCAGGCTTCGCAATAGTACGATGTCGTGGTAGTACAAAGACTTAGTTGTACTACTGCGAGCCTGCGATAGGTGTCACGGCCCGCACCCGGTGTAAGGGTATAAGTCAAAAATAATGCCCATCCTACGCTTCTGAATCGGCGGTAGAACACTGTCTGGGTAATCTATCTAACAATATAATGAACAACCAATAATAACAATATTCTAAATGACACATCTAAGATGGAGAATAGCACGAATATGATAAAGAATATAATAGTCACATACAACTCATGAGTCAAAATAATAACATCAATGAGTCTGGAAAAAAAACTAAACAATAAGCGGGAGACAAATCCAGAACAAAGAATACGAAGAAGCTACAACTCTCGGGTCATCTATCTCAGATGGGATAAGTCCCTCCTAAGCCAGGGTCTCTGACTCTAAGCTCACAACATCCTGAGGTCCGTAATGTGTAGGGTACCACTCCTCAGTATTATCTGGGAAAAATATATCCAGTTAGGAAAGGGGCAGAGTACATCTCTAGCAGCAGTTCTAATCAATGATAAAAACTACGTAACGATAAATAGATGTGAATATATAAGATGCAACAATAGATACAAGAGATATACAATAAGAAATACTAAAATAAATACAATAATTAGCAATATGATAATAAAAAAGAATACTAATGACTAAGTGAGTGAGTACCAACTTTAATATGTGATCGGCTTAGAAACTTGATACAAGATATATGGCCTGGCTAATCATACGTGCGTTGTATGATTAACACTATTCAAGAACAAGACATGATGGGTAAGATCACATATCAACACTAAATACTTTCCAACCTCGACTGGCATAGTAGATCCAACCATGGTACGCTATCGCTCAGTATTCTTCAGGAAGGTAGCAAGTCTTCCCGAGAATCAGTGTTTGTACATGTATAAGATAATCAATGGAATAAGGCTTGCACAAGATCCATCATATAACCAGGAATAATATTTTATGACGAGATTCGGATATACCAATCTGTCTAACCATTGGGTCAAGAAAATATGGATATCTACAATAGATACAATGAACATAGAAGATATCATAAATAAGAAACTATCAGAGAATACACTCGCCTGAAGTCTAAAGAATACTCTCACAGATGTTTGAAATGGTGCCTCGAAGACCTAGATATGGAATACAACATCAATACAAGGTTTTGAAATAAAAATAAGTTAAACTAGTCAACATCTAAGTCAAGAGCCATTTCTAAGTCAAAATAGTCAAACTAGGTCAACTCTAAGTCAAACTGGTCAACCCATGGTCAAACTATGGCCAACTATGTCAAACTACCTATTTCTAGGTTGCATGAGTCTATCTCAAGGATATTGGGTTCATAAACTATGAAACTAGGTCATACAAGCTACATCTAGGAAACTAAGATACCATATCTTAAGATACGCAAACCACAATATGAAAACAGTCACATATGCACATATCAAACAATATTAAATATAAAATCCTAAATACAAGTGCTAAAGGAACACCTTGGTTTTGAACCAACTTGGTATCGCAATATTAACATGTATCTTGATGCCCAATCCCAAATACCTTGGTTATCCTCACATCCCTTGATACTTACCTTGGTATCTCAAGATAATTATGATATCTAATATATCTAACTACCCTTCTAGCTATGTATGTATGTATGTATATATCGATCCAAAATAACTGCTAGTATGTACTAATAGAAATACAAATACTAACTACCAACTAAATACTAACTATCAACTAAACACTAACTACTAATATATATGCACATATATACATACATATATACATAACTAGAGATACAAATAACAATAGATAACTAGCTAACTAAATATACTAACCTAATAAATAAATAACTAGCTAGACTAACAATTTAACTAGAATACTGAAAAGCTTACTATCTTGAGCAAGACTGGTTATTGTTGTCTCATTCCTTCACCTAGTAATTACTGCTGCTATTTTACTGACTAGCCATTGCTGCTGCTCCTTCATATATGCCTGTTGTTGCTTCTCTTCCAAAAATATTGCTGCTACGAGAATCCACTTGACGCTGCTGCTACTCTTCTACAATGCTGTCGCTGCTCCTTCATATACTTGCAGCTGCTGCTGCTCTTCCAAAATGCTACTGCTGCTGTTGGTATCCACTTGTCGCTGTTGTTGTTTTTCTACAATGTTGCTGCTGCTCCTTCATATACTTGTAGCTGCTGCTGCTCTTCCAAAATGCTACTGCTACTATTGATATCCACTTGCCGATGCTGCTGCTTCTTCAGGTGATCGAACCCCCCCTCCCCAACATACAACACACAACCAAGGACCAACGCATATATGTACCACATAGACCCCATCAATCTCTAACTATATGTATATATATCCAAACATATATATATATAACATATAAGTATAGCTAATACATACACTCATACATATAGATAACACACCCTTACATGTATATATATATATATATCCATATATACACACACATTTATACAATATCAAGTACTACCTACTCAAAATACATATAACATATATGTACATATATATAACATACATATATATATATCATAACTTATACAAGTAACTATTATATATATTCATAAGTATAAATACATACATATATGATACATAGGTATATGATATACTAATACAATAAATATAGGTATACATATAAATAAATATAGATGAATACATTCATTATCTATGACTAAAAGCAATAGAATTTAGATCTAGAAATGCATCATAACAAGCACGTTGAGTGCATCGCACCCGTATCCCACTAGATCAATGATACGGTTGTGACACCAATCAACCACACAACCAAACGTACCTTCAAGGACACGAATAAGTCTAATATAATATATATGAACAATACAAAGAGTTAAATATAGATCTACGTGTCCGTATCAAAATATGATATGCATAAAGTCCCGTATCGGAGGAAAATCTCCAAATTAACACGTATCACCAAATTATTGGGATACGACCTACACGTACCCAATTATGGACATGATACTAGCCCAAACACACAAGCACATGCTAAATTGATCTATCGGACCAATTGACACACACAACAATTGTCAATCTCGGAATTTCTCCAAAATTTACACAAAAAGTACAAAAACTTTCTCAATAGACCTCCTATTAACACAAAACCAAATTTTATGGATATCCAATACATATTGGTTGATTTCTCATGGTTAAATCTCAGATTTAGAAGCTAAATTAAGAGAAAAACTAAATTGTACCTATTGGGAGATGGATTCCCAATAAAACCTCCAAATATGATAAAATTATCCTCCAACTTGTAGATCCTTGCTCCTCTTTGTAGTTCCTTGCTTCCTCCTTCTAGATCCTTGCTCCACTAGTCTCCAATAGTAATTTGGGAAGTAATTCTGGTTGAATTGAAGTGGAGATGATAAAAATTGGGTTGAGGGAAATTCCAGATCTAGATTTGAAATAAAAAGAGGAGAGAGAAACTTTTTTCCCCTCTTTAAACAGGCCTCACTTCCCCCCTCCTTCAAGCTACTATATAAAGTCTAAAATATCTCTTGGGACCTCTCATGAAGAAATAATTAAGGAGGAAAGGTTCTAGTCCAATGGTTTAATTAAACTAATCATCCTTCCTAATCAATACGCTTTCTAGTTGGGCTAAATTCTAACAATTAATACATGTTGGTCCATGAGTCTAAACTAAAGTAGTTAGGTCCACTAACACAAGTCCAAAAATAAATCTAACATCTAACAACAATTAAATAATACAACAAATAATTATTTATTATGCACAATATTTAAATAATTATAAAATTACTAAAATATCCTTTTCTAGAAAATATGGTGGTAACAAGTCTACCCTCCTTAAAATAATTTTGTCCTCGAAATTCAAACACGAAAACTACCCCCAGAAAATAACCGAACATAACAAAAAATAGAACTAATGAACATAACTAACTATGAAAGAACATACCTCAAGGCACAAATAAATATGGATAACACTTTCGTATTTTATCCTCTCCCTCCCAAGTAGACTCCCCGGGAGAGTGATGCCTCAATGCGACACATACCAAAGGAATAGTCTGGTTTCTCAATACCTTCTCTCACTGATCCAGAATCTCAACTAGCTGCTCTGAATAGCTAAGTGTAGGGCCCACCTCTATCTCCGAGTGATCTAACACATGACTAGGACCTTCCACGTACCATCTCAACTGTGATACGTGAAACACATTGTGAACCCCTCTAATACAGGTGGCAAGTCAAGTCTATAAGTAACTACATTGACCCTTTCTAGAATAGTGAAAGGTCTGATGAATCGCAGACTAAGCTTTCTGCCTCTACCGAAGGAGAAATCCTCAGAAATACCAAACCACCCACCTAGATCAAAACACAACTTTAAGAACTTAATCTATAATAAACAACCAATAACAAGCACAAAACAAAAATTTAACTATACCTTAAACTCCAAATGTCTCCGGTGGCTATTGGCCCAATGCCGCTGTCTGTCCTGTGAATACGAAGTCTGTCTCTGATCAACTGAACCTTCTCCGCTGCATCTACAACCATCTCTGGCCCAAGCAAAACTCTCTCTCTAACATTGTCCCATGACAAGGGAGTACGACATCTCCGACCGTACAGAGCTTTAAATGTGACATCTCTATACTAGCCTGGTAGCTATTGTTATAAGCAAACTCTACCAAATAGAGATGGTCCTCCCAAGAACCCCCAAAATCTAGTACACAAGTGCACAATATATCCTCGAGAGTCTAAATAGTCCTGTCTGACTACCCATCTTTCTAGGGATGATATGCAGTACTGAACATGAGCTGAGTGCCCAAACTCGCCTGTAAACTCCTCCAAAAATGAGAAGTGAAACGACTATCCCGATCCGATACTATGCTGACGGAAACTTCTTGTATCCTAACGATCTGCCTTACATACATCTCTACCAGCTTCTCCGTAGACAAACCTACCATAAAAGGCAAAATATGGGCCGACTTGGTCAACCTATCAACGATGACCCAAATTGCGTCATTCCCTCCTGGAGATCGTGGAAGTCCGGATACAAAATCCATAGTAATATGCTCCTAGTTTTACTCGGGAATGGGTAATGGTTGTAGTAAACCTCCTAGCCTCTACCTCTCGGCTTTCACCTGCTTGCACACTAAGCATCTGGATACAAACTATGCCACTTCCCTCTTTATGCCATACCACCACACACTCTCTCGCATATCCTGATACATCTTATTGGCACCCAGATGCATGGAATACTGAGAATGATGCGCTTTCTGCAATACCTCCTCAAATAGCTCCCCACTAGGAATACACAATCTAACTCCATGCCGCAAAGATCTATCCTCGGCAAGGGTAAAATCATCCTCCAATCCTGCTCTCACCTAAGCTCTGATGCTCCTCAGAGATACATTCTCATATTGTGCTACCTTTATCCTGTCCATTAAATTTGAGTGTATCTGCAATCTCCATATCTGCATAGCAATACTTGGAACTATTACCTCAACATCTAAGCTCTCCAAGTCCTCCAGTAAATATCGATCATGTGTCAAGAACATAGCTACCGGATACCTGCTCAAGGCATCGGCAACTATATTAGCTTTTCCAGGATAATATTGCAAAGATATATCAAAATTCTTCATCAGTTCCAACCACCGAAGCTGCCACATCTTTAATTCCTTCGGCATGAAAATATACTCCAAGCTCTTGTGGTCTGTAAAGATCTATACATGCTCTCCGTATAAATAATGTTTCCACAACTTCAGGATGAAGATGACTGATGCCAACTCTAAATCATGGGTAGGATAGTTCTATTCATGAGGACGCAATTGCGTGGATGCATAAGCTATCACTTTCCCATTCTGCTGAAGAATACAACCCAAACCTTTCTCCGATGCATCACTATAAATAGTGAAACCTCTAGACCCTGATGGAAACATCAAAATAGCAGCAGACATCAACCTCTTCTTCGATTTCTCAAAATCTACTTGGCAATCCTCCGTCCAAACAAACTCTACATCCTTCCTGGTGAGTCTGATCATCGGCTCGGTAATCCTCGAAATTTTTTGCATAAACTTTCTGTAATAGCCTGCCAATCCCAAGAAACTCCTGATCTCTACTACCAAACTTGGGGTCTTCTAAGATTTTACTGCTACGATCTTCTTCGGATCCACTGAAATACCATCACCAATCACAACATACCCCAAGAACTCCACCTTGTCCAGGAAGAACTCACACTTGGACAGCTTTCCATACAGCTTCTTCTTCCTCAGCACATCCAACACAATCCGCAAATGCTCCTCATGCTCCTCCGGTGTCTTCGAGTATATGAGTATTTCGTCGATGAATACCACCACAAACTTTTTAAGGTATTAATGGAACATCTTGTTCATCAAGTTCATAAATACTGCTGGTGCATTAGTCAACCCAAACAGCATCACCATAAACTCGTACTGACCATACCGAGTTCTAAAAGCAGTCTTCGGTATATCCACCGGCTTCACCTTCACCTGGTGGTAGCTGATCTCAAGTCTATTTTAGAAAACACCTTGGCACCACTCAATTGATCAAACAGATCATCAATCCGTGGTAATGGGTACTTATTCTTGATAGTGAGATTATTCAATGCCCTGTAATCAATGCACATGCGTACCGATCCATCCTTCTTCGGTACAAACAATATCAGGGCTCCCAGCGGTGAAGAACTCGATCTGATAAACCCCTAATCCTGTAATTCGTCCACCTGCTTCTTTAGCTCGACCAGCACACTATTGTTTACTCTATAGACATGTTGTGAAATTAGTTCTGCACTAGGCACCAAGTCTATAGAGAATTCAACATCTCGATCTGGTGGCAATCTTGGCAATTCCTCTGGAAACACATCCTAAAACTCTGCTATAAACGTATGCGACAACTCCTTATCTTCCACCATAGCTCCACAAATAATGCCTTATCTCTGCTCTGTAGCTCCTCTGTCAAACTCGAACTCTGGCTCTCTTGGCAGACCAAATAAAACTCTACCTTCTCTACAATCTATGCAAGCAGGGTGCCTACTCAACCAATCTATCCCGAGTATAATATAGTAGCTCGGAAGTGGCATTACAACTAGACACACACTCAACTCCCAGTCTACTAGTATAACTCTCCGATCCTTGCAAATATCATTAATCAGGATAATGCATCCCCCGGTCATGATCTTGTAAGTCCTAAGCAAAGACTCAGCTACCAAACCATGCTTCAGAGCAAAAAAAATAGATACAAAACTATGGGAAGCACCACTATAAAACAAAACTAAAGCTAGAATAGAATCAATATGGCACATTATGTAAGACACTCAAAGAAGGAAAGTTTAAAGATCAAATATCAATATCAAGGAGTTGAATGAATCAAAAGAATTTTACGTAGATGTGATTGAGTATTCTTAGTATATAGCCGATATCATATATCCTGACACAGGCTCGTAATAGTACTCAATTCAGAGCACCACTATGAATTGCACTAATTATGACCTCGAAAGAGAGATGAGACCTGCATAGGTCAGCACTAAAAATATCTCACGACCCGCACCTGGTGTAAGGGTACAAGTCAGAAATAATGCCCAGCATACTCTATAGAATCAGCGGTAGAACGTTGTCTGGGTAATCTATCTATCAATATAATAAACCACCAACAATAACAATATTCTAAATCACACATCTAAGATAGAGAATAGCACGAATATGATAAATAATAGAATAGTCACATACAACTCATGAGTCAAAATAATAACATTAATGAGTCTGGAGAAAAACTAAACAATAAGCTGAAGACAAATCTAGTACAAAAAATACTATAAAGCTACAAGTCCCGGGTCATCTTTCTCAGCTGGGATAAGTCCCTCCTGAGCCAGGGTCTCTAACTCGAGGCCCACAACATCCTGAGGTCCATAATATGTAGGGTACCACTCCTCAGTGTCATCTGGGAAAAAATATATCCAGTTAGGAAATGAGCAGAGTACATCTCTAACAGCAGTTCTAATCAATGATAAAAACTATATAACAGTAAATAGATGTGAATATACAAGATACAATAATATATACAAGAGATATACAATAAAGAAATACTAAAATAAATACAATAATAAGCAATATGACAATGAACAAAAATACTAATAACTAAGTGCGTGAGTACCAGCTTTAACATGTGATCAGCTTGGGAACATGATACAAAATATATGGCTCGGCTAATCATACGTGCAGTGTATGATTAATACTATTCAAGAACAAGATATAATGGATAAGATCACATATCTACACTAGATACGCCCCAACCCCGACTGGCATAGTAGATCCAACCATGGTACGCTATGGCACGAGATTCTCTAAAAAAGTAGCAAGTCTCCCCGAGAATAAGTGTCTGTACATGTACAAGATAATCAATAAAATAAGGCTGGCATAAGATACACCATATAACCAGGAATAATATCTCATGACGAGATTCGGATATACCAATCCGTATAACCATCGTGTCAAGAAAACAAGGATATCTACACTAGATACAATAAACATAGAGGATATCATAAATAAGAAACTATCCGAGAATGTACTCACCTGAAGCCCAAAGAATAGTCTCACAGATGTTTGATACGGTACCTCGAAGGCCTAGATATGGAATACAACATCAATACAAGGTTTCAGAATGAAAATAAGTTAAACTAGTCAACATCTAGGTCAAGAGCCATTTCTAAGTCAAAATAGTCAATCTAGGTCAACTCTAAGTCAAACTGGTCAACCTATGGTCAAACTATGGTCAACTATGTCAAACTCTTATTTCTAGGTTCCATGAGTCTATCTCAAGGATATTGGGTCCATAAATTATATAACTAGGTCATACAAGCTACTAGGATACTAAGATAGCATATCTTAAGATACGCAAACCACACTATAAAAATAGTCACATATGAACATATCAAACAATATTAAATATAAAATCCTAAATACAAGTGCTAAAGGAACACCTTGGTTTCGAACCAACTTGGTATCGCAACATTAACCTCTATCTTGATGCCCAAACCCAAATACCTTGGTTATCCTCACATACCTTGATACTTACCTTGGTATCTCAAGGTAAATACGATATCTATTATATCTAACTGCCCTTCTAGCTATGTATGTATGTATGTATGTATGTATGTATGTATCGATCCAAAATAACTACTAGTATGTACTAATAGAAATATAAATACTAACTATGAACTAACTACAAGCTATAAATTAAATACTAACTACTAATACATATCTATATATATATATATACATATATACATAATTAGAGATACACTTAACAATAGATAACTAGATAACTAAATATACTAACCTAATAACTAAATAACTAGCTAGAATACTAAAAAGCTTATTGTCTTGAGCAAGACTGGTTGCTGCTGCCTCGTGCCTTTACATAGTTGTTACTGCTGATGTTTCACTGACTGGCCGCTGTTGCTGCTCCTTCATATATGCCTGCTGCTGCTGCTCTTCCAAAAATGTCGTTGCTGTTGCTGGTATCCAATTGTCGCTGATGCTGCTCTTCTAAAATGATGCCGCTGCTCCTTCACATACTTACAGCTACTGCTGCTCTTCCAAATTATTGCTACTGCTGTTGGTATCTACTTGCTGCTGCTACTACTATTCTACATTGATGCCGCTGCTTCTTCATATACTTGCAGCTGCTACTGCTCTTCCAAAATATTGTTGTTACTGCTGCTGTTGGTATCCACTTGCCACTGCTACTACTTCTTCGAATGATCGAACCCCCCCCCGACATACCACACACAACCAGGAACCAATACATATATGTACCCCATAGATCCCATCAATCTCTAACTATATGTATATACTCTCTCTCACTATATATATATACATCCAAACATATATATATATAACATATAAGTATAGCTAATACATACACTCATACATATAGATAACACACCCTTTCATGTACATATATATCCATATATCCATATGTACACACACATCTATACAATATCAAGTACTACCTACTCAAAATACATATAACATATATGTACATATATATATATATCATAACTTATACAAGTAGCTATTATAAATATTCATAAATATCACTACATACATATATGATACATAGGTATATGATACACTAATACAATAAATATAGATATACATATCAATAAATATAGATGAATACATTTATTATCCATGACTAAGAGCAATAGAATTTAGATCTAGAAATGAATCATAACAAGCACGTGGAGTGCATCACACCCGTATCCCACAAGATCTAGGATACGCTTGCGAGTCCACCACACAACCAAATGTACCCCGAAGGACACGAACAAGTCTAATATAATATATATAAATAATACGAAGAGTCAAATATAGATCTACGTATTTGTGTCAAAATGTGATATGCACAAAGTTTCGTGTCAGAGAAAAATCCATAAATCAACACGTATCACCAAATTATTGGGATACGACCTGCACGTACCCAATTGTGGATACGACACTATCCCCAAACACACAAGCACATGCCAAATTGATCTATAGGACCAATTGACACACACAATAATTGTCAATCTCGGAATTTTCCTAAAATTGACACAAAAATCACCATAACTTTCTCAATAGACCTCCTATGGACACAAAACCAAATCATATGGGTAGCCTGTGTATATGGGTTAATTTCTCATGGTTAAATATCAAATTTAGAATCTAAATTATGGAGAAAACTAAACTATACCTATTAGAAGATGGATATCTAATAAAATCTCTAAATGTGATAAAATTGGCCTTCAACTTGTAGATCCTTGCTCCTCTTTATAGATCATTGCTTTCTCCTTCTATATCCTTGCTCCACTAGTCTCCAATAGTGATTCGAGAAGGGATTAGGGTTGAATTAAAGTAGAGATGATGAAAATTGGGTTGATGGAAATTCTAGATCTAGATTTAAAATGAAAAGAGGAGAGAGAAACTATTTCCCCCCTCTTTAAATAGGCCTCATTTTCCCCCTCCCTCAAGCTACTATGTAAAATCTAAAATACCCCTTGGGATCTCTCATGAAAAAATAATTAAGGAGGAAAGGTTCTAGTCCAATGGTTTAATTAAACTAATCATCCTTCCTAATAAATGGGCTTTCTAGTTGGGCTAAATTCTAATAATTAATACATGTTGGTCCATGAGTCTAAACTAAACTAGTTAGGTCCACTAACACAATTCTAAAAATAAATATAACATCTTACAATAATTAAATAATACAATAAATAATTATTTCTTATTCATAATATTTAATTAAATATAAAATTACTAAAATATTCTTTCCTAGAAAATATGGCAGTGACAATAGTGTAGGATATAGGACACTAGGATGAGAGGGATACTCAATCATAACTAGGAAATAATTCTAACATAATTGAATCTTGGCATCTTCATTCTGAATATTGCTGTCCTTGATATTTTTTTTCCTTCGTTGATAATATTGTATCTTTCTTAATAATGATTCCTTATTTTGAATATGTCATCAGGATGCTGCCCAAGATGCGTTCCTAGCGCTCAGGCGCAATGTCATCACGATCAGCCACTTTGTTGCCTACTAGGCCAGCACAATCAGACATTGTCCTAGCAGCTATATTCCAGAGGTCGACTTCACCGATCCAGATAGGCATTTTTGCAACAGCTTTCAGAGGTGCTCCACCTTCAGTGCGGAGGGCAGCGCCGGCAGTTTCAGGGGATCTTCCATCCCCACCACCTGTAGTCGATTAGACGCAGATGTTCGCTCTCTTTCACCAGATGATGGAGGCATAGCAGCAACAGTCAGAGGTCCTACGACAGAGTATGGAGAATGCTCACTAGATCGTGTTTACAGCAGTTGTGAGACCTACCGCAGTCCAGCCACAGATGGTACCACCTCAGTTTATCCCTCAGCAGCCGAGGCCGAGAACCATCATTGACTTTAAGAGGATAGGGCCTAAGGACTTTATGGGCACCGAGGGAATCTTGTACACAGACGACTGGATATAGGACATTTAGAGGGACCAGCGATTGGCACAGATTCCTGAGAGCTTGCAGGTAGAGGCAGCAGGTAGTATGATATTCGATATTGTGCAGACAAGGTTCAGGACATACCCCAGGATATCAATGTCGGGACTTACTTGGTGTACTTTCAAGGAGCTTTTCAAAATGAAATTCTTTTCGAATGTGTCTCAGAGTACTTTGGAGAGTCAATTTTAGACCTCGTCCAAGGGAACTTGACGGTGGACGAGTATGCGGCAAAGTATTGCCGATTAGGATAATTTATTGAGGGACATAATCCTCGAGCCAGGTCTAGGAAGTTCAGAAAGGAACTGAACAGTGAGATTAAGTCAGGAGACCGCACTGCTACTTTTGAGGAAATTTTGAGACATACACATCAGGCGGAGGATAATTTGGAGCTTAGCTCCAAGAGGCCGAGAGACACCGGTGGAGCGAGTAGTGGTACGGGCCTAGCGAAGCGCATCCACTTTCAACAGCCCAGAGTAAATCAGCATCAGTAGTATCTTGTGCCAATTGGGGCACCAGCTTAATAGGTATAATAGTTTCAGAAGTTGGTTCATCAGCAACCTCATAGGAAGACTCAGCAGACTTTTCTTGTGCCTATTATAGAAGGAATGGGCATGATTGGGAGAACTGTCGGAAGAGGCTCAGACTATGCTTATATTGTGGTTCAGCAAACGCATAGAGAGCCACCCCAACATGACGGGGCATTTACAAAGGCAGTCGGAGAGGACGACACTTCAGGTGATAAGTTAGCTTGTTTTGTTCTATTCTGTTCCTTTCCATTTTTTGTTTGTATGTTTAGTTAGTACAATATAGGCTGCTTGTATGTTATTGCATAGTTAGTATACCTTGTCGGAGACTGCAAAATTATAATTGACAGAGACCATAGTTAGTGATTTCTTTTAAATTGCATGATGTATATTTTAGTTGGACTAGGGTTAACCTAAAGGGGGTACGATCATCTTTAATTTCGAGGACAAAAATTTTCTAAGGTCGGTAGGATTGTCACCCTCACTTTTTTCAATTAAAGATAGTTTGGTAATTGACACGGGTATTTTATTTTAGGATTATTGTATTTAAATATTGTACATATGTATTAATTATTTATTGCATTATTTTTTTTTTTTAGTGTTAGATTTATTTTGGACTTGTGCAGTGGACCAAATAGTTTAGTTAGACGCTTGGACCCAACATTTATGTTAGTTTAGAATTAACCCAATAATTATGCCCATGGTTTAGGAGGATGAATTAATAAGTAAACCATTAGACTATAACCTTCCCTCCATAATTAATTTCTTTATGAGAGGCCCCAAGGGATAAATTGAATATTTTATATTGCTTGAGGGAGAGGCTAAGGTCGACCACATTAGAAAGGAGGAGACAGAGAGCCTATTCTTATTTTATTTTTTTTAGATCTAGATTTTCTCCTTTTTAATTTCTTCATTCCCTCACCATTCCCTCACAAATTTATTCATAAATTCTTTCCCTATTCTTCAATTGAGGCTACTACAACAAGGATCTACAAGAAGGAAGCAAGAAGCAACAAGGAGGAGGCCAAGATCTAAAAAGATGAGCTATATTTGGGGATTTTTATTAGGAATCAATCTGCTAATAGGTATATTTCAAATTTTTTTCTTTTCTAAATCTGAGAATTAACCATGAGGAACTATCCCACATGCGTAGGCTACCCATAGGAATTAGTTTTAGGTTCATAGGAGACCAATGGTAGAAGTTATATGTATTTTGGTGTCAATTTTGGAGAATTCCAAGATTGACACATATTGTGTTTGTCAATTGGTTTAATAGATCAAATTAACATATGTATTTTTGTTTGTGACTAGTGTCATATCCATAATTGGGTACGTATAGGCTGTGTCTCATCAATTTGACAAAACAGGTTAATATTGGGAGTTTTCCTCCAACAAAGGGATTTGTGTATATCAATTCTTATCACGGACACGTAATTGTTTTTATTATTATTCGTATTAGTCATAATTAGTATTCTAGACTTGTTCGTGTCCTTCGGGATGCGTTTGGTTATATGGTGGAGCCGTATCTCAAGTGTATCATAGAATGGGTGTGATACGGGCGCGGTGCACTCCACGTGTTTGGTTTATGGTCCTCATTTTTACGTGTTCTTGTGTATATAAATATGTATGATATAGTATATGATATGTATATGATATGAGTAAGTTTATATGATATTTTTATACAGAGGATATATATATATATATATATATATATATATATATATATATATATATATATATATATATAACTAGATGTATATATGTGTATGTGTATGTTACATATATTTATGTGTTTATGTGTGAGTGTATATCTATCGATCTATAGGTAGATGAGTGATTGTATATATATATATAGTAGTGAGAGTGTATATATATAGAGAGAGATTGATATATATATATATATATATATATATATATATATATATGGGTGGTTTGGTGGCATGTTGTTGTGTGTGTTGTGTCACGACCCGCACCCAATGTAAGGATGCAAGTCGGGAACAACGTCCAGCCTACACCGCAGAATCGGCAGTACAACGCTGTATGGGTAATCTATGTAGCAATATAATTAACCATCAACAATAACAATATACTCAATCACAGATCTAAGATAGAAACAAACAAGAATATGATAAAGAATAGAATAGTCACATACAACTTATGGGTCTAAAATAATAACATCAATGAGTATGAAAGAATACTAATAAAATAAGCTGGAGACAAATATAGTACAAGAATACTAAGAAGCTACTAATCCCGGGTTATCTGTCTCAGTTGGGAAGAGTTCCTTCTGAGCCAGGGTCTCTACCTCTAAACCCACAATATCCTGAGGCCATAATGTATAGGGTACCAGTCCTCAGTGTCATCTGGGAAAATATATACAATCAGGAAAGTAGCAGAGTACATCTCTAACAGCAGTTCTAATCAATAATAAAAATTATATAACAGTAAATAGATATGAATATACAAGATGCACAATAGATACAAGAGATATAAAATAAATAAATACTAGAATAAATAATATGATAATGAATAAGAATACTAATGACTAAATGTGTGAGTACCAGCTTTAACATGTGATCATCTTGGGAACATGATACAAGATTTACGGACTTGCTAATCATACGTACGGTGTATGATTAATACTATTCAAGTGCAAGACTTGATACAAGGAGGGCATGATCACATATCTACACTAAAATACTTTCCACCCTCGACTGGTATAATAGATCGAACCATGGTACACTATGGCACAAGATTTCCCAAGAAGATAGCTAGTCTTCCCGAGAATCAGTGTCTGTACATGTACAAGATAATCAATGAAACAAGGCTTGCACAAGATACACCATATACCAAAGAATAACATCTCATAACAAAATCCGGATATACCAATACGGGTAACCATCGTGTCAAGAGAACAAGGATATCTATACTAGATACAATGAGCATAGAGGATATCATAAATAAGAAACTATCAGAGAATGCACTCGCCTGAAGTCCAAAGAATAGTCTCACAAATGTCTGATACGGTATCTCGAAGACCTAGATATGGAATTTAATATCAATACAAGATTTCAGAAAGAAAATAAGTTAACCTAGTCAACTTCTAGATCGACAAGTCAATTCTAAGTCAAAAGTCAAACTAAGTCAACTCTAAGTCAAACTATGGTCAAACTATAGTTAATTATGTCAAACTATCTATTTCTAGGTTGCATAAGTCTATCTCAAAGAAATTGGTTTCAAACACCAGAGTCTAGGTCATAAACTACATCTTAGTATACTAGGATACCGTATCTCAGGATACGTAAAAAATAGGTAAAATATCACATATACATATCAAACAAATATATATATATATATATATATAAATATATATAATCTTAATTACAAACATTAATGGATACCTTGGTTTCGAACCAACTTGGTATCACAACACTAAATCATAATCTTGATACCCAAATCCAATACCTTGGGTATCCCCAATTACCTTGATACTTACCTTGATATTTCAAGATAATATCCAAAACCTTGTTTATACTAACTACCTATAAATAATATATGCTAACAACTAAATAATTATAATTATAGTATACTAAAACATAATTAACAATTAGAAATGTATCTACATATATATTAATACCATTTAAATACATATATATATCTAATATAAATAAATACACAAAATCTAATAAAACCGTAAAACTGTCATTAAAGGTCCTGCCTACTGTCGCTGAAGCTACTGATATCGCTGATACTCAGTTGTTTTTTGGGACAAACTCCTTCTGTTGTCGCCAAAACCCTTACTGCTGCATCGTTATTGTTGTTGTAGCCGTCGCTACGGCGTCTGCTGTTACTAATGCTGCTGCTGTTGCTTTCGCTATTTCCTCTGCTACTGCTGCTGCTGTTTCTGTTTAGTGACCCTGAACCGTCGCCAAAGCTCCCTGTTCTCCTCTATTATATATATAACACAATATATATATAATATATATATATATAACACTTAATATATAATATTTATATATAACACACTATATATAATACCACTATGTATGTAAACACATATACTCTTCCACATACAAATATATGTACATAATAATACATAGTAATATAACATACGCATATATGATATCATATATATATAACTTCACATATACGTATACGTATATATAATCATACACAATATATATACAAATACAACATATATATATACATCTATACCTAATAGATACATATATATATACGATTATATATATATATATATATATATATATATATATATATATATATATATATATATATATATACAACAACCACATTAAATAGGTCTTACACATGTAAAAGAATAGCTACATAAAAATATGTACACATAGGTATAATATATATATATAGATCTATGCCATATGAATACATAAATATATAAACAAAACAATATATATATATATATATATATATATATATATATATATATATATATATATATATATATATATATACATATATATATATAATTATACATCACCATGATCAAGAACAAAAGATAATTAAATCTAGAAATAAATGCACAACCATATAGAGCGTATCACACCTGTATCCCACTAGATCTAGGATACGCTTCACTTGAGTCCACCATACATCCAAACGTACCCCGAAGGACACGAGTAAGTCTAATATATTATTTATGACCAATACGAAGAGCCAAACATAAATCTACGTGTCCGTGTTAAAATATGACATGCTCAAAGACCCGTGTGGGAGAAAAAACCACCAAATTAACACGTATCACCAAATTATTGGGATACGACCCACACGTACCCAATTGTGGATACGAAACTAGCCCCAAACATACAAGCACATGCCAAATTAATCTATTGGACCAATTGACATATACAACAAATGTCAATCTCAGAATTCTCCAAAAATTGACACAAAAAGCACCATAACTTTCTCAATTGGCCTCCTATGAACACAAAACAAAATCCTATGGGTAGCCTATATATATGGGTTTATTTCTTATGGTTAAATCTCACATTTAGAACCTAAATTAAGAAAATAACTAAATTATACCTATTGGGTGATGGATTTCCAATAAAACCTCTAAATATAATAAAATTGGCCTCCAACTTGTAGATCCTTGCTCCTCTTTGTAGATCCTTACTTCCTCCTTCTAGATCCTTGCTCTACTAGTCTCTAATGGTGATTTGGAAAGGAATTGGGATAAAATTTGGTAGAAAAATGAAGTGAGAATGAAGAAATTTGGTTGAGGGAAATTCTAGATTTAGTTTTCAAATAAAAAGAGGAGAGAGAGATTTCCCTCCTCTTTAAATATTGGCCGGCCCCCTTTTCCCTTCCTCAAGTCACTATGAAATGTCCAATATACCCCTTGGCGCCTCTCATAAAGAAGTAATTAAGGAGGTAAGCTTCTAGTCTAATGGTTTAATTAATTTAATCATCCTCCCAATTAATGGGCTTTCTAAATGGGCTCAATTCTAACAATTAATACATGTTGGTCCATGAGTCTAAACTAAACTAGTTAGGTCCACTAACACAAGTCCAAAATATATAAATAATATCTAACAATAATTAAATAATACAACAATAATTATTTATCAAGCACAATATTTAATTAATTATAAAATTACTAAAATATCCTTTTCTAGAAAATATGGTAGTGACAAGTCTACCCTCCTTAAAATAATTTCGTCCTCAAAATTCAAGGGCAAAAACTACCCTAAAAAATAACAGAACATAGTAAATGAACAAAACTAAAAAACAGAACTAATTATGGAAGAACATACCTCAAGGTACAAACAAATATGGATAACGCTCTCGTATTTTATCCTCTCTCCCCCAGGTAGACTCTCCTAGGGAGTGATGCCTCCATGCGACGCGCACCAAAGGAATAGTCTGGTTCCTCAGCACCTTCTTTCTCCGATCTAGAATCTCAACTGGCTGCTCTGGATAGCTAAGAGTAGGGCCCACATCTATCTTTGAGTGATCCAATACATGACTAGAATCTGCCACATATTGTCTCGACTGTGACACGTAAAACACGTTGAGCACTCCCTCCAATGTAGGTGGTAAGTCTAGTCTATATGCAACTGTACTGACCCTTTCTAGAATAGTGAAAGGTCCGATGAATCGCGAACTAAGCTTCCTGCCTCCACCGAAGCGAATCATTCCTCGTGTCGGAGAAATCCTCAAAAACACCAAACCACCCACCTAGAACAAAATATCACCTAAGAACTTAATCTATAACAAACAACCAATAACAAGCACAAAATAAAAATCTAAACTATACCTCAAACTCTAAAGGTCTCTTGTGGCTATCGGCCCAATGCCGCTATTTTTCCTGCGCCACACGATGTCTGTCTCTGATCAACTGAACCTTCTCTGTTCTATCTACAACCATCTCTGACCCAAGCAAAACTCTCTCTCCAATATTGTCCCATAACAAAGGAGTATGACATCTTCGACCATACAGAGCTTCAAAAGGTGACATCTCTATACTAGCTTGGTAGCTGTTGTTATAAGCAAACTCCACCAAATAGAGATGGTCCTCCCATGAACCCCCGAAATCTAGTACATAAGTGCGCAACATATCCTCGAGAGTCTGAATAGTCCCCTCTGACTGCCCATCTGTTTGGGGGTGATATGCAGTACTGAACGTGAGCTAAGTGCCCAAGCTCTCTTACAAACTCCTCCATAAATGAGAAATAAAATAACTATCCTGATCCGAGACTATGCTGACGGAAACTCCATATATGCTAATAATCTGCCTCACATACATCTCTGTCAGCTTCTCTGTAGACAAACCCACCTTGAAAGGGAAAAAATAGGCCGACTTGGTCAATCTATCAACGATGACCCAAATCGCGTCTTTCCCTCCTGAAGATCATGGAAAATCCGGACACAAAATCCATAGTAATATGCTATAACTTCCACATTGGAATGGGTAATGGCTGAAGTAAACCTCCTGGCCTCTGCCTCTGGGCTTTCACCTACTGGCACACTAAGCATCTGGATATATACTGTGCCACTTCCCTCTTCATGCCATACCACCACACACTCTCTCGTATATCTCGATACGTCTTATTGGCACCTGGATGTATGGAATACTGAGAGCGATATGCTTCCAGCAACACCTCCTCATGCAGCTCCCCACTAGACACACACAACCTAACTCTATGCCGCAAAGATCCATCCTCGGCAATGGTAAAATCATCATCCAATCCTGATCTCACCAGAGCTCTGATGCTTCTCAGAGATATATCCTTATACTTTGCTGCCTTGATCCCATCCAACAAATCTGAATGTATCTACAATCCCCACATCTGTATCGCACAACCAGGAACTATCACTTTAATGCCCAAGGTCTCCAAGTCCTCCAATAAATATCCATCCTGCGTCAAGAATATAGCTATCGGATACCTGTTCAAGGTATCGGCAACTACATTAGTTTTCTCAGGATGATTCTGCAAAGATATATCAAAATCCTTCATAAGTTCCAACCACCGACGCTGCCTCATGTTCAACTCCTTCTACATGAAAATATACTTCAAGCTCTTGTGGTCTGTGAAGATCTCCACACGCTCTTCGTACAAATAATATTTTCACAACTTCAGGTCAAAGATGACTGCTGCCAACTCTAAATCTTGGGTAAAATTGTATTTTCATGAGGATGGAATTTTCTGGATGCATAGGCAATAACTTTCCTATTCTCCTGAAGAACACAATCCAAACCTTTTCCTGATGCGTCACAATAAATAGTAAAACCTCTAAACCCTGATAGCAACTTTAAAATAGAAGCAGATGTCATGCCCCATTCCTAAAATACACGAAACCAGGCCACGTGACAATAGGCAGCTGCAACGTCTCCTTGGATATCCTAATTTAATGGATCCACGAAGGGTGCTACGCTGTCCTATAATACTAACAGGTACAATATCAGTCAATAACAGGTAATCTAATCTCATCCACAAATAAGAAGCAAGAAGTACTGAATAAACTGCTGGATAATAAATCCAGTCTCAAGATACCATAGCACAACCAATAATGTCTGGTGGGAACAAACCCACTACTATGACAAAATAAAGTACTGAAATGAGATATAAAAGATAATGAAGCTAGGGCTCTAGATAATGATGTACCCAACTAGGCTGAAGGCCTACCAACTGGTCATGGGAACTCTGACGGCTGCACCTCTAACTCCTCAGCTGTAGCAAATCTCGTCTCCTGTCCGGGGCCGTATACTGTGGGGTAGAAAGCCTCGTCTAAATCTGGAAATGTACCAGGTCCTCAGAGGGACGTAACAAGATACATAAAAATATGCTATATATAAATACTGAATAAAGTAAATGCAATAAAGGGTATGCTAACCAAACTAAGTGAATGCAATTGTGAGGACAACTTTGGTACGTATGAGTAGGTGTAGGCATAATGTCCATACCGCTCCGAAGAACGGGAAATCTGCAAGTATATATACGTCCATACCGCTCCGAAGAATGAGGAATTTGAATAGTATAACGTCCATACCGCTCTGAAGAACGGGGAAACTGCCAGTATATATACGTCCATACCGCTCCGAAGAACGGGGAATCTGAATAAAAGGGGGTCATTGGATCCGTGGCTCCTCCGGATGCTACAAATTCCAATGGGTGTATCCCATAAGCCTACTAGTGGTCCTCTCCTCCCAATATAAATACGCAACTCGAATACTCGACGTGCATACCACGTAGCTACATGCCAGTCTCTACTAACATTAAATATAAACCTGAATTACGTACTAACCGTGATGCATGTCACACGCACCGATAGCTAGTCGAATACGCGAACCCGCATCCCAATATGAATGTCACAGTGAAATGTGTAGAGTGTCAGGTCTTGAAAGATATCAGAGTATCCTTCCATGAGGTGAGTCTGCTAGTGACTAAGCCAAGTATACTAAATCATTGACGCATCCGCCGATGGCACCCGAATAAATCTCGTACGCACACAGTCATATAAAATAGAACAATAACTAACATATAATATATGCAACATTAAATTTAAACAGAAATATGGCAAGGTATCTTGCCCGAGTCCTCGGGCTGCGAATGCCAAAAGCCGGTTCCTGCAGTGTCTCCTGGCTGATCCAATGATCCTAAACATAAAATATAATATAACAATCTAATATCAGACACTAAGAAATACATAAATAATTACGACGTTGCTCCTCGATATTGTTGTCGATTTACTGTTGACCGAACACAGGGTCACGTGTGCACGTAGCTAGGGTGTACCCGTGTTCTGTCTTTGGTCAACGTGCGCCTTACGACAATAAATTATCGAGTTAAGTTTTGGCAACTACTTCTACTCTACACGGAAACATGTCCTAGATTTCATTGCTCAATATACTGGTTTATGCCCAGGGGTTCAGGTGAAAGACCGATCATTGATGACAGGTCCCATGGTTAAGGTAATCGCTGGTTATTGATGAGTTCTGACTCTTGCTAATCATCATGCCGATTATATATATATAATTCAGAGTTAACTAAGTTGTGTCCAGTATACAACTCTCGACGCAATGACACGATGCTCACATACGAACACGATACAAGAGTATAGGCATATACCTTGCTGGCTGGATGAGGTTCTTCTCGTCGCCTGGTCGTCCTCCGACGAATAGAAACTCTGGCATCGGCTGGCGAGCAGCGTCAGCTGCAGCGGCTGAACAACAAGAGCAAGGATCGCAGTAGCAGCTGCTCCGGTAGTGGCACTGCTGGGTGGAGCCGCTCGGGTGTGCACCGGTTTGGGTTGGGGACCAGTCGGGCAGGGTATACCTGGCGGATTGTGGAGCAGTCGGGCGGGATGGCTGGCGGGTTGGGGGAGCAGTCGGCAGGGTGGCTGGCGGGTTGGGGAGCAGTCGGCAGGGTGGATGGCCTAGGTGTTGGCCGGCCGAAATAGGGGAGGGATGGAGTAGGGGTCGGCTAGGTTCCTTTGAAGATGGTGGTGGTAGGGATTTTTAGGGTTTGAGTGAAAGAGATGTATATTTATATGGGCGATGTGGTTCGCGGTTGGCCTTGAGGTTTGGGCCTGTCTGGCCTTGTTGGGTTGGTGGTCCACTTGAAAGGGCGCACATGGGCTTGGTTCGGTTCTGCTTGAGGTGAAATTGGCCTAACATTCAAATTAATTAACAATTTAACCTGGTAATTACTAATACGTCTAAAACATAAAGAGCTAGATTTTTTTGGGTGGTACACAGGAGTCGTGGCATAACAGGCTAGGTGTAGACTGATACCCTAATTTGGGTACTTGGGATTTGGGATTTGGGTTTTGGTTGCATCTCAAATAGAATAATTAAATAAATCCTATTTTTGACGAGGGGGTTTACAATCTACCCTCCTTAGAGTATTTCATCCTCGAAATTAAACATACGTATGGTAAGAACTAAAGACTGAATTTAAATGCTACTACATACCTAGGCCTTCGAAGAGGTGGGGGTAACGCTGGCGAATATCCTCCTCCAATTCCCAGGTTGACTCACCGGGTGCATGATATTTCCATGCGATATGAACTAGGGGGATGGTCTGCCCTCGCAATACCTTCTCACTTTGGTCTAGAATCCCCACAGGCTCCTCTTCATATGATAGGCTCGGGCCGACTGTGATTTTGGAATGGTCAAGCACGTGACTGGGATCCGATATGTACCTCCTCAATTGAGACACACGAAAGACGTCATGGACTCCTTCTAAAGTCTGCGGCAAGGCTAATCTGTAAGCTACCTCTCCAACACGTTCTAACACATCGAATGGTCCGATGTACCTTGGACTCAGCTTCCCTCGGCCTCCGAATCTGATAGTCGCTCGAGTAGGCGAGATCTTTAGAAATACGTGATCTCCAACCTGACACTCTAAGGATCGTCGATGTGTATTTGCCCAATGCTTCTGCCGGTCTTGTGCTGCTCGTAGATGTCATTGGATCTTCTTCACCTTCTCCACTATACGAACAACCAGCTCTGGCCCGAGAATCTGTCGCTCGCCTATATCACTCCAACATACTGGAGAACGATATTTCTTGCCATACAATGCTTCATAGGGAGCCATCTGGATGCTCGCCTGATAGCTATTATTGTAGGAAAACTCGACCAGTTGTAAATGGTTCTCCCACGATCCTCCAAAATACAGCATGCACGCCCTCAACATGTCTTCCAACGTCTGAATGGTGCGTTCCGACTGGCCATCTGTCTGTGGGTGATACGCGGTGCTAAACTTCAGGCGGGTACCGAGACTCTCTTATATACTTCGCTAAAAGTAAGACGTGAAACTCGTATCCTTGTCAGACACAATACTAACTGGCACTCCATGCAGTCGTACGATATCTCTCATATACATGTCTGCTAAGACCTCTGTGGATTGTCCCACTCTGAACGGTAAGAAATATGCGGACTTGGTGAGTCTATCCATGATTTTCCATACAGTGTTGCGACCACTAGGACTCCTAGGAAATTCCATAACAAAGTCCATAGTGATGTGCTCCTATTTTCACTCCGGTATAGGTAGTGGTTGAAGCAGTCCTGCAGACCTCTGATGCTCAGCCTTGACTTGCTGACACACCAGGCACTTGGCCATAAAATGCGCTATCTCTCTCTTCATTCCATGCCACCAGTAGTACTGTCTCAAGTCCCTGTACATCTTCGTACCTCCTGGATGAATAGAATAGGTTGAACTGTGTGCCTCTGTCATCAACTCCTGCCGAAGTTCTCTATTTAGAATATAGTGATGGTCTCCACATCTCAAGGTTCCGTCTTCATGTATCTGCAAGCCTGCCTGTAATCTAGCCTCTGTTCTCTGCCTAAGCCTTTGAAATCTAGCATCTGTCGGCAAAGCAGCCTTGATTCTTTCCACCATTATCGATTGTAACTGAAAACTCGATAACTGTCCATCTATTCTGGGCATGACAATCTCTATACCCATCTGCTCTAGATCACTCAACAGATGTTGTTGGATAGTCAGGAAGAATGCCATAGGTCTTCTGCTCAATGCGTCAGCTACTACGTTGGCCTTTCCCGGACGGTATTGTAGCTCGATCTCAAAATCTGTAATCACCTCGAGCCAACGTCTCTGTCTCTGGTTCAGGTCCTTCTGGGTGTAGACGTACTTTAAGCTCTTATGGTAAGTAAATATCTCCGCTCTTTCTCCATATAAATAGTGTCTCCAAAGCTTTAACGCAAAAATCACCGCGGCAAGTTCCAAGTCGTGGGTGGGATAGTTCTTCTCATGTGTCCTCAACTGTCTGGAAGCATAGGCTACAACATTCCTGTGCTGCATCAAGACACATCCTAATCCTTTCCCGGATGCATCGCTGTAGATCACAAATCCTCTGGGTACGGATGGTAGGGTCAAGATGGGTGCTGTAGTCAAACGCTTCTTCAGCTCATCGAATGCCTTCTGACACTCCTTTGTCCAGGTAAACTCCTGCTCCTTACGGGTCAAGCGGGTCATTGGCTCTGCAATCTTTATGAAGTTCTCTACGAACCTCCGATAATATCAGCAAGTCCTAGAAAACTCCTTACTTCTGAGACATTGGTAGGGGTTGGCCATGTCTCTACAGACGAAATCTTCGTCGGATCTACTGAAATTCCATCTCCTGAGATGACGTATCCAAGGAAAGTGATACGATCTAGAAGAAACTCACACTTACTCAGCTTGGCATAAAGTCTCTCTCTTCTCAGCGTCTACAACACTAGTCTCAAGTGCTCTTCGTGCTCTTCGTGGGTCTTCGAGTACACTAAGATGTTGTCGATGAAGACTACCACGAACTGGTCTAAGTATTGATGGAATACTCTGTTCATTAAGTTCATAAATACAGCTGGCGCATTCGTCAGCTAAAAAGGCATCACTAATAATTCGTAGTGACCATAACGAGTCCTGAATGCTGTCTTTTGTATGTCTTCTCTTCGCACCTTCACTTTATGATAGCCCAATCTCAAGTCAATCTTGGTGAACACCACTGCTCCTGTCAATTGGTCGAATAAATCATCAATCCGTGGCAGGGGGTACTTGTTCTTGATAGTAAGAGCATTAAGGGCTCTGTAATCAATACACATGCATACTGTTCCATCCTTCTTAGGTACAAACAACACTGGTGCTCCCCAGGGTGATGCACTAGGATGGATAAATCCTTTGCTCTGCAACTCCTCCAATTGTAGCTTTAGCTCGTGTAACTCCTTCTTCGCCAATCTGTACACATTAGAAGATACCAGTGCTGCTCCGGGTACTAGCTCAATGGTGAACTCTACGTCTCGATCTGGCAGTAAACCTGGCAATTCTTCGGGAAATACATCCTCGAATTCTACAACTATTGGCGGGGGTACAATTTCCATAGCCATGCAAGTTCCAACTATCTGTCATACTCCTTGTTCGACGGTTCCTCGTATGTACTCAAACTCTGGTTGATCTGGCTGTCTAAAAGTGATACTATACTTCTGGCAGTTCAGTATAGCATTATACTGGCTTAACCAGTCCATGCCTAGCACAACATCAAAGTAGGGCATGGGTAACACCAAGAATCACGCTCTCATCTCTCTTCTACATACGACTACCGAGCACGTTCTGATAGTACTAGTAACCGCATGATACCTCCTCCGGTAAGAATCTTCCAACTCTTAGGTAAGGGAAAAGTAGCTACTCTATGCATTGCTATAAATCTACTAGATATAAATGACAATGTAGCTCCTGAATCAAATAATACAGTCGCAGGTAATGAGGCAACTAATATGGTACCTGTGATTGCTTCTTCTTCTGTTTTCTCCTCAGTAGTTGTTAATACAAAGGCCAGTCCCTGTCTCTGTCCTTCGATCTGTTGTCGAGCTCGTTCGAACTGTGTCTGCTGTGGGGCCAAGGGTAGTCCCCTCTGAAATCCTCTGGGGGCTGGTGGACGTTGTCCTCCTGGTGGGGGTGGTATCCTCGAAACTGGTGCTGCTGGCCTCTGTCCCTTCTGGGGTGCAACGTCTCTGCGTTGTGGGTAGTCTCGAGCATAGTGCTGACTCACTCCACAAATCATGCATATTCCTAGTCTCTTCCGACAGTCCTTCTAGTAATGTCCTCTCTTACCGCAGTCGTTGCAAGATGGAAGTTCATTCTGCTGGTATAGTAATATCCTCTGCGGTATCTATACTCCGGAATGACGTATCGGTCCTCCTGTTCTGGGCTGGGCTCTGGCTGGTACGGTCGTGCTGGGACGTCTAGCTCCTCTGGCAATGGCCTCCTGGATTCTCGCTTCTGAAAGAACCTCCTCGTAAGAAATCCTCTCCTGTGTGGTGGTATACCTTTATAGTTCAAAATTGAGGCCGTGATGGAATCTCTGAGCTTTCTCTTGTTCATTGGGTATCATGACGGCACTAAATCTGCTAAGATGGCTAAACTCAGCGTTATATGCGTCCACAGTCATATTCCCTTGTTAAAGATGTAGGAACTGGGAGTACAGGGTATTCCTAACTGTGGCTGGAGAATACTTCGCATTGAAGTATTCTAGGAACTGTTTCCAGGTCTGGTTCTTGCCTATACTGCGCTCAATGGAATCCCACCAGTGATGGGTGTTGCCTTTCAGTTGGGCCCTCACTACAGTCATCCATAGGTCTGGGTGTAGTTGCGAAGCCTCTAGTAGCATTTTCGTATTGGCGATCCAATCAGAGATCTGTTCTGCAGTCTCATTGCTTGAGAATGTATCTAGTCCAATCTGTCGGAACCATCTAACAGTGCCATCGGTCTGGGCTGGTAGAAGTGCTGGTACGGGTGCTGGGACAGGTGTCCTCTCTATTACTGCCATCAAACTCTGCCTCAAAGTCTCTGTCTGATGCCACTGTGCTTGCATCATAGTCTGAAGGAACTGTAGCATCTGTGGTTGTTCGTCTAGCCGTGGCATCTGGGGTGGATAAGGTGGAGGTGGTGGTAGTGGGACCTCTGGCTGTGCAGTAGGCGTCTCCTCAGATGTCGGCCTCTCAGTCGGCGGCATCGGTGTACCTTCTTTGGTCTGGCCCTCACAATGCTGCGTGGGGATCGTCTGGGAAGTCTGTCCCTCGGGCTGTGGTATAGGATTGCCTTGAGATGTCTCGTGCCAATGTATCATCGGTGTCTGTAGCGGGGGTTGCCCTTGGGGTACCTCCTCTCCTTGGGTGGTATTGTCTAGAACCGCGGCACTGGGTGCTCCTTGTCCACTGCGCAAGTTTATCATGCTGTAAAAGATAGGACTTTATTAAAAAGAACGGAATCAAACAAACAGGATGCAGTATTTTAGAAATAATACGAAGGAAGTTCAGGCATGAAATCAAGGTAGATGAGACCAGGTAAATTCTATCATATTGCAGGCTCGTCGGGCACGTTACCATACCACAACGAATAAGTCGAAGACCTGTATAGGCCACCACTAAAACCATGTCACGCCCCAGCCCCAAAATACACGGAACCAGGCCACGTGACAATAGCCAGCTGACACGTCTCCGAGGATATCCCAATTTAATGGATCCACGAAGGGTGCTACGCTGTCCTATAATACTAACAGGTACAATATCAGTCAATAACAGGTGATCTAATCTCATCCACAAATAAGAAGCAAGAAGTACTGAATAAACTGCTGGATAATAAATCCAGTCTCAAGATACCATAGCACAACCAATAATGTCTGGTGGGAACAAATCCACTACTATAACGAAATAAAGTACTGAAATAAGATATAAAAGATAATGAAGCTAGGGCTCTAGATAATGATGTGCCCAACTAGGCTGAAGGCCTACCAACCGGTCACGAGAACTCTGACGGCTGCACCTCTAACTCCTCAGCTGTAGTAAATCTCGTCTCCTGTCCGGGGACGTATACTGTTAGGGAGAAAGCCTCGTCCAAATATGGAAAGGTACCAGGTCCTCAGAGGAACGTAACAAGATACATAGAAATATGCCATATATAAATACTGAATAAAGTAAATGCAATAAAGGGTGTGCTAACCAAACTAAGTGAATGCAATTATGAGGACAACTTTGGTACGTATGAGTAGGTGTAGGCATAACGCTCATACCGCTCTGAAGAATGGGGAATCTGTAAGTATATATACGTCCATACCGCTCCGAAGAACGGGGAATCTAAATAGTATAACGTCCATATCGCTCTGAAGAACGGGGAAATTGCCAGTATATATACGTCCATACCGCTCCGAAGAACGGAAAATCTGAATAAAAGGGGGTTATTGGATCTGTGGCTCCTCCGGATGCTACGGATTCCAATGGGTGTATCCCATACACCTACTAGTGGTCCTCTCCTCCCAATGTAAATACGCAACTCGAATACTCGACATGCATACCACGTAGCTACATGCCAGTCTCTACTAACATAAAATATAAACCTGAATTACGTACTAACCATGATGTATATCACACGCACCGATAGCTAGTCGAATACGTGGACCCGCATCCCAATATGAATGTCACAGTGAAACATGTAGAGTGTCAGGTCTTGAAAGATATCAGAGTATCCTCCCATGAGGTGAGTCTGCTAGTGACTAAGCCAAGTATACTAAATCATCGACGCATCCGTCGATGGCACCCGAACAAATCTCGGACGCGCACAGTCATATGAAATAGAACAGCAACTAACATATAATATATGCAATATTTAATTTAAAAAGAAATATGGCAAGGTATCTTGCCTGAGTCTTCGGGCTGCGAATGCCAAAAGCCGGTTCTTGCAGTGTCTCCTGGCTGATCCAGTGATCCTAAACACAAAATATAATATAACAATCTAATATCAGACACTAAGAAATACATAAATAATTATGACGTTGCTCCTCGATATTGTTGTCGGTTTGCTGTTGACCGAATACAGCGTCACGTGTACACGTAGCTAGGGTGTACCCGCGTTCTGTCTTTGGTCAACGTGCGCCTTACGACAATAAATTATCGAGTTAAGGTTTGGCAACTAATTCTACTCTGCACGGTAACATGTCCTAGATTTCCTTGCTCAACATACTGGGTTTATGCCCAGGGGTTCAGGTGAAAGACTGGTCATTGACGACAGGTCCCATGATTAAGGTAATCGCTGGTTATTGATAAGTTCTGACTCTTGCTAATCATTATGCCGATTATATATATATAATTCAGAGTTAACTATGTTGTGTCCAGCATACAACTCTCGACGCGATGACACGATGCTCACATACGAACACGAATCAAGAGTATAGGCATATACCTTGCTGGCTGGACGAGGTTCTTCTCGTCGCCTGGTCGTCCTCCAGCGAATAGAAACTCCGGCGTCGGCCGGCGAGAAGCGTCAGCGGCATCGGCTGAACAGCAAGAGCAGGGACCGCAGCAGCAGCAGCTCCGGCTGCGGCCCTGCTGGGTGGAGCCGCTCGGGTGTGCACCGGTTCGGGTTGGGGAGCAGTCGGGCGGGGTATGGCTGGCGGGTTGGGGGGCAGTCGGACGGGATGGCTGGCGGATTATGGAGCAATCGGGCAGGATGGCTGGCGGGTTGGGGAGCAGTCGGCAGTGTGGCTGGCGGGTTGGGGAGCAGTCGGCAGGGTGGCTAGCGGGTTGGGGAGAAGTCAGTAGGGTGGCGGGCCTAGGTATTGGCCGGCCGGAATAGGGGAGGGATAGAGTAGGGGTCGGCTAGGTTCCTTTGAAGATGGTCGTGGTAGGGATGTTTAGGGTTTGAGTGAAAGAGATGTATATTTATATGGGTGATGTGGTTCGCGGGTGGCCTTGAGGTTTGGGCCTGTCTGGCCTTGTTGAGTTGGTGGTCCACTTGAAAGGACGCACATGGGCTTGGTTCGGTTCTGCTTGAGGTGAAATTGGCCTTACATTCAAATTAATTAATAATTTAACCTGGTAATTACTAATACGTCTAAAACGTAAAGAGCTAGATTTTTTTTGGATGGTACACAGGAGTCGTGGCATAACAGGCTAGGTGTAGACTGATACCCTAATTTGGGTACTTGGGATTTGGGTTGTGGTTGCATCTCAAATAGAATAATTAAATAAATCCTATTTTTGACGAGGGGGTTTACAGCAACCGATGACCAGACTCACTTCTTCAATTCCTCAAAACCAACCAGGAAATCCTTTGTCCAAACAAACTCTACATCCTTCCTAGTGAGTCTGGTCATCGGCTCGACAATCCTCAAAAAATCTTGCTCAAACTTCCTGTAGTAGCCTGCAAATCCCAAGAAACTCATGATCTCTGCTACCGAACTCGGTGTCTTCCAAGATTCCACTGGTCCGATCTTCTTCGGATCCAATAAAATACCATCACCAGTCACAACATGCCCCAAGCATTCTACCTTGTCCAGGAAGAACTCACACTTTGACAACTTCCTATACAACTTCTCCTTCCTCAGCACCTCCAACACAATCCTCAAATGCTCCTCGTGGTCCTCCGGTGTCTTCGAGTATATGAGTGTGTCATCGATGAACACCACCATGAACTTGTCAAGGTACTGATGGGAAATCTTGTTCATCAAGTTCATAAATATCGTCGGTGCATTAGTCAACACAAACGGTACCACCATAAACTCGTACAGACCATACCGAGTTCTAAAAAAGTCTTCGGTATGTCCTCCGGCTTCACCTTCACCTGGTGTTAGCCTGATCTCAAGTCTATATTAGAAAACTCCTTGGCACCAATCAACTGATCGAATATAATATCAATCCATGCAAATGTTACTTATTCTTGATAGTGAGATTATTTAATGCTCTGTAATTAATGCACATGTGCACCGATCCATCCTTCTTCGGTAAAACAATATCGGGGCTCCCCACGGTGAAGAACTCAATCTGATAAACCCCTTATCCTGTAATTCGTCCACCTTCTTCTTCAGCTCGACCAGCTCGCTGTTGTTTACTCATAGACATATTACAGAATTGGTTATGCACCTAGCACCAAGTCTATAGAGAATTCAACATCTTTATCTGGCGGCAATCCTGGCAATTCCTCAGGAAACATATCCAAGAACTCTGCTATCAACGGATGCGGTAACTTCTTCTCTTTCATTATAGCTCCACAATTAATGCCTTCTCCCTACTCTGCAGCACCACTAATAAACTCAAACTATGGCCCTCCCAACAGACCAAACAAAACTCTACCGCCTCTACAATCTATGCTAGCACGGTGCCTACTCAACCAATACATCCCGAGTATAATATCCTAGCTCAAAAATGGCATTACAACTAGACACAAACTCAACTCCTGGCCTCCAAGAGTAACTCTTCGATCCTTGCAAATATCATTAACCAGGATAATGCCTCCTCTGGTCATGATCTTGCAAGTCCTAAGCAAAGACTCGGCTACCAAACCATGCTTCTGAGCAAAAGAAACATATACAAAACTATGGTAATTACCACTATCAAAAAAAGCTAAAGTTGGAATAGAATCAAGAAGAATAGAACCTGCAATGACATCTTCGGTGGGTTCATCCTCCTCGACGGTCATAGCAAACGCTCGTCCTTCATGCGCACCTCTCTGTTGCTGATGTTGGATCTAACGCTCCTGCTGTATCAGAAGGGCCCCCTCGGCTGTACTGCAGGTGGTCTCGTCTGTGCCCTCGGAGCTGAAGCTGCTCCCCGAACTATACGACGAGGATTAGAAACACACTACCTCAGCTGATGCCCTTCAGTACCATAATTCAAACAAACTCCTAGCCTCCTCCTGCAAACTTCCCAGATGTGATCGGGCTTCTTGTAGTAGTGGCAAGAAGATTATTGTAACTGTCTCTGTTGCTGTGGTGCCTGGTAAAATGACGTCCTTGTTGGAGTCTGGTGTTGTTGTGGCTGCTGGAAAGGCCTGGACTTAAAATAAGGATGTTTGGCAGATATTGTACTGTTGTTTGCCTCCAAAAAAGAATTACGATCTCTTTTGGGCTTCAAGCCTAACTCCTTCTCAACCTTGCGTGCCTCCGCAAGTATCTCCAAGTATGTCTCATAAAAAGATGGAATGAGGATCTTCACTTCCCAGTTTAGACCCTCACAGTAATAAATAGCCCGAACCTCCGGTTCTCTCACTAAATACTCTGCAAATCGGCTCAACCTGCCAAACTTTGCAGCGTACTCCTCCACAGACATGCTCCCCTTTATGAGACTCTCAAACTGCCTCCCCAAGTCTAACCTGTCTGCCCGAGCAAAGATATTTTTCTTGAAGAGGTCCTTGAATACCTACCAAGACTGTCCTGCGTCAACAAGAATTAGCTCATTCCTGAACCAAGTGTGAGCCACATCGAATAGATGAAGTCCTACCGCCTCAACCTTCAAATCCTCAGAAAGACGGGACACCCGACGCTCAATGTCCTCGAGCGAATCATCAGCATAGATAATGCACTCCGTCCCTTTGAAGACCCTTGGCTCCAGTTTCTTGAAGTCCTAAAATTTACCTGGCTGAAGCTGAGCAACCTGAGGAACAACCTGCTACTGGACGGGAACTCCTCTCTCTACTACGGCAAGAGCAAGTTGATGAGCACTCTCGATGTCCTGCCATAAAATATCAATCTTCCTCTGATGTGCCTTTGACTGATCCCTCTGTGCCTCGAGTATCTCACAAAATATTATAAATATCTATGTCGCCTCTGCTGGCACAGAAGGTGGAGGTGAAAGCCCCTCAGATACAGCTGGTACAGTCCTCTGAGTAGGTGGTGGACCTCCGAAAGTAGCTGACACTCCAATCACTAGAGAAGTGACTCGTGCAAGCCCTAGGGATGTCGTAGACCTCTCAGAAGCTGCTGTCTCCTGCTGCGATCTAGTCTTAGGCGGCTTCCTGAGACAAAGTGATAGAAAGAATCAATATGGCACATGATGTAAGAAACTCAAGGAAAGGACAATTTAAGGATCAAGTATCAATATCAAAGGCGAATAATTGAATGAATCAAAATATTTTTTTTAGATGTGATTGAGTATTCTCAGCCAATAGCCTATATCCTATATCCGGAATAGGCTCGTAATAGTACTTAATTCAAAGCACCACTATGAATCGCACTAATTGCGACCTAGAAAGAGTGACGAGACTTACATGGGCTACTACTATAAATATATCATGACCCACACCCATTATAGGGATGCAAGTCGGGAACAATGCCCAGCCTACGTCGCAGAATCGACGGTAGAATACTGTCTGGGTAATGTATCAAGCAATATAATAAACCACTAACAATAACAATATACATAATAACAGATCTAAGATGGAAACGAACATGAATATGATAAAGAATAGAATAGTCACATACAACTCATGAGTCTAAAATAATAACATTAATGAGTCTGAAAGAATACTAACAAAATAAGCTGGAGACAAATCCAGTCCAAGAATACTAAGAAGCTACTAATCCCGGGTTATCTATCTTAGTTGGGATGAGTCCCTCCTGAGCCAGGGTCTCTGACTCTAAACCCACAACATCCTGAGGTCCATAATGTGTAGGGTACCATTCCTCAGTGTCATCTGGGAAAAATATATCCAGTCAGAAAAGGAGCTGAGTACATCTCCAACAGCAGTTCTAATCAATGATAAAAACTATGCAACAATAATAGATGTGAATATATAAGATGCATAATAGATACAAGAGATATACAATAAGAAAATACTAGAATAAATACAATAATGAATAATATAACAATAAATAAGAATACTAATGACTAAGTGTGTGAGTACTAGCTTTAACATGTGATCGGCTTGGGAACATGATACAAGATTTATGGCTTGGCTAGTCATACGTGCGGTATATGATTAATACTATTCAACAGCAAGACTTGATACAAAGAGGGTATGATCATATATCTACACTAAAATACTCTCCACCCTCGACTGGTATAATAGATCCAACCATAGTATGCTATGGCACGAGATTCTCCAAGAAGATAGCTAGTCTTCCCGAGAATCAGTATCTGTATATGTACAAGATAATCAATGAAATAAGGCTTGCACAAGATACACCATATACTAAGGAGTAACATCTCATGAAGAAATTCGAATATACTAATCCATGTAACCATTGTGTTAAGAGAACAAGGATATCTACACTAGATACAATGAACATAGAGGATATCATAAATGAGAAACTATCAGAGAATATACTCGCCTGAAGAACAAAGAATAGTCTCAAAGATGTCTGATATGGTGTCTCGAAGACCTAGATATGGAATATATCATCAATACGAGATTTTGGAAAGAAAATAAGTTAAACTAGACAACTTCTAGGTCAACAAGCCAATTCTAAGTCAAAAGTCAAACTAAGTCAAATATAAGTCAAACTATGGTCAAACTATGGTTAATTATGTCAAACTATCTATTTCTAGGTTGCACAAGTCTATCTCAAAGATATTGGTTTCAAACACTAGAGTCTAGGTCATAAACTACATCTTAGTATACTAGGATACCGTATCTCAGGATACGTAAAAATAATAGGTAAAATGTCACATATACATATCAAACAAATATATATATATATATATATATATATATATATATATATATATATATATATATATATATAATCTTAATTACAAATATTAAATGGATACATTGGTTTTGAACCAACTTGGTATCACAACACTAAACTATAATCTTGATACCCAAACTCAATACCTTGGGTATCCCTAATTACCTTGATACTTACCTTGGTATTTCAAGTTAATATCCAATACCTTGTTTATACTAACTACCCATAAATAATATATGCTAACAACTAAATAATTATAATTATAGTATACTAAAACATAATTAACAATTAGGAATATATCTACATATATATTAATACCATTTATATACATATATATCTAATATAATTAAATACACAAAATCTAATAAAACCACAAAACTGTCATTAAAGGTCCTTGCCTACTGTTGCTGAAGCTACTGATACCGCAGATAATCTGCTATTTTCTGCGACAAACTCCTTTTGTTGTCGCCAAAACCCTCGTTGCTGCGTCGTTGTTGCTGTTATAGTCGTCGCTACTGCTGCTATTGTTACTATTGCGGATGCGGCTGCTGTCGCTATTTCCTCTGTTGCTGCTGCTATTTCTGTTTGGTGACGTTAAACCGTCGCCAAAGCTCCCTACTATCCTCTATTATATATATATAACAAAAAATGTATATATTATATATATATAACACATAATATAATATATATATATAACACTATATATAATACCACTATGTATGTAAATACATATACTCTTCCACATACAAATATATGTACATAATAATACATAGTAATATAACATACACATATATGGTATCATATATATATAACTTCACATATACATATATGTACACGTATATATAATCATACACAATATATATACATATACAACATATATATATACATCTACTCCTAACATATACATATATATATATATACTATAATATATATATATACAACAACCACATTAAATCGCTCTTACACATGTAGAAGAATAGCTACATAAAAATATATACATATTGATATAATAGATACATAGATCTATGCCATATGTATACATAAATATATAAACACAATAATATATATATATATATATATATATATATATATATATATATATATATATATATATATATATATATATATATATATATAGACATCACCGTTATCAAGAACAAAAGAGAATTAAATCTAGAAATAAATGCACAACCATATGGAGCGTACTACACCCGTATCCCACTAGATCTAGGATAAACTTGAGATATGAGTCGACCACACATACAAATATATCTCGAAGGACACGAGCAGGTCTAATATATTATTTATGAACAATACGTAGAGACAAACACAAATCTACATGGCCGTGCCAAAATGTGACATTCTCAAAGCCCAGTGTCGGCGAAAAAACCCTCAAATCAACACGTACCACCAAATTGTTGGGATACGACCTACACGTACCCAATTATGGATACGACACTAGCTCCAAATAACAAGCATATGCCAAATTGATCTATATGACCAATTGACACACACAACAAATGTCAATCTCGAAATTCTACCAAAATTGACACAAAAAGTATAAAAACTTTCTCAATATGCCTCATATGAACACAAAACCTAATCCTATGGGTAGCCTATGCATATGGGTTGATTTTTTATGGTTAAATCTTAGATTTAGAACCTAAATTAAGAGAAAAAAATAAATTGTACCTATTGGGAGATGGATTCCCAATGAAACCTCCAAATATGATGAAATTGTACTCCAACTTATAGATCCTTGCTCATCTTTATAGATCCTTGCTTACTCCTTCTAGATCCTTGCTCCACTAGTCTCTAATGGTGATTTGGAAAGGAATTGGGATAAAATTTGGTAGGGAAATGAAGTGGGAATGAAGGAATTTGGTTGAGAAAAATTCTAGATCTAGTTTTTAAATGAAAAAAGGAGAGAGAAATTCTCTCCCTCTTTAAATATAGGCCGGCCCCCTTTCCCCTTCCTTATGTCACTATAAAATATCCAATATACACCTTGGGGCCTTTCATTAAGAAATAATTAAGAAGGAAAGCTTCTAGTCTAATGGTTTAATTAATTTAATCCTTCTCCTAATCAACAGGCTTTCTAAATGGGCTCAATTCTAACAATTAATTCATATTGCTCCATGAGTCTAAACTAAACTAGTTAGATCCACTAACACAAGTCCAAAATAAATAAATAAAATCTAAAAATAATTAAATAATACAACAATAATTATTTATCAAGCACAAAATTTAATTAATTATAAAATTACTAAAATATTATTTCCTAGAAAATGTGGTAGTGACATGTTGTGCGCTTTTAGTTATGTGTGTGTGTGGTTCTAGGTGTTTTTTAGTGTGTTAGGAGTTGGCTCTAGTATTTGTGTGTGAGCTATGAGTGAATGAGCAGTGAAAGGGGCTCGAGGCATTGAACACTACATCAGCAGCAAGTCGTAGGCATTTCAGTATCAGCAAGGAGCTCAACAACAATGCATCAAATCAGTAGGGAACACAACTCACTACAGCATATTGTAATGCACGCAGCAACTGTGCAGTGAGCAATATTGAGCAATCCAGCAGTAGCAGTAAGCTCGAGACAAGGCAGCAAGTTTTAGTCTATGTGCAGAAATGCACAGCAAAGGGAGCAAGCAGTGGCATCCTCAGCAAGGTGCTGCTAGTGCACAAATTTTTCAGTTCAGCTGGGGGCTCGGGCTAAGGAGCATATCAGTGCCGCTAACTACAACAAGGCTCAGGCAATGGCCAATGTGCTGCCTCGAGGCAGTGCTTGTGCAGTCATAGCAAAAGGGGAAGCCAGCAGCTCAGGCACATCATTGGCAGCAAAAGAGGAAGGGAAGGGAGCAGTTGCATCTTCAATGACTGCGATGTATAGTTTTCTCGTGCACAGTGGCAGTATCAGGCAGGCACTGTAGTTCACTGCAGTATGGGTATCAGCACAGTGTTCATTCTGCTCAACTAAAGGGGGGTGTAGAGCAGTAGCTGTAGTAGCTTCAACTAGAGGGTGTAGGGCAGTGACCAATATACAGCATCTTCAATGCACTACTAGTACAGCAGTGTGCCAAGTGCAGTATCCTCGCTGCAGAGTATCAGTTTTATCATAATGTGATGTGACCAAATCACTTAGCATCAAGCAAGGTATCAACACAATACAAGCATCACAGCAACAGGGAGCCAGCACTTTAGTTTCACTGTGCAGTATCTACGCAGTATCAGTATCAGTATCAGGTGTATGGGGGTTCAGTTCAGTATCAGTGAGGTTTGGTTTAGCATGGTATTGGGTTAGATGAGTTTGTGTTAAGGTTAATTATATATATACTTGGTTATGTTGATAGTTAGTAGTTAAGGAATATGTTAGTTTAGTTAGTGTAGTGATTAATATATAGTTAACTATATTTATGTATCTATGTATTAGTAGATTATATATGTATTATAATTAGTATCTATAATTATATTGATATATATTATAGTAATTAGTATATGATAGCATATAGTTTGGTATTGGGATTATTTATATGTATTGTCTTGTAAATATATATATATATAAACTATTATTTCCTTATTAAAACTTGCGTATCTTAGGATACGGCATTTTGTGTATCTAATAGTATCTTAGATTAGCTATTATAGCTTAGTTTCATAGAGTGTTGACCTAGTATCCTAGTGTTGGACTATTATAACCTAGAAATAGTCGATTTGACTTAGAAATGGCTTCATGATCGAGATGTTGACTAGTTTAACTTAAATTCATTTCATCACCTTGTATTAATATAATATTCCATATATAGGTCTGTGTGACACCGGTTCGGATACAGTTTGACATTCATTGCTCTGGACCACAGGCGAGTACATTCTGTGATAGCTTCCATTATTTGATAATTACAATAATGCAAGTATTTAGAAATATTTTATATGACTCTTGACATATTGGTACATGGATTAGTATACACATGGATCAGTCATGGGATGTTATATATATTATTTTATTATTTCTTGTGTTCTCAATGTTTAACTTTGACAATGTTTAACTTAGACAATGTTCAATGTTCAATGTTCAATGTTTAATGTTTACGGTTTATTATTTACAATGCCTTGAGTATATTGTATCGTAACGTGTCATAGTTGGATCCATTATACTAGTCAGGGGAAAAGGGAATGTGTTAGCTAGATATATGATCAAATCCTAGACAATGTTCAATGTTTAACTTAGACAATATTTATCCAACTTTAATTAGACAATGTTCACCCAAGCCGATCACCTATCTAACTAGTATTTAAATCACTTAGCATAGTTATAGTTATTTACTACATTCTAGTTCATTGTTTCATTCTAATGTCTTATTCTATTCATCCTGATCAGTGTATACCATATTGTTCTTATTTACCTATTTTTTCTACCATAGTTATATTGTTCATTGTTTCTTGTCTTGAATTATATTCTCTATTTCTGCTTATATTCATTATCAATTAATTGGAACTATTATTGGGTTATACTTTGCTCCAATCTTGACTTGATATATTTTTTAGATGAATTGTTAGAAAGGATATGTCCCACTAACTATGGACCAACAGATGGAGTATCACCTAAGGATATAGTGCCAGTTACTGAGGCTATTTAGATTTTCCTACCTTGTAGTTGTTGTTTCAATTTAGATTGTGGATTATATTATTGTATTGACATCTTGATTTGTGTTTAGATATTGAGTTGGACATGTGATGTATTGAGACTTGTATTTCTTTTCTTTCTATTCCATATCGTGCTTACATCTTTTTTTAGTTTTATATATGATTGAGTATCACTTGGAATTAAGATGGCATGACAGTATTTTATACACATTGTGTGAGATGTTAGATAGTATAGATGACCAAGGCAACATTCTACCACCGATGCTACGGCGTAGGTTGGACGTACCCACGTATTCGTGCCTCTATACCGGGTGTAGGTCGTGACACCTGTACAACTATCTTCTGGTGTAACATCGCCTTTGGGCAATACAAACCCAGATGTAAGTAGAAATCAAGAGTTAGAAGAACCAACTCTTAACCCTCTAAATATTAGGGGTGGATATGCACCGGTAGTTCTACAGGTTCAACCAATGTCTCTCCAGTCAGCTGCACTACCATAGCCAAAAGTCACAAGGGGCAATTCGTGAGTTGTGTGGCCAGTTTGATTCCATGGATAACCGGGACAAACTCCAAAAACTAAAAATAAGGCAACCTTATCTACGTCACTGGAATAAAATTATCTTTAAACCCAAGTTTAAACCCCAAGCAATGATCTTATTTGAAGGAAATTCGTCACCTCGTTAATATATAAACTATTTTGATATGATGATAGTACATCTGCTACGTGATGACACTCTCCTCTCTAAGCTATTTGTCATAGCTTTGGTCGGTGTGGCTTATGATTGGTTCTGCAGCCTTCTTGACAACTGTATATCATTATTCGACGACTTACGAAATCTCTTTCTTTCTCAATTCTATGATGGAGGGATGGATATGACTATATATTCACTCATTAATATCAAGCAACAAGAGAAAAACTATGTTCGAGAATTCATAGAGCGCTTCAGGCAAGCAACTATAAAATTTCCCTCCGGTATTCTTAATATCTCATTTATGGACACTTGTAGAAAAAATTAATTACTAGGAATGGAATTTTGCATTGGCACCGCTCGATTTAAAGATTGGACTTCGTTCATTATGAATGATGATTTTGCTGAGCAAAATGCGAAAGAAGTCAACCTAACCTTATTGGGGCTTCAGATACTTGGCGTAGAAGATAAAGGTAAAGACCCTTTCGACAAAAAATATAACATTCGCAATAACGAAGGGAAGAAAGTTCTTACCATAAATATATCCAAGCGATCTACCTCTCCACCAGTACAGAAACCTCCAGAATCTTCAAAGTCCAAAGAGGAGTACTCTTTTGATGGAAGTGATATCATCAGTATCTTTGACTTCCTATTAAAAAGCAACAAACTTTAGTTTTTTGATATCAAACGACTAGATAAAGTTGGGAAAATAGATGATCCAAAATATTGTCTATATTACCGATACGTGAACCACCATATAAAAGCATGCAACGTATTAAAAAGAAAGATACACAGTTAATAGACTCTAAGGTATTCACCCTTCACAATGACGAGAAGAAGGTCTCTACCAACTAGGTGTCTCTTTCATTTGTTGATTTCTCGACGCAGGAAGTCCATGATGTTGCCGTGCCGATACCAAAAGCTACGATAGAGATTGTCAACCTTACTCTAGTTTATGATCAAGCAGAAGGACTAATGCCCATTACCACTCAATGGGGTAAAGTACTGTTGGTCCATTCTGACTTGTTACAAGATATGGAACAAGAAGCAACATCTTCAAGTTCTAAATCCAAGAATAAGGGTCGAAAGAGCAAGGCATGCCATATGATTTCCTTAGAGCGTGGATTAGACGACTCGGAGGTAGCACTCTCCTTGAATCTAGACTCTGAAATCTGAACTTATCTCCTAGAGCTTATGTAGAAGAGCCCCGCATAACTCATCAAAAGTGGTGTTGGATGGGTAGTGTTCCTCTATATAGGACAAAATATATCTTTAATGAAAACCGCAACAAAGATGACAGGACTATTATCCACAAGTCTTCATCAGCTAGCTCATCAGTAGTACCTAATGACGAAAAGCCTCAGTTTTATTATTATAGCCAGCAATCAATTCATCTCATATAGAAGATAGTGTATAAATTCCAAAATGCTAAAGGTCTAAACTTTGGCAAAGGTCACAATGTTCCTCTACAACCGTAAGGTTATCCTAGAAAATCCCATTGTGGGTTGGGAAACGAAGATGCTAGTATGCATAATCGTCCAAGTAAAGCCAAAAGGAGTCATTTGAAGAGGAAATCCAAATGATGCCACATGGTTCTTCTTTCTACAGCTATAGAAGAAGCAATGACCGAATAAACTAGATCTGAAAAAAATTATCTAAAGACATATAAGCAGGCTCAAGAGGATGCTCCTCCTACCTCTCTAATTCATTTTCCTAAAAATACTTCAATAGCTGTTGAACCTGGCCCGTAAAAGCCCACGAAAGAAAAAAAAGAAGAAAGCAAAAAGCAGTTCGATTCGACAAGTCTTTGAAGAAAAATCCACCTCAGGGACGACAAGCTATACAACTTCGACTTATTGGCACAACTTGCCAACACTGAGGCTCGGATTTCTATCTTTGAGTTACTTCGACTCTAGAAAGAAACTCAGGATGCACTCAGGGAAGCACTGACACATGCTGACTCGTATCTAACTTAGCTTAAGTCTCTAGACGAAGAACCAGTGGCATGTCCTCGTTGCTATAGTGTGATGGAGAAGATTCCTAACATCACTTCACACAAGATGACATGGTGCTGAAGGATAACAGTCATTATAAGCCACTATACTACACTGGGTATGTGGGTTCCATCAAGGTAAACTAGATTCATATAAACCTGGGGGGCTCGTCACTCAACATTATCCCCAAGAGTCAGCTGCGAACTCTGAAGATCCTGACGTATAACCTGTAACCACCAATACTATAATCTTGGTCTTCAATGCTAGAAGGAGTTGTCCTCTGGGTAATATTCATGTTAAGATTCAAAAAGGTGACCTTTGGACTTAAGTCATATGCTGTGTGATTGACTCAGAAGTATCTTACAATATCTTGCTGGGACCTCCATGGAAACATGAGAATAACATTGTGCCTTCTACCCTGCACCAACTCATTCAAAGGTGTTCGTCGACATTAACCCATTCAAAGGTGTTGAAGCATAATACTCTGACTCTGTCCTCTATACACCAGAGTATATAGAAGAAGAGGTTAATAAAGATGATGATGAAGCTAAAATTACACCAAATAAGGAATACCACATAATCTAGGTCAAAGGGCGTGTCACTCGCCAAACACTTCCCATGATCCGAGTCAAAAGGCGTATTACTCGTAAAAATCCCCCGAACCCCTTGTTATTAACCTCCGTGAGCCATCAAGTGAGGAGAAAGCCAGAGAACCGCTGGTGATAAATCTCACAAAGTAGGTGGAGCCTCCACTTGTCATCAACCTCAGTCGCAATGAACAGCCTATTTCAACAAGTAAGCTTTTGGTCAATAATCTCACCAAGTCCCCAGTTAAGTCTGAACCTTCTGTTCATTTTGTAGAGGAGGAAGAAATTTTGTACTTTATGAATAAAAGATAAAACTCTTTCGCACTACACTGATGTTGACCCTTTTGCTATAAATTTTTTAGAAGATATGTATAGTTAACAACCTCTATCCAAACCAGTGGCATCACCATTTCGAATAGGTACAACATATAGTTCATATAATGGTGCCCGCTTGGTGGTCCCAGCAAGGCCAAATGGCGACTATCAAATACTCTTCGATAAAGCTAGGATTAAAGGAATTATATATGATGATGACTCAGATGAAGACACAGGTAAAATTTAAATCCACCGATACAGTCGTCTTGCCCAAAATATCATCCATAGAATGGGATATAATTTAAAGTCTGACAAAGGCCTCAATTATAAAAAAGGTCGGCATACTCCTATACGTTACTTTTCTCCAAAAGGTAAACTGAAAACTTAACACCAGTGAACACGTAGTGGTTTATCATATGTCACTCCTCCAACAACTCCTGAAAACTCAAAGTTAGATGAAGAAACATCATATAACTCATTTGAATCATCATTCATGGATTTTAATGGAAGCATAGGTGATATATTTAAGTATCTCTATCTATCAACATGTTGTCAATCGACCCAGATGACGAAGTTGATCATTCACTAGAGTACTTTCAAAATGATCCGTGGACACAACAGATGGATTCATAATGGGAGCTACGGATCGAACAGTGCAAACCATCCATAGAATATAAAATCATTCAGATTGATGTTGGAGGGTAGACTTCTCCAAAACCAATCTTTATAAAAAAGCATATCTGATAAGGATAAATAAGCGCTTGTACAACTTATCAAGGAGTACATTGACGTCTTTGCCTAACGCTACAAGGATATGCCTGGTCAGGACCTCAAATTTCCATACACAAGGACAACATCCTTCCAAATAAAGCTGGTAAAACAACAACATCGATGATTCTTCCCTGACGTGATGCATGCAATCAAAGTTGTAGTTAAGAAGCTGATAGCATACGGCTTTGTTCGAGAAGAAGAACATCCTGACTGGATGGCTAATGTAGTCCCATTTATGAAGAAAACAGAAAGATCCATGTCTGCATAGATTATCAAGATCTAAACTCGGCTTGTCCAAAAGAAGAATTCCCTCTCTCCATCACAGACATCATTATTGAGAATACTTGCAATTTTGAGCGTATGTCATTCATGGACGGGTTCTCAGAATATAATCAAATCGTGTTCTTTCCAGGTGATAAAAAGCACACCTCATTCTGAACACTGTTAGGAGTATATTGCTATACAATTATGCCTTTTTGTTTGAAGAATACTGGGGTAACGTACCAACGGGCCATGAGTACCATCTTTCGTGAGCACTTGCGAAAGACGGTGGAATACAATGTGGATGATATTGCTGTCAAGAGTTATTCTATAGAGGATCACTTGCAAGATTTGAAAATGGTGTTCGACTTTATGCATCAATATTAGCTCAAGATGAATCTGGCCAAGTCTTTTTCTCAGAGTCACGAGCGGCAAGTTCCTTGGTTTTTTTATAACTTCCAAAGGTATCCATCTTGATTCTGATAAGGTCAAGGCCGTACTCAAAATTTGGCCTCCACGTAACATGAAGGAGATTCTTAGACCTCAAGGTCCATTAGCATATATTAGAAGGTTTATTTCATACCTCTCAGGTCGATGCCGTCCTTTTTCACAGCTCATAAAGAAAGAAGTAATTGTAGAAGAATGGAAAATACAAAGCCATGTGACCAAAAGCCACATATTCAAAGCTAGAGTCATTGGACTCATACCGCGGGGACTCAAAGGCAGCTATGCGGCCCAAGGACTTAGGCAGAGCTAAGTCCTCATGAGGTGTCAATGTGGCCAAGACTAAAATGGAAGCATCAGCCGCATAATGCCCGAACATGGCATTAATGGCCTTCCATAAAGTTCTGACAGGGTGTTAATTGCCCTGATCGCTTTCAAAGCTACGAGAAAAGATGGTACACTAAATGACAGATATGACGCCAGGGCAATAATGACTCTTGTCAGCAGTGTAGCGCCACGTGGGAAAGACAAAAATTGTATACGACACCATCTCAATGCAGCCTCGCACTTATGCGACTCCATGAAGCTAAATCACTATGTGGCTCGATCCCAATAAGACCCAACTCCCCTGTGGTTCAGTCTACATGCCGCTCCATGTGACAGAATCTTTCTATTGCAACTGAAAAGATCTTCGACCAACCAGTGTTGGTCACGCATAAAATTGACCAAGTCAAGTACACAATAGTAAAAATAACCCACATAGCTTGACCATAACATGCGCTCATGGTTTTAACAACATTCTGTTAAGGATGACCATGCGATAACCAAATAGACGTGTATAGCATATGCGCACGCATAAGCCATCTAATATAGATGGCTATAAATAACAGGGATACATTCCCCCATGGATACACACAGAGGGACGTATAGGGAGACATAGAGAAAGCAAACTCAGGAGCCCAGTTGATAACTTTTATGCCAGTAAGCCAAAGACCTAGCAAGTTCCTTCATCATCGGACCGTCAATGGAGTAAAGGAGTCAGCTGTAGTAATCGTTCTCCATTATCATACTCCTCAGAATTTAGATTGTACTTAGATTTATTGTTTAATTATTCTTTATACTTTCTTTGTTTACAATATAAAAAACTATGTTTGTACAACTAAATATTTGTATCAGAACAAAAATGATGACTCTGCTGGGGACATTATTTTCTACTGAAGAAAATATAGTGACGCAATCTGACGGGACGAAGCTAGGTTCGACCCAAAGGATACAGATTGTATGCTTCGAGGAGCAAGCCTTGGAGAAGATGCTTTCTGATGGCAGCATAAGTTCATCACCAAGGCTAGCAAAGCCAAAGAAGACCCGCAGGACCGCAGACAATGCACTCTTGTATCTGTACCTGATTCTCAAGACGTACGTCATGCCTCTACACAGGTTGTCCATGCTTATGCAGCAGCCTCATTTGATGATAAAGGTACTCAGCACCTAAGTTCTGATAGAGGAAAATACTATGATGCCAGGAACTTGGGGGTTGTTGCTCAATCCAGGTCCCCATGGCGATGGACGTAGAAGAAAATGCTTGTGGCGCCTAACTCCAGACACATGAAGACTATTGCATGCTCCTAAGACAACAATAAAGGAATTGTCTTGGACAGAATATCATGATGCACCGACCCTATATGCCACGTTGAAGAAGGAGAGAATTTGGAATCTTCCTACTATGCGCCAATACGTGTTACGATAAAAAAGTCCAGGAGAGTACGAGCTCGCGAAGCTCAAGCCACTGCTCAATTAATTAACCGTCATCCTGTACCACAAACTATTTTACGTGCCTTGACGAAAATTTATACAAGATTGACCCATACGCCTAACTTTCTGGGGTACGTGAAGTAGGATAGTCTCAAAAGTCTTCCACGGATGACTTGGGAAAAGTTCTCATACGAACCCCGGGTCAGGGAGCAAAAATACCTGCTAAACACCCATGCGCTCGGTTTACCCGTACATATAAAAAGGGTGTGAAGGTGAATACACCCTCTCCTAATTTGCCCAACATGATTAATCACAAGCGCAAAGCGAAGAAAACGACATTCCAAAGACTACAACCAACATCACAAGCGCAAGGTGAATACACCCTCCTGAGCATCATTGTACCAACATCATCATCAATTCTTGATGCGCTAAAGTAGCATTACTTAAAGAAAGGCAGTCGGTATTCCAAAGACTACAACCAAAAATACTAATCCGGCAAGGTCTCAAAAAACGGGTACAAATGCCAGATTATGAGGAGTTTTCCTTCACTTAATGATATTCTAGTTGGAGATCTCCCTCCACAAAGGGAGGCCGAAAGTCCAATACCTCCAACCCTCTACTCTCGGCCAGCATGACGAGAAGGCGAGCCCAAGAAGGATAAACGATTATACCTATAGAAGGGGTGTTCCTGGGCACCTGCTCGAAGACAAGATTGTCGTTAATTGGGGGCGGTACAACCTCCTCAAGACCCAAGACGATTATCCAACCCGGGGTAGCATTCCTCCAGAGCTCTTTAATAACTCATCGTTCCAAGGAGATAGTGATTCTCAAGGGAAGGACACAGAAGTCCCTGGGGGCAGTCACCCTCATCAAAGCGAAATAGCATCAAACTGTGGGAGTAGCATTCCTTATGAGTCTAAAGAAGATACAATAATGTCGACTTTTCCCAAGGATAGCATGATTTAAAGGTCGGAGGTAGAAAGAGAAAGGTCCACCGTTCGCTTCATCTCACCCCACGTGATAATGGTGTACACAGCAGGAAGGACAATGAGGGTGCCAGTGATCGACAGTGCCTCGAAATGCTAAAGACCATCATACAAACAATGAGTGCTTCGATACAGACTTTGACCCAGACGGTCCTTGAGTGAGCTCAGGGCCAGTATAGCCCCATAACCACCGAGGACCTTTGGGCAAGTAAGCCAGAACCCAAGAACCAACGGGGAGTCAAATGCAATCGCTCCATCCATGGGTGGCAATCACACGTTGCCACGATTATTTGCTACTTCGCCATCAGATGATGCCTATGAGCAATTAGGGAGGTCCAGGAACTTTAAGCTCGCCTTGACTTGATGAGCAACCTGGGAATACTTCAGAAATTTGATGTACGACAACCATATCCTCTCGAGTGAAAAATTATGGTATACCCGCCCAAGTACAAACCACAATCTATGATCCTTTTTGACGGAAAGACGTCTCCTCGTTAATATATGAATTACTTTGATTCAATGAACGAACATCAACATAGGGACAATGCCCTGCTCGCTAAGTTATTTGTCGAATCCTTTACCGGGAAGCCTATGAATGGTTTTGCAGCCTCTCGGATAATTACATCTCGTCGTTCGAAGATCTCAAGGCCCATTTCCTCTCTCGGTTCCAGATGGAGGAATGGACATGACTATAACATCCCTTATGGACATCCGTACGTGACTATATAGAACCATACAGGCAGGCATCACTTAAAATGTCCTATGTCATTTCTGAAGCCATATTAATAAATACATCCAGAAAGAACCTCCTACCGACGGTGGACAGGATCTTGTTTGTTCTGAAGGAACTAGGAATCCCCATGACCATAGACTGGTGTGAATATCAATTGATAGAAGATTAATAGGTTTAATACTTGATCTAACCCTTCGAAGGCAGAATCTAGGGATTACGGATTATACCTGAAGTAACGAGAAGAAGATAAAGGTTTTCAGCAACCTTGTTCAGTTTGCGACCCCAAGATCTTCTACATTTATTCCTTTCTCGGATTAGACGTCGTGTGGGCGACGATCTTCCAACCTTTTCTTCTTCTTGGTCGACCCTCTTTCTCTCCTTATATGAAGGACGGCTTTAAAGAAAGATGCTTGCTTTTGATAGTTTATGACGACCAGAGAATAGAGGATATATATAGGCTACGATAGGGACCATTAGAAGAAATTAGGGTTAGGTCTCCTAAGGGATCTTGGTATCTCATGTTCAACCCGAACACATAATCCAGGCCCGTTAACAATATCTCAGTCCACCAAAGAGCTATTGTTGCACTACCTTTCTATCCCAAATTAGGTTTATAGGCACCTTATTATTATATGCCTCTTTATCTTCCAATGTTAAGATATCGAATGTTCATCAATAAAATTAAGTTACAAACAACTATTTTGATCTACATCTTTTATCCTTAAGTAGTACCACTCAATTTTATTTGTCATGTTGGATATAATCCACCTCTAGGGTTTATTTGATAATTCTTATGAGTTCCTTACGGTGACACCATCAACCCGATGTATAGGGAAACAAATTCATTTTATAATCAATCGTCCATCATACACATAATTCTATTATCTAATTCATAGAGGTTATTGACCCATAATTAATCTCACTCTTTTATATGTCAATGTAATGTACACTGCATATTCACGTCTGTTATTATATAAGGATTAAGAGCGCAAGCATCCATAAAAATAAAGGTATATATTCTCTTATGTAGTTATTACAAAAAAATAACCTCAAATAGGCCTATTCAATACACACAAAGTGTACTAGTATAAACCTATGGTCAAGGTAGACTAATACCAGATTACACTACAACTTTTCCAATAGTTTGTCCAAGTCCATCTTGGTTGTGAACTATTTATATATTCCGTAGAAAATTGATAATATGATCTTCTGTATGACACCACACACCATATTATCTAAAATATAGAGTATCAAACACTTGCATTAAAATTATAACAAATACAACATGTAAACATTTGTCCATATGATTCTCATTTAAAAATAAGGAAATATATTTAATACAAAGTGATGATTTTAGCATGTAACCCTAAAAATCTCCTACATATACTAAGATCATTTCTTTTTAGTATATTGTTACAAATATCCCACTTATAATTAAAGTTATGATGCTGTGGAACTGACTCCCATTCCCTCAACATGACTATCAAAAGCCTTAGCTAGTAAGCTCTTTGTAAAGGGATCAACTAAGTTGTCTGGTTATGCTATCTTGATAAAAAAAATTCTCTTTACAAAATTTTGTATTAGGTGGTACTTACGCTTAATGTATTTACTTGTATTATGCGCTCAAAGTTCCTTCAAGTTTGTAACTGCACCACTATTATCATAATAAAGTGTAATAGGCTAAGGAAAACTAGGTGCCACATCCAAGTTCAATAGAAAATTTCTGAGCCAAACCGCTTCTTTGGCTGCCTCAGAGGATACCACATACTAGGCTTCTATGGTGGAATCAATAATATATTTCTTCTTGATGCTCTTCCATACTATGGTTCCACCTTCTAAAGTAAATACATAAGTTAAGGTAGATTTCTCGGCATCCCTACCTGACTAAAAATATGAGTCTGTATACCCTAAGGGCACTAAACTATCTGTATGATAAACTAGCATATAATCTTTAGTCCTTTTCAGGTACTTCAAAATATGCTTTAGCGCAGTCCAGTGATCTTGTCCTGGGTTAGACTGATATTTGCTAACTATGCCAACGACAAAATTGTTGTCTGGTCTTATACATTGCATACATTAAGATTTCTACTATCGAAGTATCATGAACCGCTTTCATGTCCTCTATCTCTTTAGGTGTCCTTTAACACTGCTTCTTTGATAGAGCAATTATATGCCTAAAAGATAAGAAATCTTTCTTAGAATTTTGCACGCTAAAATGAGTTAGTATAGTATCAATATAGGTTGCTTGGGATAAGCCTAGCATTATTTTTTTGCGATCTCGTAGAACTTTGATCCCAATGATATGACCTACTTCTCCCAAGTCCTTCATATCAAACTTCTTGGATATAAATAACATTACATTAGATAACACATTCATACTGTTACCAATGAGCAAGAAGTGATCCACGTAAATTACTAGGAATACCACTACGTTTTCGTCACATATTTTTTATACGCATGCTTCATCCGGACATTGATCAAATCCATAAGATTTTATCACTTGATCAAAATGGATATTTCTAGATCTAGAAGCTTCCTTAAGTCCATAAATGGACTACTTGAGCTTACAAATAAGATTCTTTTTGCCCTTTTCGATAAACCAACTAGTTCCTTCATGTAGATATTCTCCTCAAGACTTCCATTAATTAAAGTTTTTTTCACATCTATTCGCCAAATCTTATAATCGAGATAAGTTGTAATAGATAAAAGAATCCGGATAGACTTAATCATAGCTACTGATGAAAATATTTTCTCATAATCAGTACCCTCTTTCTAAATAAAACCTTTCGCAATAAGACGAGCATTAAATGTTTCAACCTTATCGTCTGATCTTCTTTTCTCTTATAAATCCACCTGCATCCAATAGCATTTACACTTGTGGATGTTTTTACAAGCTCCCAGACCTGATTAGAATCCATAGATTCTATTTCAAATATCATTAATTTTTGCCAAGATTTTGTATCTTTATCGTGGAGTGCTTTATTATAGGTGTAGGGATCAAAATCTTGTTTCTCAGAGACGAAGTCTAACAACTCTCCCAAGAACATGAATCTATTAGGTTGTACAGTAACCCTCCCATTACGACAAGGTACTATACATTGTGGTGTAACATTTATGACACGTTGTGCAAGTACTTGTGGTTCCTCCTGTTATAGTGTTGATACAGAAGTATTTTGTGTCTCACGTCTCAGTTCTTCTAGATCAAATCTACTCATGGGTTTAGGGTTCATCATATAGTCTTCTTCTAATAATCGAGCATTAGTGCTAACAATGACCTTCTGATCCTTATGAAAATAAAATAAATCTCCTTTCGTTCTTCTTGGATAGACTATATACAAGCATACTTCCGTACGAGATTTTAATTTATCTGCTCTCCCATTCAGCATATGTGCTGGACTACCCCAAATTCGAACATGTTTCAGACTAGGCTTAAACCCGGTCCACAGATTTGTGAGAGTAATAGCTACTGACTTAGAAGGTACCAAGTTTAAAATATAAGCTGCAGTCTCCAAGACATATCCCCAAAATAAATCTAGTAAATTCGAATAACTCATCATTGATGTAACTATCTCCATAAGAGTCATATTTCTTCTTTTTTCTATACCATTCTGTTACGGTATTTCAGGTGCAGTCAATTAGAATATAATCCCAGTCTATGATAAATAGTCCCTAAACTCTATAAACAGGTACTCACCACCACTATCTGAACGTAATGGCTTGATATATTTTTATGATATTTCTCCGTTTCAGCCTTGCACTCAGACTTACGACGCATCAAATAAATATATTCATACATTGAATAATCATCAAAGAATGTAAAAAAATATTCAAAGCCACATCTAGACTGGGCAGTCATGGGCCCACACAAATCAGAATGAACCAATTCTAACACATCATTGGCCTTATATCCCTTTTTTTGTAAAATGCCTTTTGGTCTTTTCACCTTCTAAGTAGGATTTACAGACTGGAAATGCCTCTACTTTCAATGAATTAAAAGGTCCATCTTTAACCAATCTTTGAATCCTTCTTAGATTAATATGTACCAACCACAAGTGTCAAAGATATTTTTGGTTCATACAATAAGGTTTTTTTTATTATTAAAGTTAGAAGACATCTTATTCATTGCCATAAGTTGCAATATGGGTAAAACAAGTTTAATGACATACAAATTATCAACTAATGCACTAGAACTGATAAAATTCTTATTTATTCTAATAATAATATTATTATTAAAATAAACTGAATATTCGTCCTTATTAGCATAAAAATAAAAATTAAATTCCTTCTACATGAAGGTGCATAAAGGAAATCTCTCAATGTCAAAGACTTAATTCTACCAAAAGATAAAATAACATCTTCTACTACAAGAACTACTACTTTTGTAACGTTACCCATGAACAAGCATATCTCTCCATCACTAAGCCGCTTGGTTTTCTAGAACCCCTGCAATAAATTACAAATATGATTAGTGGCTCATATATCTACACACCTAGTGCCGGTAGTTAACATCGCTAAACATGTTTCAACTACTAGTAAATGAGATATACCTTCTTTGTTCCTTTATTTGAGAAGTGGACAATCACTCTTCCAATGTCTTGACCCTTTGCACTTGAAATACTTTCATTTCGGCTGAATTTGCATATTTTTGAATATTATTCTTCTTTATACCTCCGTTCGGCTTAGAAGTATAAACCTTTTTGTAACATAAATATGACCATTCTTCCTCATGAGAGCCTCAGCATCCTGCAGTTCTTTCACAAGTTATGTCAAATTGTACAACCTTTTGTTCATATTGTAGTTTAGGCAAATCTTGTCAAAACTTTTAGACAGAGTCCCGAGAATAATATAGGCCTGGGTTTTCCAATAATTTCAGCTGCAAGGATCTCCGTCTCATTCGGATGGCCCATCATCTTGAGAACATGATCCCTTAGTGGCGTCCCTTCAGCCATGGTCAAATTCATCAAACTCTTCATCGAAAACTACCTAGCTTCCCTTCTTTGATGTCCGAAGTGTTCGTACATCATGTCATAAGATATGGAGATGGCCTGATGTTGATGTTGTAGCAAATTTGACATAGAAGCCAGAATGTAACGACGTGCCATTTAATCTGCCTTGATCCACTTCTTTTAAGCCTCTTTGACCTCTTTATCTGAATTAGCATCAGGCTTAGGAGGACATTCTTCATGGAGTACATATTTATACTCTTTGGCAGTTAAGACAATATTCAAGTTACGTTTCCAGTCAATATAATTAGGGCCAGTAAGTCTTTTTTTCTTTAAGAATCACCATAAGTGGACTGAATGAAACCATTTTCGAAATCCTGAGAATCAAATAAATAATAATTATGTAGGGCAAGCACTTGTGAACAAAAAATATATTAATTCTCTTAAAACAATAATAAAAAATCACCAACACCTTAAATACCATGAATTTAGTATGTCACGATAGTGTGGACGTATACTAATTCAATATTTTTCCATGAAGGTTTTTCCTATTAATTTTACTATCATATCAACCTAACTTTATGACAAATAAAATTAATTTGTTGGTCTTTGCTTTGGTTCTAAAAATAATAGTAGTGGCTCCAATGGAGAGGATACTATTATTTGTATCTAAGTGTACACCATTACTTAATACTAAGTCTATTACTTCGTAATATGTCCTATCAGATGGAGAAGTAAACACACACTAGGTAATTTTTTTATAATTATCCCAAAGGAAGTCTGTACTAGTGATCCGTAATTATACTTATCCGATATGGAGGAAAGCACTAAAGCCAACACGTAAGTATAATTACAATATGTTATTTAACACGTAAGTATAATCACCTATAATCTAGTAATGGAGACTATGGAATTTATACTAAATATAAATTTTCTCTCCAACTTAGTTATTTAACAATGAGGGTTTTTCTACTAGTTGACGTATATCCATGTTATACATTTTTAATGTGGGCTTAATTTATAGAAAACATCCACAGAATAATAAACATGCATAACAGAATAATCATATATAGCAATAAAGAAAAGATGAATATCCAACTATTATGGCCATATATCCTGCTTCGTCCTCAAGTACCGAATACAGAATCATGGTGTATTTTTTTTAGGTTTGGCCATCTTTGTCCTCGACAAAAAATCATTTGCCTACCTCTATACTGCTAAAAAATAGCAACTCATCCTACATCAGAAACATCCACCACCGCCATCACGATAGATAAAAAAATTTAAAATTACATCAATTCTATGACTCCCGAAGGAGTATACACATAATCTAGATTGAAGAAAATTAAATAAATAATCATGGTCAATCCTCATGATTTTAGTTACATCCATGAACAACAACAGCCACAACATGCCATGAGGTTAATTCACAAAAATAAAATATGCACAAAGACTATAATAGTTGGATCTAAGATGCCTGTAAAACCAAATTTGAACAGATCTACATCTACGGACTATTTTTTATTGAAAGTTTTATTGGAAAACATAGATTTATCAATCGATACGCAGATCCAATACTGGCTCTGGTACCAATTGAAGGAACGGAGAATATCTAGGATCGCAAAATGGAGTACATATCGATCGATAGAAGATTAATAGGTTTAATACGTGATCTAACCATTCGAAGACGGAAACTAGGGTTCACAGATTATACTGGAAGTAAAGAAAAGAAGATAAATGTTTTCTGCAACCTTGATCAGTTTATGACCCCAAGATCTTCTGCACGTATTTCTTCCTCGGATTGGATATCGTGTAGACGACTATCTTCCAACCTTTTCTTCTCCTAGGTCGACTATCTTTCTCTCCTTACGTAGAAGACAAATTTTGAAAAAGTTGCTTGGTTCTGATAATATATGACGGCTAAATAATAGAGGATATCTATAGGCTATGGCAGGGATCATGAGGAGAAATTAGGGTTAGGACTCCTAACTGACATAGGTATCCCTTGTTCAGCCCGAACACACAACAGTCCACTAAAGAGATATTGTTGTACTACCTTCCTAATCCAAAATTACGTTTATGGGCTCCTTCGTATTATATGCTTGTTTGTCTCCCCATGTTAAGATATCTAATGTCCGTAGATAAAATTAAGTTACTAACAACTATATTGATCGTAATTTTTATCCTTAAGTAGTACCACTCAACTTTTTTTGTCATATCGGATATAATTCACCTTTTTTGTAGGATTTACATGACATTACTTATGAGTTCCTTAAGGGGACATCATCAACCCGATGTATCAAAACATGGATTCTTTTTATAATCAACGGTCCATCATATACACAATAAAATTATAAAATTCATAGAGATTATTGACCAATAATGAATCTCACTCTTTTAGGAGTCAAAGAAATGCACTCTACATGTATATGTTTGTTATTATATCCGGATTAAGATAACAAGCATCCATAATAACAGAGGTGTTTGTTCACAAACGTAATTAATACACAGAGAACAACCTCAAGTGGTCTTGTTTAATACACACAAAGTGTACTAGTGTAAACCTATATTCAAAATAGTCTAATACCATATTACACAAAAGCATTTTCAATGGTTTGTCCAAGTCCATCTAGGTTGTGAACTATTTATATATTCTATAGGAAATCGGTAATATGATCTTCTGTGTGACACCATACACCATATTATCTATAATATAGAGTATCAGACACTTTCATTAAAATTATAACAAATATAACCTGCAAATATTTGCCCATATGATTCTTATTTCAAAATAAGAAAATATAGTTAATACAAAGTGATACTTTTTGTATACAATACTAACAAGGTCGAGGATTGGACGACGTTTATCATAAGGGTTGTCGATGCAAAGAAGAATATGAAGGTTGCCAGACTATTGGAATAAAAATCCTTGTCTCTAATGACAGGTGAAAGCGTTCCTTCAACAATAACATCAACAGCAACAACAGTGGTCGAGACGGTAAAGGAAAGCAGGCCTTTACCGTCAATGTGTCCAATGGTTCTAGAATCTACTACTGTCATCCTGGGAAGACCAAAAATACCTCCAAGAGAAGAAGCACTCGTTACGAAGGTATCCAAACCCTTGGTGATGAAACTGCAAATCAGGCCTCTGAAACCATCACTAAAATTGGAGGCAGTCCTGAAGAAGATGAGCTTGGAGAGTACATAGCTACCTGTGCCAATGTTCCACCCCTGGATGATGTAATCCCTATGGAAAAAATACCTTACTTCCTTAAAAAATGGTTATCTTTGAACTACTCCGATGTTGCACATTTGAGTATAATGTATTTCTTAGAATACGGCCTAGGGATACAACTACAAACGCAAGTGATTACCACTTACGCTATGAATCAAACCTCTCCAAGTCAAGACTTTTACTTCATAATTCCATCAAGAAAAAGAGGAGACAAATCCATCATCTTCGGCAGAATAGAAGGCCTTTGAGATCCCTTTTTAATGAGCCGGAACCTGAACATGGAAGAAAATAAATATACCGTTACAACACGTATGCTAAGAACATTATTCAGTAAATCAGTTATGATCTGAAGAGCGACCCAGGTCTAAACTATGGAAAATGACGATGCCTGCCTCTACACCATTTTGCTCCCATAAGCAAGCCTGAGATATACCACCAACGGACCAGTTGTGGTCTAGGGTACGTCACACCTCCTGAAACACCCGAAGGCTTAGAAGAGGAAGATGAACTACATTCTCACTCTTCAGAATCTTTCACTTGCGACTCTAACATAAGCATCGGGGATATGCTCAGGCGAATATTATCCGTCAACATGACTTCAGCTCATTCAGAAGAGGATGATGATTAGCCATTTGAACTCTTTGAAGTATTACCATTGGCTCAACTCGTGGACTCACAGTAGGAGTTATATTTTGAACATCAAGAACCCCCTAATGAATATGAAGTCATACATATTGAGTTGGATGATGAATCCTCCTCCAAAGCTATCTTAATTAACAATTGTCTGTCTGGCAAAGATCATGAATTCCTGCTACAACTAATAAGCGAATACATCTACTTCTTTTCTTGGAGCTATAAAGATATGCCAAGATTGGACGCTCAAATCGCTATGCACAAGCTCAATATTCTTTCGAGTGCTAAGCTAGTTAAGCAACAATAATGGAGATTCTGTCCCGATGTCATGAATGACATGAAAGTCGAAGTGAATAAGATGACAGCAAGCGACTTTATTCGCGAGGAACAACATCTATATTGGGTATCCAACATCGTTCAGTCATTAAAAAGAATGGCAAAATCCAGATCTGCAAAGATTTTCCTGATGTAAATACGGCCTACCCATTGGACGAGATTCCCCTACCGATAATGGATGTGATAATCGACAACACCTGTGGCTTCGTGTCACTACCACTTTTCCAGGCAAGGGCATTTGTATAAATTCACTATTTTGAATAATTATGCATTTAATTAATCTGCTGAGTTATATAAACTATTTATATATTGTTATTGATGTTTGGTTTTAGGTCAACCCTAGAATGCATTAAGACAAACCCTATTGACTAAACCCTAATTTGAAGACCAATTCTAGAGAAACCCTAGAATTCAGATTTTAGGTTGGACCTCAAACCCTGGACTGACTAAACCCGAGTTAATTAGGTTCTACATGACCTAACATAGGGGGTTTAACCTAACTTATGCATTAGAAACCCTAGTTTGGTTTTAATATAAAAGGGAGCCACCATTCTTCATGTAGAAGAAGAAACCCTAGCCTCCTTTTGAAAACCATTCCCTCACCCCAAGACTCAGAAGCAAACCCTAGGGATTCCATTTTTTCCTCTTTCAAAGCAAGGAGAACAAGAAGCTTGGGTCAAGAAGCCTTGGAGAAGACGAATCTCCATTGAAGAAGCCATCTCCCTAGGTAAAACCATATTTTTATTCATTTTATTTCTGTTTTTCTGATGTTAATGCCCATTAGGAACCCACCCTAAGGTTTAGATTTCGATTTTAGGGATTCTACATGAGGGCCTAGGAGATCTAGGGTTTTGGTGACCCAGGGTTGATTTTTCCCAATATTTCAGGAACCCTAATCTTAAGGGTTTGCAAGGATACGTGACTACATCTCCTACATGTAGGTTAGATCTCGATTTAGGGGTTTTGATCTGAGGATTCATGATGTTCTTATGTAAACCATTTTTCTGTACCCCAAGTGTTTGGTGATATGCCTTAAGGATTTACCTACCTAATTCTTTCTGATACTGCATGTTTTAATATATATATATATATATATACACCCATATAATTGCATATGTATTGAATATATTGTGTGATTTGGGGGATTTCTGTGGAGTGCTGATCTGTGTGTTGTGCAGTCGGGTTGAGAGAGATCTGTGCATCAGTAGATTGTGCCTGTGCACAGTCGGGGGGGGGATTCTGTTCAGTTGGGTTTTAGAGTTGTGTAAGTGTCTCAGAATTGCAGGTTCATGTGTGTGTGTGTGTATAGATAGGTTGTGATGCATTGGTTTGTGTTCTGTGTTGGGTGTGGCTTAGTATCAGTATTAGTGTGTCAGTAATTTTCAGTGTGTGTGTAGAATTTTATGTCACAGTGAGATACCTGAGTGTGCTAGATACCTCTGTATCCATGAGGAACAGTGTGTGTGTGTGAATCCTGAGAGTGAGTGAGGACCTAGTGTATCAGTATTTGTCTCAGAATTTCCAGGTTGTGTGTGAGTGATTGCAGTGTAGGATTTATACTGTGTGGCTGTGTGTTTGGGAGGATTTAGTGTGCCTATGTACCAATGTGTGCCTGAGAGTATGAAATTCTGTGTTATATAGATATGTGTAGCTGTGTTTTAGTGTATAGATAAACAAATGAACCAATGTGTGTTTTTGTGTCAGTGAGTGTGTGTGTGTATTTTCAGTGTGTAGGATTTAAATTCCAATGTGTTGGACTGTGCTGTGCAGTGAATTAGGTATGTGTGAGTGAGGGATTTGTATCAGTAGCTAATTAGGAATTAGTGTGTGTGTCCCTTCAGTTTACAGTATAGTTCCTGTGAGTTCTCAAGTGTCTAAGTGAATTCCTATATGTGTTGCGAGTAGTTCAGTGAGTTAAGGGTTGTGAGTGTATCTGAGTGAGAGGGAACCTTAGTGTGTAATCTCAGTATCTAGGACCTATGTGTCTAAGTGTATCAGTGACTGTGTGGGTGCCAGTGAATGCACCAGTATGTAAGTGCATATATGAAGTCTGAACCATTTCAGACTGTGAAACTGTGAAACTGTGTACTGATTTCTCATATATGCCTGTGTTAAGTATCAGTCTCAGTATTTGGGAGAAAGAGTATCAGGATTTCTGTGAGCAGTGAGGGGAAACTACCTATTGATTCTACCAGTAGCTATACACTGTCTTAGAACTTAGCAAATGCCTGTACAAATCTGAATACCAAATCTGGACTGAGATACTGTGGATGGGTCATTGAATCAAAATCTAGGATCAATGGTTGTAGGAGTAGTATCTGTGAACTAAGTATCAGGTAAAAAGATAGGTGGTATAGTACTAGTTAAGGTAATTACTAGCATTAATAATAGATACTAAATTATCTAGAACACTTAGTATTAAGAGTTAGTCTAGTTAGATATAGATAATTAGTATATGATAACCCATTACCTAGTGTAAATAGTTAGTATAGATAATACAATCTAGGGTTAAATAGTTAGTGACCAATATGGACTCATTAACTTAGTGTGGACCTAGTTTATCTAGGATAACCTAGTACTGAACAGTAAACCACAGAATTGACCTAGAGGCCTCGCTTTTAATTAATTAAGCATGTTAATTCCTTTAAATTCATTATTTTGACATTGATTTTCCATAAATAGGTTATTGTGATCCCACTTTGGACATCGATCCTCACCCTTTGCTCAGGACCACAGGCGAGTACATTCTCTGACAGTTTTCATTGTTGATTATTTCTATAATGTAGTTGTATTACATACTTGATTCTGACACTATGGATACACGGGTTAGCACCCTAGATCCCTATCATGAGGAGTCGTGATTGGAATCCATCGTGCTAGCTGGGGGATGGGGAACTATTAGTAGATTATGTGATCATATCCAAATCCTTTACATGCATCGTAGCTCACCCCACTTCTCACGTTGGGTGCGGCCTGACCATCTTACATGCATCATAGCTGTTATATATGATTAACCTGACCACTACATGCATCATAGCTAACCATATGGTTAGCCTGACCTACAAGAATCATAGTTAATCATATATAACCAGCCTGATCAAGTCCCAAGCCGATCACATAATAAACTAATATTTCAAACACTTAGCTAGATGTCTATTTTATTCAGATTCACTTGTTCCAGCATTCACTACTTATTGTCTAGCATTCACTATTTATTGTTCATTGCTAGATGCTCTATTACCTATTTCCATTTTCTCCAGTACTTTACATTTCCAGCATTTATTTTCTATCTTGTATTTCTTACACTGTTTATAGATTTTGTCAATATAATGAAACTGCTGTTAGTGCTTGTGCTTCGCTCCAATCCTGACTGGATAATATTTTTCAGAGGACCTGGAGGATCTTTGCCCCACTCATTACGGCCCAGGATTAGAGGAAGATTTCACTCCAGAAACCCCAGAGGAGTTGCCTAGCCTAGAGGAGAATTTACCTGGCTGTTCTTAGATTATTTTTCTGTATTTATTATTCCAGACTGAGACTGAGTTGTATTTATTATTTTGTGACTTTGTGAGATCATCTAGACCCAGATTTGAGTTGGACTTATTGTGGTTGGTTTTTATTAGAACTCTTTTCTATTCTCATCGTGCTATTATTTCTATTAGCTAGTGATTGAGTATATCATAGAACTGTGGATTATTATCATTGTCCTCCATGCGGAGTTGAGACTATTGTCAGGATATATTATATGTTGAGACCTAGACAGCGTTCTACCGCCGATGCTGCGGCGTAGGCTGGACGTACCCACGACTCATGCCCAAATTTCGGGTGTGGGTCATGACACTTCGAGCGTATGTCCTTCATGGACGGGTTCTACGGTTACAACTAGATCAAGATATTTTTTGACGACGAGAATCACATGTCGTTCGGAATACCAATTTGGTGTACTATTATACAATGATGCCCTTTGGTCTAAAGAATGAAGGTGCGACATACCAACAAGCTATGAGCACCATCTTCGGCGACCATTTACGCAAGAAGTGGAATATTATGTTGATAACATCGCTATTAAGAGCTATTTTTGGGACCATCATCTCCATGACCTAATGATAGTGTTCAACTTAATGCTAGCACACAACTAAAAATAAACCCTGCCAAGTCTTTACTAGGAGTCTCCAGTGGAAAATTTTTGGACTTTATCATAACTTCAAAGGGTATACATATAGACCCTGAGAAGACCGAAGCAATCCGTGATATGCATCCGTCAAAGAATCTCAGAGAGCTTCGTGGCCTTCAAGGGAGACTGACGTACATCAGAATATTCATATTTTACCTCTCCGGGGCTGCCAGCCGTTCACTCAACTCCTTAAGAAAGTAGTATACTTTGTTTGGATAGAAGAATGCCAGCAAGCCTTCGAGGACATCAAGAAGTACCTCACAAACCCCAGTGTTGTAGGCCCCAGTTATGGGAAAATATTTCTTGCTCTACTTTCGTGCAATGGACCATTCGTTTGGCTACCTGCTATACCAGATGAGCTATATAGGTCATGAAAAAATCGTCTATTACCTCAATGAATGATGGTCGGCACGGATTACAGGTACAACCCAGTCGAGAAGGAATGCCTCACTCTGCTCTTTGCTATCCAAATGACCCATCAATATGTGATCGGACAAACAATTCATGTGATCTCTCGAATTAATCCCCTCAGGGTCCTCATGAATAAGCCGGGGGCACTTAATTGCCGCATGGTTACCCGGGCAATAATTCTGTCACCAAATGATATAATATTTGTCCTATAAAAAGTAGTGAAGGGCAAAGCCTTGGCCGACTTTCTAGCAACTCATCCGATGTGAGAAACCTCAAACCTCTATGAGAAAATCAGGAATGAAGTATTAAAGTCAAACACAACGACGAAAGAGTCTATTTGGTGAATGTTTTTCGAATGTGCTTTTAGAACAGGGCCCAAGGCGAGATTATCACTATAGTGGGATTGGTGTTGATATCGACCGATGACCTGGTCCTCCTACGCGCTTATTCACTTATGCCGCTAGGCTCTAACAATAAAGTATAATATAATGTCCTCATTATTAGGCCCTAATTGGCTAAACAAGTATGGGTGTACTACTTAGAAGCTTATGGAAAATCTAAGCTAATAGTCTGTCAGGTCTAAGATGAATACGAGGTCCGACACGAGGACTTAACCACCTAATACAAAGCCGCAACTAGAATAATTTCCACCTTCATCGGTTTTTTCATAGAGCATGTGCCGTGGCTACAAAATATCCAGGCTAATGCTCTCACCGGTCTCGCAGCTTCCCGGGCAGTCCTAGTTAGCATCCATCAACTGATCACAGTAGTCGGTGAAGAACTAGTTTACCCGAGAAACAACAAATGCATGTGTCTAAGATACTCGATGGAGATGAATATTAACTCCAAATATTAGAGGTTTCCTTTAATAGACTATGCAGTCTACGGAATACTTCCAGAGGATCCGAAGGAAGCTACTTTCGTTAGAAGGCACTCCCTCCAATTTTACTAAGATACCGCCACTAAAATGTTGTATCACCACTTATACGACTAATTTCTATTTTGATGCCTATCAAACACAGAAGCGAAGCAAACTATCCGTGAAGCTTACGACAGTATTTACGGTGCACATCAACCCATCCCAAAGCTAAATGATCGTCTCCGGTGCAAGGGCTATTACTAGCCAACGATGGTAGAATATGCTATCGACTATGCAAAGAAATACCAGATGTGTTAAATCTAGGCAGACTTCATCCATCAACCAATTAGCCCACCGTCGTCAAAAGGGTACATGTTCATTTCCATTATCGACTACTTTTTGGAAGTTATACACCTTGCCGAGGTAAAAACGTCAAACATGATTAGCAATTTGAAAGCAATGACATATACAACTTCAGAATGCCTTAAAGGATCATTTACTACAATGATCCACAATTCACAAGCCACGCTATCTACTGATTTTGCAATAAAACTCGAATTTATAATATAGCTTTGACCACCTTTAATCTAGCAGCTAATGGATTGGCAGAAGCATTTAATAAGACGATCATAAAGTATCTCAAGAAGTTTGTTTCGTCCAACAAACGTGACTAGAATTGGAAGCATGGAGAATATCTCTAGGGCTATTGCACAATGGTTAGCACTCTGACTGGATACACGCCATTCTCCCTATTTTACGGAAGTGAAGTAGTCCTCCCTTTTGAGGTCCAAATTCCGTACTCCGACTGGGTATCCCTCTCCATTAATTTGACAGCTGACGAAAACTACCGCTGACGACTATAAAAGTTTGAAGCACTCGACGAGAAGTGACTCTTAGCTCAATAGTGTATTGAGTTGTACCAAGCTCGTCTTGTCACCCTCATATTTTCAATCAAGGGTAGTTTAGTAATTGACATGAGTATTTGAATTTTATTATGTATTATATTTAAATATAGTGCATGTGTGAATATTTATTTATTATATTATTTATTATTTTTTGTTGTAGATTATTTTAGACTTGTGTAGTGGACCAAACTATTTATTAGTTGCATAAACCCAATATTTTATATTGGGTTAGATTGAGCCATTAATTAGGCCAATTGTTAGCAGGATGGATTAATTAGTGAAATTATTAGACAAGAACCTTCCCTCCTTAATTAATTTTATCATGAAAGGCCCCAAGGGGTAAATGGGATATTTTACATTGATTGGGGAATAGGGTATTTGGCCGGCTACCATTAGGAGGAGAGAGAGTGTCTCCCTTATTTTATTTTTATTTTCTTTAGATCTAGTTTTTTCTCTTTCAAATTTCCTTCATTCCCTCATCAATTCTCTACTAATTTCTTCACAATTTCCTTTTTTATTTCTCAATTAAGGCTACTACATCAAGATATACAATAAGGAAGCAAGGAGCAATAAGGAGGAGGCCCAGATCTACAAGGAGAGGAGCTATATTTCAATTTAGGAATTTTTATTGGGAATCCATCTCCCAATATGTACATTTCAGTTTTTCTTCTTCTAGTAGACTCTAAATCAGAGATTTAACTATTAAAAATCAATCCACATGCATAGGCTACCCATAGGAATTGGTTTTAGGTTCATAGGAGACCTATGGTGAAAGTTATGTGCATTTTGGTGTCAATTTTGGGGGAATTCCGAAATTGGCACATATTATATTGGTCAATTGGTCGAATAGATTAAATTAACATATGTATATATATTTGTGACTAGTTTTGTGTTTACAATTGGATACGTGTAGGCCGTATCTCATTAATTTGATGATACAGATTAATTTTGGGAGTTTTCCTCTGACACGGAGACTTATGCATATCACATCTTGACACGGATACGTAGTTGATCTAATTACTATATTTATTATTCATATTTAATGTATTATACTTTCTCGTGTCCTTCGGGATCTGTTTGGTTGTGTGTTGGAGTCGTATCGCAAGCGTATCATAGAATTAGTATGATACAGGTGCGGTGAACTACACGTGTCTGGTTTTTGGTCCTTATTCCTATGTGTGCTTGTGTATATATATATATGTATGATATATTAGTTGGTATATATATACATATAAGTATGTTTTATGATATTGGGTATATGTGCTAGCTAAGTATACATAGATATGTATATATCCATATGTATTTATGTGTGGGTATTTATATGTGTAAGCGTATGTTCTATATATATGTATATATATATATATATATTTATATTTATATATATAGGTATATATGATTGCGTATGTATATATATATAGTAGAGAGGGTGTATTTAGATATATAAAGACGGATATATACATAGAGGTATGTATATGTGTTTGTGTGTGCTATTTGTGTGCATTGTATTGTGTGTGAGTGAGGGAGAGTAGATGTATCACTGCACAGTGCAATAACTCAATATCAGTACCAGTATAGTTCAACAAGAGGGAGGTACAATAATTGACAAGGTAGCAGTTCAGCAAGGAGACTGTGCAGCGCTCACCTGCAGTCTCAAGCATCACTATATATGGAGGGGAAGCAGTTGCAGTCCCCAACTACATTGATGCAGTCTTGAGCAATTGTAGCTACAATGGGTGGCAGTTTGCAGCAAACACACTACAACAGTGCCACAACACAGAGCCCGTGCACTGGCCATCAGACAACAGGGAACCTACTCAAGAGAACTTAGCAATAGCAGTAGCAGCCTCAGTAAAAGGGGAAGCTAAAATAGAGAAGCAAGCAGAGCAGCACAGGGCTTGTGCAATGCACAGAGACTCAGGCCAATGCACAAGATTCACCGGCAACAGGGAGGGTGCAACACCATCTGCAGTTCAGTCAACTAGAGGCCAGTACAGTCAGCAAGAAGAAGTTTAGATTCGACACAGTAAAATCAGCAATGAGCCTTCTCTGTGCAGTATATGCACAGTATTAGTACCTCATTGTGCAGTAAGATACACAGTAACAGTATCGGTTACAGTTCAGTCCAGGTATCGAGTTGGTTTAGCATGGTTTTGGGTAATGGTTAACTACTTGGTTTAGTTGAGTGGTAGTGGTTCAGTGAGTTAAGGATGAGTTTAAGTAATAGCTAGTTAGATTGTTAGCTAAATAGATTGGATACATATATGCATACTTGATTATTAGTATCTTAGTTAGTTGGTATTATAGTTATATAGATAGTTACTTTTGTTCTTTTAATAGTATATATATATATATATACCTACTAATTAAGCTAATAACTATATGTAGGTATGCATGTGGTATTAATGATAGGTAGTAGGTATGTATTAGTATATTATATATGTTGGTATATTGGTTGAGGGTTACATATGTATTACCTATATGTTAAGTGTTTTGAGTTACCTTGGGATACCAAGGTAAAGTCAAGGTAATGGGTCGATACCAAGGTATTAGGTTGGGTATCGAGATAGGTTGCGATACTCATTGGTGCAAGGCCAAGGTATCCTATTTCATTTAATTTGTTATAGTATTATGTTTATTGACTTGTATATATATATATAAACTATTATTTTCATATATTAAAATTTGCATATGTTAGGATACGGCTTTTTGAGTGTCTCTTAGTATCCTAGATTAGTAGTATAGCTTAGTTTCATAGTGCATTGACTTAGTATTCTAATGCTAGACTCTTGCAACCTATATTTAGTTGGTTTGACTTAGAAATGGCTTATTGACCTAACATTGCATCAATTTAACTTATTTTTATTTCTAGAACCTTGTATTGATGCAACATACCATATATAGGTCTGTGTGACACCAGCATGGTCATCGAGAGACACACCTTGCTCAGGACTTCGGACGAGTATATATCTTTGATAGTTTTTAATTCGTAATAGTGTATATATGCATGTTCTAGAATTGTATACTTGATTCCGACATAGTGATTTTATGGATTATACTATATGGATCACGTCGGGAGATGTTATCTTCTATAGTGTTCAACGGGTACTCGTGTACATATATTTTATCCTGTATATTGGGTATTGATTTACATTTTGTGTTCACATACTGCTCGTGTTTAGTATTCTTATATATGTACACCAACTGTTCGTGTTCAGTGGTCATATTCGTATTTGTAGCATGTCGTAATTGGATCCATTGGTATTAGTTATGGATGGGAGAGTAGGAGTTGATCATGTGATCAAATCTCTATTGTTCATCGTGTACATTCTGATTATATACCTCACTTGTAATCGTCTTACCTTATTGATCATGTTCATCCAAACCGATAACATAATGAACTTGTATTCTGAGGCACATTAGTTAGATTGCAATTATTCATCATATTGTAGATATTGATATTGGTGTTCTATATTCTCGTACATTACCTGTATACCTATTGTTCATTCATATATTAGTGATCTTGTATTTTATTTCTATTAATTATTTTATATGCTCGATTATGTTATTGAAACTGCTTTCAGAGGTATGTACTTCACTCCAATCCTGTCTGGATATATTTTTCCCGATGATTGGTTTATAGAGCAGTGTCCTACATTCTACGGGCTATAGGACGGCGTACCTTTAGAGGATACTCTTATAGACTAAGAGGATTTAGTTGCAGAGCTCGAGGAGGTCTAGTTATTTATGTTGGCATGTATTAAACTATTATATTATTGAGATTCACAGTTGTATATTATTTCAGATTATGGATTGTATCTTATTCTTTCCTTCGCTATTCCATTCATACTTTATCTTCCTTAGTTTATTCTGTGATAGAGATTAGTTATACATGTGAGATACCATATTATTCCTCCGTTTAGAGTTGAAATTATTGATAGGTACCATATTATATTGTTGAGATGTTAGATAGTTAGAAATGATCCAGATAGTGTTCTATCGTCGATGCTGCGGCGTAGGCTGGGCGTAACCACGTACTCGTTTCCGAATATCTGGGTGCGGGTCCTGACACGTCTCTCAGGAGCTTTCAACAAACGAATCAAGGAAAGATCATTCTCGGTAGGTGACCTCGTCTTAGCAGTGAGAAGATCGATGGTCATGATATACAAGACGGCTAGGAAGTTCTAAGCCAAATGGGAAGGTCCCTTTGTGGTGGAATCAGTATATTCGAATGGTGCATACCGGTTGACAAAACCTAACGGAGACTTGTTGATTATGACGATCAAGGATAAGTTCCTTAAAAATTACTATATCTAAGACATAAATGTACTTCCCCTGTCCCTAGTAGCTGTAAATGTACAATGCAATATTTATCCTCCATAATATATCTTAAGTCTATTATCTTTGCTCAGGAGTCCTGAATACGCAATAGGTAATGGATCCTCTAAAGTTCTCTAGTGGAACAGTGCTTCGGTCTACCAAACATACTCTCGTTGGGACCACTCAAAATTAGTTTATTCAGGCACTAGTTGACGTCCACATCACCTCTAAACAATACCTTTGACCCATAAAGTTGGAGTCTTATCATGTTTACATAACCTCTAAATAGGATACTTCTAATGGACCCCATATTTTCTACCGCCAAACTACCTCTGAGAAAAGATCCCTATTGACCATTATCCGTTAAGTCCATAATTCCTCTAACGGTGGTGGTCATCTAAACTTATCATCTGTACTTAACTCTAAGTGCACCAGGGATGATAAGTCCACAAAAACCTATCACATTCATATCACCTCTTATTGGACTTCCCCTCGAACCTATTATTTGCACTCAAGTAAACAATAAATAATAGGTCTATTAAATTATCCCTAATGGGAAGTCTTCAACAACTACTGTATTATACTGCACACCCCTTGTGTAATATTCACATATACGAAGCGCAGAATAAGTACAAAGAGAAGTTCTGGAAAAGAGAAATTTTTTTATTAATATTCAAGATCATGAGTATAAATTTTGGAAATCAATTACATTCAAGGGTTTTTATTAATATTCAATATCATGAGTATAGGTGATGGAAGTATCTACGATAAGTAACTTCTCCATTAAGGCGTCCCTCCGTGCAGTTTCTGCTACCGATACAAGTATAGAAAAAATAATCCGTACATATGTATTTCAAAGGAGGGATGGATCATGCGCGCTTCACCTATGTGGGAGAACTGAAGATAGAGATAATCAATCCAAATCCTATAATCAGCATCGCAGGCCCTCGACCAGTTGCAAGCCACATGTGGGAAAGAAATGTAATAAGCACAGATGCAGGGTGAGATCCACCCACTATGTTGGACGTTCACCCTCATCTCTTGGTTCAGTTCTTGACAATCTGACTCATAAGGTTGGCATTCTCTTCGAATAAAGTGTTCTATAATATCCTTTTATCACGCCCTAGTCCCAAATACGTAGGACTAGGAACATGTAAGCATGCCAGCCGCATGGATATGGCAACTCCAATATATGGAAACCATAACCCATACGTACGCTGTAATATGAATATAACTCACATGTGGTATATATAATATCAAAAGTCACAGATATGCTAATCTCATCCACACAACAAGTCCTAGAAAAGAAATACTAAACTAGAATAAGGAGTCTGAAATATCTAAAAATAATAGTTGGGTGGAGACAAATCCACTACCAAAGACTATATCCAAAACTAAAATGAGAGAGGAGTATAAAATCTCCAATATAAAATAATGTGAAGACAGAAGTGTATCAGCTAAAAGAATCCATCGCCAGATAATCAACGATGCTCAGAAGGTAAGACCTCATCGGCAGAAAGAAATGCGTCAGGTCCAGGCCCGTACTCCTGCAAATACTCAAGAGCAGATATACCTGGCAGAGGACCAGGTCCTCAGAGGGAAGTAACAAGATACAGAAAATACGAGCCAACTTGAATACAGTAAACATGCATATAATTTGAAAATAAATAAGTACGCTGTACAAGACAATCTATATGAATGCAAATGAGGACAACCTTTCGACGTATGGGCAAGGGTAGTCTACTCGATCTAAGCCTCACAACTCATGCACTCGTCCATGAACATCATCAGCCGACATACCTCGGGAGTAGCGACCCTCGGACTCCATCAATCGACATACCTCGGGGGTAGCGACCATCGGACACGACCCACCATAGTGCGTGCTAGTGACTACGGTGTTACCAGAGTGGTTAAAGCCCATACGCCTAATGATTGTCCTCTATGATACTAAGTGTCAAGTGTGTGTCAACATATCTAATCTATAGTAATGACTGAAAGAAAACTACACATGCAAGAGTAAACAGAAATGCAATAAATATAAAGAAATATAAATAGCATGCAAAAGTACTGTAACAATTTGGCAAGGTATCTTGCCTGGCAAGAAGGCTACAAAATATAGTGTCCCAATGTCAACACCAAGAGTCAGAAGCTACGGCCTCAGAATGAACATTTCCGGATGCTGAAATAAACATCACCAACGTTCCCAGAATAAGCAAAATAGCTAAAAAGCACTTTCCTTTCGTCCAATTTGGACACAAGGGCAAAACGGTAATTTCAGGTAAAAGTGGGGTCCACATGTGGTCCACTTTGCACCGAAAAGCGTGCCAAGGATAACAGTCTCTAAATGGGATAAACTATAGGTCAAACAACTCTAAATGTCAATACGAACCCAACGGTATATCCAAATGTGGATTCCGATGGGCCGAACTCAATTTTGTCCAAAAAGTCAATTGTGGGGCCCGCCAATTGGCGATCTGGTGAACCGTCTCAGAAATACGTGAAAATTGGGTCACAGGACCAGCGCGTTACCACGAGTCCAGTGGCACAAGTTTTGTCGCAATCTGACAAGCGTGCACAAAATACGCGCGAGTTCCACAAAAGTTGCGACACGGGATATGTCCGCGGATACGGTCTGATTCCGGCGCGCACACGCGTCCGAATCAGTCTCCATAAATTTTCACGTGTCCGGTTATGCTGCGTGCACCATTCGGTACACTTGGCATACGGCGGGGCGGTCCCGTTTGGCGGGGCGCGCTCCGTTTTCCAACTTTTGGAAGACTGGAAAAGTGGGTACGCACAGTTTTGTGACAAATATAATTATGTCCACAACAACTAATAGCATAGGGTTATTTAACAGAAAATAAACTAGGTAAGGTATTCTACAGGTATCAAAAAGAATCACTGAATTCGGATCTCTGTGGTGGGAGATACGAACTCGGCAATACGGGTGGTCACCGCAGTTTTCTGCGATCCCAGAATTCTGTCTGCTCGCGCCAACTTAGGCGCTGTTTTTCACCTAGGGGTACACGTTTTTCGAGGTTGGCTATAAAACAAATATAGAAGAGGGTTAAGGGATGATCATATCGGTGAAGATGGAACAGCGTTTGGTCGAGCGAGTCGACAAAAAATAATTCCGGAGCGAAGGTGCCTCGAGTGGGATTCTACAGGGCGCGAGGTCGGAGTCGTCGGATGGTTTGGATGGCTTGACGGGGCTTCTCTGGCTGCGGTGACGGCTCTAGATGGGAAGAGAAGGTCTGGAGATTTAGGTTAGGATTTTTGAACTATAATATATATATATAATAATAAGGAGAGAGAGGCGGAAGAGTTTGCGGCGAAGGGGGGGTCGGGTCCTGTTTGGTTATGAAGTCACTGAAGTGGCGGGTCCCCTGGGAGCAACCCGCTGGATTGAAGGGGCGGGTAGGAGCAAAGTTCTAAGGCTGAAGGGAATAAGTAGTTGTGTGTTGCTTTAAGTTGCTGATAGCTGAAGTGGGAATAGCAAATTCCTAACTAGTGGTTAAAGTATAGTAGTAGTAGTAGTTTTTATTATTATTACTTTTATTATTAATAGGCCCGCCTGGGAGCAAGGTCTAAAGGCTGCTTTGCTTGCTAGCAAGTTGAAAGCATTTGCTCCAATTTAGCATTATAATTATATTATTATTATTAGTTAATCATTATATTATTAATTTTTTTCTTTCTTTTCTTTTCCTTTCTAAATATATATATACATATATATATTTGTGTATACATATATATTTTATATATATTCATAAGAAAATTCATGGATTAGAATAATGCACATCATTAGGCTAGCAACTGCTCAAGGGGTCTCCTACATGGAATAAATTCTGAAAAAATTTTGATGGTCCCATAAATCCTTTAAGTGCCCGAACACCTAAAATAAAAATTATTAAAAATCTATTTCTCCTATTTAGCACATAATTACCATAATTAAATTATTAATTAATAAAAAAATAATAAATACAATTTTTTTTTTAAATAGGGGTTTTACATTCTACCCAACTTACAAAAATTTTGTCCTCGAAATTGACACTAACCCATATTCATAATGATAACTATAACTATTACACTACATTGGTATCTAGTAGGACTCCTAAAACTCATGGTCTACCATTCTAACACTTTCTCATCTATTGTCCATACACTATTCTATCATCCTCTAACTTGTCTACACTACCCAACTTACAAGAATTCTACTAGTGGTCACCTTCTTTGAAGCTATTGTCTAGATTGTAAGGCAATTATATTTATTGGGTCGAGAATCTTGGGATACCTGTCTGGAATCTCATAACTATGACTTTTTCCATAACCGTCAAGTATCATAGTCTAATACTGCCATGCCACCTGGCCAGTATGGCTGCAAGTAATTCGACTACTCTACCATAATCGTCTGGCGGCAACTGTCGCTACCTTGCCAGCGATTTGTCATAGTCATCAGTTCGTAACAAGTGCCTTCAACTCTTTCCTAGGCGTAGTCTAAGTTTTAGGGAACACTTAAGGTCTTGACTAACTATTAGGGGTATGATCTAGCTCAAATGATCTAACAATTTCTACTAGGCTACATTATGCTACTTAAGGGTTAAACTACTAAAGAATACAGATATTGCTATAGTGCATATATATATTAAGAACTCATCCTTAGTTATCAAGCATTACTAACACATTTATGTTTAACTAACAAAATAGGGGTGAGTTTGATATCAAATAATTCATAATGGCACGAAAGATATGACTATGATAGGAAGAGTTACGCACGAGATAAGGAATGAATATAAAAGGAGGAGATGAGTCACCCAAGAGGGCGAGGTAAGGATAGGGGAAGAATACTACTACAGCTACTCACGTCATCCATTGGCATCGCGTGTATGCCACCTGGGTAGAATAAAAATATATCCTTATAACTGCTAGACTACCATATATATAATTCTATATCTATTTGTGCATCTAAGAGCTTGTGTCACAATGGGGTTATGAGTATGCAAAGACAGTTATAACTAAAAGATCGTACATGTATCTACGGCTTCCTGTGTCTGCTCTCCCATACTTGTCATAATGAGTGCTTGGCCTTGTCCTTGGTTGTTCAACTGGGTTCTAGTCCCCTCTATTTGTGCAGACTGTAGAAGCAGTGGTGAGTCACTTTGGTCTTCTATACTTGAGGGTGTATGCGGTGTTCCTGATTCTAATGCCATAGGTCTCTGGTTCTGTTTAGAACATTCTCGGGCTTGATGGTGACTTGATCCACATATCATGCACAACCCCAATCGATGATGACAGTCTCTTAGAATATGACCTGTCCTTCCACAATAGTGACAAGTACGGAGCTCCTTGGTTGGATATGGTGCAGCACTATCTGATTGCTGGCGTGTCAAAGGGTATCGAATGGGTCCTCCTTGCTGTATCCTTACTGGTCCTTGGTAAATTATCTGTTGAATTCTGTTGCCTTTGCTGATGGCCTCCTGGATCCTAGCCTCTGTCAATAACTCGGCATAAGAGATCCGGGACTGTGAGCTAGTGTTGTGCTGGAGCTCCTGAGTCAGCCCACGGTGAAACCTCTTAGCCTTCTCTAAGTCATTAGGTATTAGGACTGTGCCATACTTACTGAGACGGCTAAATTCTGCGTCATACTCATCAACCGTCTTGTCTCCTTGCTCTAGATGGAGGAACTGATCGTATAATGCGTCCCTTACAGTATCCGGGAAGTACTTCCTCTCAAAGCATTCCAAGAATTGTTCCCAAGTCTGACGCGTACCCAACTGACGCTCCATTGATTCCCACCAGTGATGTGCGTTGCCTTCTAACTGAGTCCTCACGCCTATCATCCATAGGTCAGAAGGTAATTGTGATGCCTCTAACAACTTCTTGGTATTGGCAATCCAGTTCGTGGTCTCCTCTGGACTCTCATTACCCTTATATGGCTTAGGGCCCATCTGCACAAAGTCCTTGACTGAACCAACCCGAGCTTGTGGTACTAAAACTAGTGCCTGGGTTGGTGCAGGGGCTAGTGCAGCCATTCTCTCAAGTGCTGCCAGAAATTCTAGCCTTTGCTCTGTTGTTTGCTGCCTTTGCTCGGCTGCCTGCTGCCTTTGTTCCTGTATTATCATCTGGAAGAATTAGAACAGCTGTGTCTGGCCATCCTGCGGTGCTAGTGGAGCTGGAAATGTCCCATTAGGTATCGTGGAGGGGGTTGATGGAATTGGATTGCTAGTCGGTCCATCCGGTCCGGGAAGAAGAGGTGGTGTTGAGGTCACTCCTAGTGGTTGGTCGTCGTCCCCTGGAGACGTGTTGTCCCCGGTGGCGGCATGCCCGTTATTCAAATTCATCTCTCTGCAAGAGATGGACGAAGGATTAAGAAGAGTACATGAATCAAGCAGGATGCAAGAACTTAAGTAGGACATGTTGTAAGGAAGGTAAGTTATAGTCAAGTGTGGATGAGATCTAAAACTCTAATCCTAGGTGCAGGCCCGCTCGGTACAGTTACGTAACCGAAACGGCTAACTTGACCTGCATGGGCCACCACAAAAATATGTCACGCCCCAGTCCCAAATACGTAGGACTAGGAACATGTAAGCATGCCAGCCGCATGGATATGGCAACTCCAATATATGGAAACCATAACCCATACGTACGCTGTAATATGAATATAACTCACATGTGGTATATATAATATCATAAGTCACAAATATGCTAATCTCATCCACACAACAAGTCTTAGAAAAGAAATACTGAACTAGAATAAGGAGTCTGAAATATCTAAAAATAATAGTCGGGTGGAGACAAATCCACTACCAAAGACTATATCCAAAACTAAAATGAGAGAGGAGTATAAAATCTCCAATATAAAATAATATGAAGACAGAAGTGTATCAGCTAAAAGAATCCATCGCCAGATAATCAACGATGCTCAGAAGGTAAGACCTCATCGGCAGAAATGAATGCGTCAGGTCCAGGCCCGTACTCCTGCAAATACTCAAGAGCAGATATACCTGGCAGAGGACCAGGTCCTCAGAGGGACGTAACAAGATACAGAAAATATGAGCCAATTTGAATACAGTAAACATGCATATAATTTGAAAATAAATAAGTACGCTGTACAAGACAATCTATATGAATGCAAATGAGGACAACCTTTCGACGTATGGGCAAGGGTAGTCTACTCGATCTAAGCCTCACAACTCATGCACTCGTCCATGAACATCATCAGCCGACATACCTCGGGGGTAGCGACCCTCGGACTCCATCAATCGACATACCTCGGGGGTAGCGACCATCGGACACGACCCACCATAGTGCGTGCTAGTGACTACGGTGTTACCAGAGTGGTTAAAGCCCATACGCCTAATGATTGTCCTCTATGATACTAAGTGTCAAGTGTGTGTCAACATATCTAATCTATAGTAATGACTGAAAGAAAACTACACATGCAAGAATAAACAGAAATGCAATAAATATAAAGAAATATAAATAGCATGCAAAAGTACTGTAACAATTTGGCAAGGTATCTTGCCTGGCAAGAAGGCTGCAAAATGTAGTGTCCCAATGTCAACACCAAGAGTCAGAAGCTACGGCCTCAGAATGAACGTCTCTGGATGCTGAAATAAACATCACCAACGTTCCCAGAATAAGCAAAATAGCTAAAAAGCACTTCCCTTTCGTCCAATTTGGACACAGGGGCAAAACGGTAATTTCAGGTAAAAGTGGGGTCCACATGTGGCCCACTTTGCACCGAAAAGCATGCCAAGGATAACAGTCTCTAAATGGGACAAACTATAGGTCAAACAACTCTAAATGTCAATACGAACCCAACGGTATGTCCAAATGTGGATTCCGATGGGCCGAACTCAATTTTGTCCAAAAAGTCAATTGTGCGGCCCGCCAATTGGCGATCTGGTCAACCATCTCAGAAATGCATGAAAATTGGGTCACAGGACCAGCACGTAACACGAGTCCAGTGGCACAAGTTTTGTCGCAATCTGACAAGCGTGCACAAAATACGTGCGAGTTCTACAAAAGTTGCAACACGGGATATGTCCGCGGATACGGTCTGATTCCGGTACGCACACGCGTCCGAATCAGTCTTCACAAATTTTCACGTGTCCGGTTATGCTGCGTGCACCATTTGATACACTTGGCATACGGCGGGGCGGTCCCGTTTGGCGGGGCGCGCTCCATTTTTCAACTTTTGGAAAACTGAAAAAAGTGGGTGTGCGCAGTTTTGTGACGAATATAATTATGTCCACAGCAACTAATAGCATAGTGTTATTTAACAAAAAATAAACTAGGTCAGGTATTCTATAGGTATCAAAAAGAATCACCGAATTCGGATCTCTGTGGTGGGAGATACGAACTCGGCAATACGGGTGGTCACCGCAGTTTTCTACGATCCCAGAATTCTGTCTGCTCGTGCCAACTTGGGCGCTGTTTTTCACCTAGGGGTACACATTTTCCGAGGTTGGCTATAAAACAAATATGGAAGAGGGTTAAGGGGTGATCATACCGGTGGAGACGGAATAGCGTTTGGTCGAGCGAGTCGACAGAAAATAATTCCGGAGCGAAGGTGCCTCGAGTGGGATTCTGCAGGGTGCGAGGTCGGAGTCGTCGGATGGTTTGGATGGCTTGGCGGGGCTTCTCTGGCTGCGGTGATGGCTCTAGATGAGAAGAGGAGGTCTGGAGATTTAGGTTAGGATTTTTGAACTATAATATATATATATATATAATAATAAGGAGAGAGAGGCGGAAGAGTTTGCGGCGAAGGGGGGGTCGGGTCCTGTTTGGTTATGAAGTCACTGAAGTGGCGGGTCCCCTGGGAGCAACCCGCTGGATTGAAGGGGCGGGTAGGAGCAAAGTGCTAAGGCTGAAGGGAATAAGTAGTTGTGTGTGGCTTTAAGTTGCTGATAGCTGAAGTGGGAATAGCAAATTCCTAACTAGTGGTTAAAGTATAGTAGTAGTAGTTATTATTATTATTACTTTTATTATTAATAGGCCCGCCTGGGAGCAAGGTCTAAAGGCTGCTTTGCTTGCTAGCAATTTGCTAGCAAGTTGAAAGCATTTGCTACAATTTAGCATTATAATTATATTATTATTATTAGTTAATCATTATATTATTAATTCTTTTTCTTTCTTTTCTTTTCCTTTCTAAATATATATATACATATATATATTTGTGTATACATATATATTATATTTATATTCATAAGAAAATTCATGGATTAGAATAATACACATCATTAGGCTAGCAACTGCTCAAGGGGTCTCCTACATGGAATAAATTCCGAAAAATTTCTGATGGTCCCATAAATCCTCTAAGTGCCCGAACACCTAAAATAAAAATTTTTAAAAATCTATTTATCCTATTTAGCACATAATTACCATAATTAAATTATTAATTAATAAAAAAATAATAAATACAAATTTTTTTTTTAAAATAGGGGTTTTACATCTTTCATGCCCAATCATGTGTAACACAAGGGGAGATAAAGCCTGCATGAAGAGAACACGCATTAGTCTCAACGAAGATTATAAAAATATGCAACTTCCACATATCGTACAGGGAGGAATGCCTCAATGAGTATGCATATTCTAGATGAGATCTCATCCATGGGGCCAAACTACATGAGAGCCCTGCGGGCATAATCATATGAGCCTTAATCCATGCGGCTGAGATATATGAAAAGCATATGCATGTTCTAGATGAGCCTTTATCCATGATGCAAAGCTATGAAAACAATTTGCGCATATTTTAGACGAATACTCATCCATGCGGCAAAGCTTTGAGGGAAGTTTGTGCATGTCCCTGATGGTCTTTAGTCCATACGATAAGACTATGTACTTGTGTCCCTATATCCTCGACATTGTTGAACAAAGTATGAGACACCCCTACCTTCAGTTATACCTTCAGTATCAGGGGGCTACGGGTCCACTTTGCCCTTGTCAGACTCTTCAACAGGAGGAACGATGGCATTCAGTAAGTTCATGTGGAAAGAATGAGCATGAGAACTGAGTCCCTCTTTCCTCCCTAGGTTGCCTATTTATAGAGGCCCAGGTCCATGTGAGAAGATTGAGGAAAGAAACCAAAAAATTATGAGAATGAATCTGACACCTTAGAATACAGACCATCAACGACTGGTGTGGGATAATACCTTGAATCCCGCAAATGAACATTTATCTTAAGTTAAAATGATGCCTAGAAACCCATTCCTATGCATTAGCGGCTGTTTCGATATGGTCTCATTTAAATGAAGATCTTATAGTCTAGCAGAACTAGTTTATGCAATAGCTAGCTCCATGTGGCACACAAATCTATTCGGCTCAAGTTCTTCTTCATCAATGATTTATATTCTAAGTATTTCAATCTTATCTGTTTAAAAACTTTGAAGGTGGTCTTATAGAAGCATAAAAAATCCAAAGACATGCACCCAGAAGCTACGTATTCAAAGCCAGACCCAATGGGCTCAGACCGTAGGGACTCAAAGGCAGCTATACGACCAAGGGACTTGGGCAGAGCAAAGTCCTCAAGACGCGTCAATACGGGGCAGACTGAAATAAAAGCATCAGCCGCATATGCCCTGATATGGCATTCATAGCCTTCCATAAAGTTATGTCAGAGCATTAATTACCCTGAATGCTTCAAAAGATGCAAGAAAAGATGGCACACTAAGCGACCAAAATAACGTCAGCGCAATAATGACTATTATCAGTCATGAAGTTCCATGTGGGCACGACAAAACTCACATGCAGTCCCGACTCCATGTGGCCTAGCACTTATGCAGCTCCACGAGGCCCGATCTTTATGCAGCATGATCCCTATGAGGCCTAACTCCCCTACGATTCAGTCTTAAAGTAGCTCCATGCGACCAAATCTTCCTATTGCAACTGAAGAGATCATCGGCCAACCAGGATTGGCCACGTGTTAAATTGACCAAGCCATGCATATAACGAGTAAAAATAACCCAAAATATGGGCCAAGATCTTATCAACGACTAATTCCACGTGGCAGCTTAACCATGACATGCGCTCACGATTAAAACAATATTTTATTGAGGATAACCATGCGGCAACCAAACAGATGCACATGGCATATGCATACACATAAGCCATCTAGTGTAGATGGCTATAAATAGCAGGGATGTATTCCCACACATACTCACATAGAGGGTCATACATAGAGACATAGAGAAAGCATACTCAGGAGCCCAGTTGTTGTCTTTCGTGTTAGTGAGCTAGAGACATTGCAAGGTCCTTTATCATCGGACCATCAACGGAGTAATAAAGTCAGCTGCAGTGCTCGATCTTCATCGCCAAACTCTCCAGAATTTTAATTGTACTTAGATTTATTAAATAAGGAATCTTTGTACTTATTTGTTTTCAATATACAAAACCAAGTTTGCACAACTGAATTTTTGTATCGGAACAGTAAAGTTTGTTTGTAACGAAGCATGCCAGAAGTTTTTCGATGATAACAAACGACATCACACAAATCCTTTAGTTTTTCTATCTCCGATTATATAGACCCTTATTGCTATATGTTCGAGCAATGGATTATTACTTTGGAGCACTTCTTGCACAAAAGTGTTATGAAGTCCATGAACAGGCTATTTACACTCTTAGACATATGAAGGTCGGTGCCGAGAAAATGTACAATCTGGTGGAGAAAGAATGCCTCGCCTTAGTCTTTGCCATCCAAAAGGCATTTCATTATGTGACCGGCCAAAAAATTCATCTTATATCCAGAGTAAATCTTTTTCGAGTACTAATGACTAGACCCAGTATGCTCAATTCTCGCTTGGCTACCTGGGCAATGTTGTTGTCCCCGTATGACATGGTATATGTCCCACAAAAGGCAGTAAAAGGCCAGACATTGGTCAATTTCTTAACATCTCACCAAATATTGAAAACCTTAAAGCTTTATGATGATATTCTAGATGAAGAATTGGAGTCTAATATAGCAATGGGAGATGATACTTGGCAACTGTTCTTCGACGGTGGATCAAGAATAGGGCTTAAGGGCAATATCGTTGCTGGTGTAGGGATAGTCCTCATTTCTTCTAATAAACTGCTGATACATCATGCATATTCCCTCAAACAACCATGGTCTAACAATGTAGCAGAACACAATACCCTACTAATTAGTCTCCAGTTAGCCAAAAGTTGGATGTGCAATACCTCGAAGCCTATGGAGACTCTAAATTGATAGTTAATCAAGTTTGAGGGGAATATGAAGTTCGGCATGAAGATTTTATTACCTATCATCAAGCTACAATTAAGCTAGCCTCAACTTTCATCGTATTCTATATTGAGCCTATGCCTCTATTAAAGAACATGGAAGCAGATGCCCTCGCTAGTCTAGCTGCTTCGATGGACATTCCTCTAAAAAGACAATATTCGATCATAGTGACAGGTCAAGGTTTGTTTTGTGCCAAGAACAATATGTAAATTGACCATATCTTTACCATAACCAAATGATGAAGATTGGAGATACCTCTTCATGGACTACACTACCTATAGAATTCTTTCAGAAGGTCCGAAAGAAGCTACCTCTGTGAAAAATGCTCGCTTCGATAATATTATGATTTTGCATCTAAAACGTTATATTGTCGATCATACGATGGACTATTATTCGAATGTCTCTTCAACATCAAGGCAAGACAAGCACTTTTAGAAGATTATGATATAACTTGTGGGTCACAACAGCCAGTCCTATGTTGCAGGATTGCCCCAGGAGGATAGGTTATTACTGGCCGACCATGGTGGAAAATGCCAGGGATTATGATCGCAAACATAGAGCCTGTCAAATTAATGCCGACTTTATACACCATCGATCGGAGTTCCAATATCCTACAGCTGCATCTTAGCCTTTTGAAGCATAGGGAATGGACATTATTGGTCCTATCAGCCTACCTTCTTCTAGAGGCCATCAGTTTATCCTCGCCATAACTATTTCTCCAAATGTGTATAGTGAATACCACTCATTTAAGTGAAGACATCAAATGTGATTAGCTTCGTCAAATACCATATCATTTATTGTTTCGATATTCCTCAAAGGATAATCCATGACAATGGTCCTAAGTTTGCTAGCCAAGAATTTAATCGATTATGCAATAAGAATCGGATCCAGAATGTAGCCTCTATGGCCTACAATCCTGCAGCTAATGGATTATTAGAAGCCTTCAACAAACAATAATCAAAATACTGAAGAAGTTTGTCTCGTCCAACAAGCGTGATTAGAATGAGAAACTTCGAGAATGCTTATGGGCCAATAGGACAATGATACGAACTCCCAGTGGATAAGAAACACTTACAAGCTCAACAATACAATGAGCTTTACCAAGAACATATCTCTAAAGCTTTAAACAGGAAAGTCAAAGAAAGAATATTTTAAGTTGGCAATCTTGTCCTGACAATGAGAAGGCTAATAGTCATAACACAAAAAGCAAAGGAAAATTCTAAGCCAAATGGGAAGGCCCCTTCATTGTGGAAACGGTATATTCCAACGGCGCATATAGGCTCACAAAGCCTAATGGAGACTTGCTAATTATGTCAATCAATGGCAAGTTCCTTAAAAAGTATGATGTCTAAGCTAGGCTTGTATTTTTCAACTACAACAGGTCATTTAAAAATGCACAGGGTTTTGTATTTACTGTATCATATCTCCAGCAATATAAATGTATAGTATAATATTTATTCTCCAACAACGTATATTATAAAATCTATTATCCGAATTCAAGAGTCTTGGATACGTTACGAATAATGGGCCTACCTCAGAACTTCTCTTTAACTGTGTTGTTAGAAGAATATCCTTCCCAACATATTTCTTGCAATAATTTCTCACCTCAAACTATTACTTGCATTCAAGAGTCTATGATACTTTATAAGTAATGGGTCGTCAAAATTCCCCCATTAGAGTAAAATCTGCCAAAGAGAACAATCATGTCCATATCACCTCTATATTATTTTCTTTCATAGAATAATCTATCACGTGCATATTCCTTATAATAGTGTTTTTACCTTCAAACTTGCTTACCCGTACTCATTGCAACTACACCGAGGGTACCGAGTCCATCAATTTTCCCCACAAAATTATATTCTACCTCTTCCATATCACCAATCAGCACATATATCCAATGGGGTCCCATTATGTAAGCTTATCATGTCCCTATTACTTCTGATAGTGTTATTCATTCTGATTTATTATCTATATCTAATATTAGGTACACAACGGATAATGAGTTCAGAAAATTCTTCTAAATTTATACCATTTTTGATATCATCATTCAAACCATAGAAATAAAATAAACTTCTTTAATATTCTTTACAAAAGCCGCATGAGCCTGTAGAATACAAACACCTGAAGATGCAAACAGTCGACAAAAAGTTTCTACGTTTATTCTTTACAAAAGCCGAAGATACAAATAGTTTACGGGTAAGCAAACACCCGAAGATACAAACACCTAAAGATACAAACATTCGATACAAAATTCTTCTAAATTTATAACACTTCATTAATATTCTTTACAAAAGTTGCATGAGCACATATATCCAATGGCCTGCTCCTCTCGTCTACCCAAGTCGGCAGACAAAGGACGGAGATTATTGACCTCATTTGGGGCTGGGTGAGTCCATCCAATGAAGGGCCAATGAGGTCCCGGAAGTTTTGCCTTACATAGTTGTAAAAGGAGAACTTTTTTCTTCTTCTTAACATGGGGTAGCACAGGAGTGGTAGAAGAGTGACAGGAGTTAGCGTTCTCTACGGAGGAAGCAGTCGCTTCATCGGTTTCCTTTACCCTCTTCAATGGAGAAAGAAAAGTTTTTATGAGACATTAGGAATTGGGTAAACAACTACAGTATTTATAAGGGAAATTGACGGTTCAAATACCCATCCAGAATTCAAAGTAAAGGAAGTAATGCTTCATTTTCCTAAGTGATAAGCCAAACATAGGACCCGAAGTATGGTTGTTGGGATTCTGCATATTCGTCCAGGGGCTCTTGCATACACAATGCGAATGTTGGCATAATAGGTATACCACTCAGTTGTCAGAGAGGGTTGTGTAGTGCGCACGGGGTCCAATCTTCCCTAAATATGCGAACTTAATTATGTCCTTCTCCTTGGATTGAGGTAGAGATTAATCATTCAACAATAAGCGATAGCAAATACAAAATCAAGCCTAAATTTCATTGATGTTCAAATAATGATTACATATGATAAAAATCTATTATATTTTTATTTTTATTCTAAAATCGTGATTACATATGATAGAGATCTATCACAAAGCCATCTCCATCTTTTTACTCCTCAGTGCAAACCTCAATACATGAAAAAAATCCATACTGATGGATAGCAAGGGAGGTTGTAACCCAGAGTTGGGTCTACATAAATTTGTTCAAAATATGCATGAGCCCCCTCTGCTATGAGGATGTGTCGCTGCTAGAATGCTCCGGTGTGATTCCAATCCCAACCCTATAATAAATAAAGCGGCCATGTTATAGGAGTGATCCCAACGAGCTGTGTCTGATGACAGTTAAGGTCTTCAAGGTAATATGTTTATTCAGTACGAACAACAGAACTTATGATATCCTTTCATGCTCCAATATGAAAGTCTCAATATCCTAGAGCTAATCATCTGTTGTAATTGTCATGACCTACACCCGAAATTAGGGCACAAGTACGTGGGTACGTCCAGCCTACACCGCAGCATCGGCGGTAGACGCTATCTAGGTCATGATAATATCTAAACAATCTCACACGAGCATCCAACTCTATAAGGAGACATGGATAACACAATATAATATGAACAACATACTCAATCACATAACTACAATACGATAAGATATCGAAGAAATAAAATAAAATGCAACACAAGTCTAAATAGAAATAATCTAACTCAACAATAATATCCAAGTCTCAACAAAGTATGCCAGAGACAAATTCGGTACCAATAAACTGCTAAATGAAACTGACTAAGATAACTAGTGATTCCGACTAGACCTCCCGGAATCATAACTGAACTACCAAGTCCAAGTCTGCAGCTACAATCCCTGTGGTCCATAAAATGTCGGACACCAGTCCTCTAAGGCGCAGTCTGGAAAAATATTTCCAGTCAGGATAGATCAAAGTACATCTCTAAATATCAATGATATAAACTATGTACCAGTAAATAGATAGAAATATACAAGATGCATATATATGTACGAGAGATATACAATAAAAAAAATACTGGAAATACTACAAATAAATGCGGGAAGGAACAATATGTCAATGAATAAGAATACTATGACTAATTGTGTGAGTACTAGTTTTAACATGTGATCGGCTTGGGAATTTGTACAGGAATAATGACCTGGCTAGTCATACGTGCGGTGTATGACCAACACTAACATGTGAACAAGACTTGTACATGAAGGGTATGATCACTTATCTATACTAAAATACTCCCCACCCCCGACTGGTATAGTTGATCCAACCATGGTCCGCTATGGCATGGGATTCCCTAGAAAAGTAGCAAGTCTCCCCAAAAATCAGTGTCTGTACATGCACAAGATAAACAATAAAATAAGACTTGTACAAGATAGACCATGAACAAGGAATAACATATCGTGACGAGATTCGGATATACCAATCCGTGTAACCATCGTGTCAAGAATATAGATATTTACACTAGATACAATGAACAAAGGGGATATCATAAACAAGAAACTATCAGAGAATGTACTCACTTGGGGTCCTTAGCTGTCAATACCAATGTCCTGCTCTTGAAGTCTCGTAGGACGATCCAATAGTCCTATACACATATAATATAAATACAATATTGCATCAGGTATTACACTAACACATACGATCAAAACACAAAACTCAGGGCTACACTAGGTATGGCACTGGTCAACTAGGGTCAAGTGTGCGTCTGATTTCACGGGTGTCGCGTTTGTAATTGATGTGCAAAATAGACAGTCAAAATAATACGGGACTTGCCAGTACGTCAGTGTACATGTGGCAGTCAACTAACATCTACATGGTCACAGGTCAATGTAACTACGGGTATCCGTTGGTTACACTTAGGTCATCTAGTACATAGACACATTATACATATCATTAACTAACATATACATTGATATTCATTAATTACAAATATAATAGATATATGTATATATATATAATTTAAATAGAATTAATACTTTGTATATATATAAACATATGTAGGGAAAGATATACAATACGTATATATTTTTAATAGAATTAATACTATATGTACAAATATAAAATATATACTAGGAAATACTTTATACAATACATATACATATGAATATATGCTAATTGAGAATCATACTATATATACATATACCAAAATACATTTAACCTATACTAATACATGTACCATACATACTAACATATACTATGTATGTATATATATACTAATTTGAGAATATACTATATATATATATATATATATATATATATATATATATATATATATGTACCAAGTGAAAATATGCATATACTATATTTATATGTATATATACCAATTTAATACATACACTATATACATGTATATATATATACCATTACGAACATACTAACATGTACCATACACATACCAATATACATACACCCACCAAAAATGTACACGCGTACGTATACGCAAGGGAAGTGCGCAAACCTGTGTACGTGCACGAGGTCTGCGATGGCGACGGTGTCCACGAGGTTGATGACGACAACGAAGGCGACGATGACGATGACGAAGATGACGACAAAGGCGACGATGACGAAGGTGGTGATGCTGGTGGTGGTACTGGCAGTGGAGCAGGGTCAAGAAGAACAGTGGAGCTATGGAGGGAGGTCGAGAAGAACAGGGAAGTCGAGGCGGAGGATGACTGGAGAAACGGGGTGGTGCTGGTCGTCGAGCGGTGATCAGCGGGTCACTGGTCGGTCGAGCAGCGGAGTCGATTGGGTCAGACGAGGAGGCGGGTCTGGGTGTTGCTCGACATGGGGGCGGGGATGGTCGGTTTCAGCGTGGTGACGAGGCGGTGGGGTTGACGACGAAGTCCGGCGAGTCGGGTGGTCGATGGCAGCAGCTCGGTTCAGGTGATGAGGCTGACGGGGACAGCAGCGTCGTATGAAGAGGCGGTCAGGGATCCGCTCAGGCGAGGGTGGTCCGGGGAGCTGTTGTATGGAGCGGCGGTAGAACGGTTTGGCCATCGGGGTCGGGCTCGAACGGGTGTGGCGGAAGAAGATCTCGTGTATGGAAGCAGCAGTAGCCGTCGTGGGAGAGAGCTCGGCGAGGGTGGTGACCGGAGCTACAGGACCGGTTGGTTTAGGGTTCTGATGATGATGGTAGGAAGTTAGTTTTCCTTTCTTTTTTTTTTAAAAATAAGGAGGAAAAGAAGAAGAAGAAAGGAAGAAGAAGAAGAAGAAGAAGAGAAAGGGAAAATACTATAGCCTACGGTTGGGTTTGTGTGGAGGGAGGAGAGAGAAAGTGGGGAGCTTCCTAGGTTTGGGGATTAGGGCATGCTCTTAGGAAGGGTATGAGGAGACATTAAATAGGGGATGTGGTGCGAGGTGTGTGGTGATGATGAGCCCCATATTGAATGGGTGGCCAGGATTCGTCGTGAGGAAATTACTCATAAAAAGAGAGGGGTTGGGTTGACTAGTCAAATAATTAGGGCTTCTCCATTTGGTTTGAACCAATGGGGTGTTGACACCTAATGCAATATTTGCAAATAAGCTCCCTTAAATTTGGGTATTTGCACAGACACATAAAATGATAAAAAAATGGTGGGAGAATTGGTGTTTGGTATTTTGTAGGGTGAGGGGGTGTTGTGTGTTTTGTATGGGCTTAATGAATAGGGTATTTGGATTAAATTGGATTAAAATGGGATTAGTCAAAGTTGGTATCCCCAATTTAATTAAAGAATAATGCAAGCGATGTTCTAAAATTAATTCAAGGTACATGGGACTAAAATTAGGTTGGGACACAAGTATCATTAGTGAAGAAGACTCAGAACAGAATATTACCCTAATTTGGGTTGTACGAAAATGGGTCGAGATTGTCTCAAATTTTGATTGGAACGCACAACGATACAAAGTTGGATTTTATTTAGAAATTAAATAAACGTCCGCGACGAATATTATACGGCTAAAATGAAGCACAAGAGAGCATAATTATGAGTTATACAAAGGTCCTGAAAGGTGTAGGGTTGGTGTCAGTCTTGGACCCTTTAATTGGTTCCGCTAAACGGGTTAAGTTGGTGTCTCAAAATTGATGGCAACGACACGGGTGCGCGACACAAGATTAAATAATAGATTTCGGATACGGGAAGTTGTGCAATTAAATTAGAGCACAAAGGATTATGATTTTGAGTGATGGAAAAGTCCAGCGCCTAAGTTGACGTGTCAAGTCTAGAATACAACAACTTGTTGGAAATTATGGGCTAAGGCTGGGCTTCGAATATTGAAACAACGGTAGGGTGTAACAATCACAGTAATTAATTACAACCTCAAATAATTAAATCCTGGATAATACAAATTAAATTTATAACCCTATAATTCGGTCATGTGTTCATCTATTGGACTTCTAGGTCAAGTCTACTAGCTCAAACATTAAGAAAACTGTATATAATATATATGTAAATACACATCTCATACAATTATTTAAATTAAATACACATATCTTACAATCATTTAAAAATAACTACCACAATATTAATAATATATAAAAAGTCAAAAATATCCCTATTTTAAGAATGTGGTAGTGACAAGTCTACCCTCCTTAAAAGAATTTTGTCCTCAAAATTTTAGATCCTCAATAGTAGTATTTACTCGTTATATTATTTTCCATCAAAATTTAAATTTATCAACCCACATAATCATGAAGTAATCCACATTGTCTTTTCATAATTTTCCAAAATTCTGTAATTATCGTATTCCTGAAAACCCTCGAAATAAATGTCAAATTCTTTTTTTTTTATCACAATTTCCTCCAAAATTTAAAGTTAATAATTAAATACTCAAAAATTTAATTTCCAATCCTCTAATTTAATTCCAATCAACGTATATTTATAAAATTTGAAATGTCATCCGAAAAGTTTGAATTCAAACACTAATCCATTAATCATCTTACTCCTCAAATTTAAGTCCAATCGATGCGTATAAAAATTTTAAATCCTTATCCCAAAAATTTGACTTCAACACTAATCCATTAATGATCTTATTCCTCGATTTCTTTTTCCACATAATACTCAATCAATATAATAGTTACGAAGTCTTCAAATACAACATTTAGAATATAAGTATTAAATTTATATCTCATAGCCAAATAAATATACTGATAATCTTCTTAATTCATCAAGTTTTAATGATAAATTCAATTATATCATAATCAATAAACTATCAATTCTGCCATATTAAATTCTTAACTTTTTATTTAAATTAATGTTTATCCTTGAATTTTAAGCATCTTGCCTCTCTTGTCAAGTCATAAACTCTTCATAAATCTTCACTATGATCAAACCCCAATAATCATGGTCTAAGAAAATTCTACCTAGAGTCATACAATCATACAATCTAGAGAAAACATGCATGGTTATTGTCTGTTTTGTCATGGTATTACAGTCTCTGTCAGGGTGTACTACTAACTATATTCTAACAAGAAAATCATGAATACAATCTACGGTACTAAGGAATCAATCAATAAAATAGAAAGGACAGAAGGAAGAAAAGAATAGAACCTGCTAACATATCACCTGCAGTATCGGTCTTTTCGACCGTCATCGTAAATGCCCCGTCCTGCTGGGGTGGCTCCCTTCGCGGGTGCTGAGCAATCTGTAGTTCCACAGGTGGCCTAACTGGATCTCTATAATTTGGAGCTACTCGCTAGGCTAGAGGGCAATCCCTCATTCGTTGTCTTCCATCACCATAACACAAACAAAGTCCTAGTCTTAATCTACAGCTCTCCCAAAGGTGACTTGGCTTCTTATAGAAATGACAAGTCTGTTGATCCTGCTGAACACGAACTGGTGCCTGGTATTGCTGTTGATACTGAAATATCCTCGGCTATTGCTGAATATGGGGACGCTTGGCCGATCCTGCGCTACCATTCGTATCTCCAGAAATATTGTGACTCCTCTTAGGCCTGAGATCCAGATCCTCTTCTGCAATCTGGGCATCCATCAAGATATCCTCAAAAGTAGCGGTACGAGGACCTGAAGTGCGCGACCTAATCTCTCTCGTCAGCCCCTTTCTAAACTTTTGGGCTCGATCTCCTGGGTCCCGAATCATAGACGATACAAAACATCTCGATCGACAGAATTCTACGGCGTACTCGTCGACCGACATATTTACTTGGACCAAGTCATGAAACTGACTCTCCAAGGTTTCCAAGGTTTCCAAGGCCACGTCGGGAAAGAACTTCTCCTTGAAAATCTCCTTGAAGGTCTCCCAAGTAAGTCCCTCGTCAGTGAGTCTTGGCTCCATGCGATACGACGTGAGTGCTATATCAAACATCGGACTGCCAGCCGCCTCTATCTACAAGCTCTCCGGAATCTGGGCCAATCGCAGGCTCCTCTCTATATCCTCTAGCCAGTCGCCAGCGTAGAGTATCCCTTCGATACCTTTGAACTCTCGAGGCATCATCCTCTTGAAGTCCACTATAGTGCCTAACCTCTGTTGTTGCTGGCCAGGAAACTGCTGGTGTTGTGCTACTCTCTCCACAGCTTGGAGAGCCACCTGATGAGCATTCTCTATGCTCTCTCTCATCAGCTCTGTTTATGCCTGGTGCGCTTCTGCTTCCATACTCTGAGCCTTAGCTTGTACTCGCTAAGCGTCTACCATGCCCTGGATCAAAGTAAACACCTGTGTCCCGTCAATTGGCACACCTCCAGAAATCAGAGTCGGTGGAGGAGGAAGGTTGTCCGTCACAGCTGCGGCAATCCTCTGAACAGGTAAGGGAGGAGGACCCCCAAAAAGTATAGATACTCCCACATGTACAGATGTAGGAGGAACTACGGATGTCTGTCTATTAGGTGGAGAGGTGGCAGACCCCTCTAACGTTGATGCTCCCACTCTCATAGATCTTGTCTTCGGCGGCATCCTAAAGACAGACCCAAAGAATCAATTAAGGCAATAAATGCGATATCATCAAGGAAGGACAGTAAAGTTCTAAAGAAGCAATATTCAGAAGGAAATAAGGATAACAAGATAAATAGATTGGAGATATTCCTAGTTGTGATTGAGTATTCGCTCTCATCCTAGTATGCTATATCCTATATCCTATCGCAGGCACGCAGTAGTGTAACTAAGAGGTCATACTACCACGTTATCGCACAACTTGCGAAGTCTGACCTGCATGGGCCACCACTAAAAAATATGTCACGACCCACACCCAAAATTTGGGCACGAGTACGTGGGTACGTCCAGCCTACGCTGCAGCATTGGTGGTAGAACGCTGTCTAGGTCATGATAATATCTAAACAATCTCACACGGCCATCCAACTCCATAAGGAGACACGGATAACACAATATAATATGAGCAACATACTCAATCATATAACTATAGCACGATAAGATATCGAAGAAATAAAATAAAATGCAACACAACTCAAAATAGAAATAATCTAACTCAACAATAATATCCAAGTCTCAACAAAGTACGTCGGAGACAAATTCGGTACTAATAAACTGCTAAAAGAAACTGACTAAGATAACTAGTGATTCCGGCTAGACCTCCCGGAATCATAACTGAACTACCAAGTCCAAGTCTGCAGCTACACTCCCTGTGGTCCATAAAATGTCGGACACCAGTCCTCCAAGGCTCAGTCTGGAAAAATATTTCCAGTCAGGATAGAGCAAAGTACATCTCTAATATCAGTTTTATGTCAATGATATAAACTATGTAGCAGTAAATAGATAGAAATATACAAGATGCATATACATGTACAAGAGATATACAATAAAGGAAATACTGTAAATAAATGTGGGAAGAAACAATATGTAAATGAACAAGAATACTATGACTAAGTGTGTGAGTACTAGCTTTAACATGTGATCGGCTTGGGAACTTGTACAGGAATAATGGCCTGGCTAGTCATACGTGTGGTGTATGACCAACACTAATATGTGAACAAGACTTGTACATGAAGGGTATGATCACATATCTACCCTAAAATACTCCCCACCCCCGACTGGTATAGTAGATCCAACCATGGTATGCAATGGGACGAATTCCCTAGGAAGGTAGCAAGTCTCCCCGAAAATCAGTATCTGTACATGCACAAGATAAACAATAAAATAAGACTTGTACAAGATACACCATGAACAAGGAATAACATCTCATGACGAGATCCGGATATACCAATCCGTATAACCATCGTGTCAAGGATATGGATATTTACACTAGATATAATGAACATAGGGGATATCATAAATAAGAAACTATCATAGAATGTACTCGCCTGGGGTCCTTAGCTGTCAATACCAATGTCCTGCTCCTGAAGTCTCGCAGGACGATCCAATAGTCCTAGACACATATAATATAAATACAATATTGCATCAGGTATTACACTAACACATACGATCAAAACACAATGAACTCAGGGCTACGCTAGGTGTGGCACTGGTCAACTAGGGTCAAGTGTGCGTCTAATTTCACGGGTGTCGCGTCTGTAATTGTTGTGCAAAATAGACAGTCAAAATGATACGGGGCTTGCCATTACGTCAGTGTACATGTGGCAGTCAACTAATATCTACATGGTCACAAGTCAATGTAACTACGGGTATCCGTTGGTTACACTTAGGTCATCTAGTACATAGACACATTATACATATCATTAACTAACATATACATTAATATTCATTAATTACAAATATAATATATATATATATATATAATTTAAATAGAATTAATACTTTGTATATATATAAACATATATATGGAGAGATATACAATACGTATATATTTTTAATAGAATTAATACTATATGTAGAAATATAAAATATATACTAAGAAATACTTTATACAATATATATTCATATGAATATATGCTAATTTAGAATCATACTATATATATATATATACCAAAATACATTTAACCTATACTAATACATGTACCATACATACTAACATATACTATGTATGTATATATATACTAATTTAAGAATATACTATATATATATATGTATATATATACCAAGTGAAAATATGCATATACTATATTTATATATATATATATACCAATTTTAATACATACACTATATACATATATATATATATATACCATTACGAACATACTAACATGTACCATATACATACCAATATACATACACCCACAAAAAATGTACGCGGGTACATATACGCAAGGGAAGAGCGCGAACCTGTTTACGTGTACGAGGTCGGCAATGGCGATGGTGTCCACGCGGTTGATGACGACGACGAAGGCGACGATGACAAAGATTACGACGAAGGCGACGATGACGAAGGTGGTGATGCTGGTGGTGGCACTGGCGGTGGAGCCGGGTCGAGGTGGAGCTATGAAGGGAGGTCGAGAAGAACAAGGAAGTCAAGGCAGAGGATGACTGGAGGAACGGGGTAGTGCTGGTCGTCGAGCGGTGATCAGCAGGTCACTGGTCGGTCGAGCAGCAGAGTCGATCGGGTCAGGCGAGGAGGCGGGTCTGGGTGTTGCTCGACGTGGGGGCGGGGATGGTCGATTTTAGCATGGTGATGAGGCGGTGGAGTTGACGATGATGTCCGGCAAGTCGGGTGGTCGATGGCAGCAGCTCGGTTCAGGTAATGAGGCCGGCGGGGACTGTTGCGTCGGGTGGAGAGGCGGTCGGGGATCCGCTCAGGCGAGGGTGGTTCGATGAGCTGTTATATGGAGCGGTAGTAGAACGGTTTGGCCATCGGGGTTGGGCTCGAACGGGTGTGGCGGAGGAAGAGCTCGCGTATGGAAGCAGCAGTAGCCGCCGTGGGAGAGAGCTCGGCCAGGGTGGTGACCGGAGCTACAAGGCCGGCTGGTTTAGGGTTCTGATGATGATGGTGAGAAGTTGGTTTTTCTTTCTTTTCTTTTTTTTCTTTTAAAAGGAGGAGAAGAAGAAGAAGAAAGGAAGAAGAAGAAGAAGAAGAAGAGAAAGGGAAAATGCTATAGGCTACGGTTGGGGTTGTGAGGAGGGAGGAGAGAGAAAGTGGAGAGCTTCCTAGGTTTGGGGATTAGGGCATGCTCTTGGGAAGGGTGTGAGGAGACATTAAATAGGGGATGTGATGGGAGGTGTGTGGTGATGATGAGCCCCATTTTGAATGGGTGGCCAGGATTCGTCATGAGAAAATTACTCATACAAAGAGGGGTTGGGTTGACTAGATAAATAATTAGGGCTTCTCCATTTGGTTTGAATCAATTTGCAAATAAGCCCCCTTAAATTTGGATATTGGCACAGACACATAAAATAATAAAAAATTGGGAGAAGAATTGGTGTTTGGTGTTTTGTAGGGTAAGGGGATATTGTGTGTTTTGTATGGGCTTAATGAATAGGGTATTTGGATTATATTGGGTTAAAATAGGAATAGTCAAAATTGGTATCCCCAATTTAATTAAAGAATAATGCAAGCGATGTTCTAAAATTAGGTTGGGATACAAGTATCATTAGTGAAGAAGACTCAGAACATAATATTATCCTAATTTGGGTTGCATAAAATGGGTCGAGATTGTCACAAATTTTGATTAGAACGCACAATGATACAAAGTTGAATTTTATTTAGAAATTAAATAAATATGTGCGACGAATATTGTGCGGGTAAAATAAAACACAAGAGAGCATAATTATGAGCTACACAAAGGTCATGAAAGGTGTAGGATTGGTGTCAGTCTTGGACCCTTTAACTGGTCCGGCTAAACGGGTTGAGTTCGTATCTCAAAATTGATGGCAATGACACGGGTGCGCGATACAAGATTAAATAATATATTTTGTATACTGGAAGTTGTGCAATTAAATTAGAGCACAAAGGATTATGATTTTGAGTGATGAAAAAGTCCAGCGCCTAAGTTGGCGTGTCAAGTCTAGAATGCAATAACTTGTTGGAAATTATGGGCTAAGGCTGGGCTCCGAATATTGCAACAACGGTAGGGTGTAACAATCACGGTAATTAATTACAACCTCAAATAATTAAATCCTGGATAATACAAATTAAATTCATAACCCTATAATTCGGTCAGGTGTTCATCTAGTGGGCTTCTAGGTCAAGTCTACTAGCTCAAACATTAAGAACACTGTATATAATATATATGTAAATACACATCTCATACAATTATTTAAATTAAATACACATATCATGCAATCATTTAAAATAACTACCACAATATTAATAATATATAAAAAGTCAAAAATACCTCTATTTTTGGAATGTGGTAGTGACAGTAATAGCATTCTCTGTGCCATCAAAATATCTAGGATGAAGTCTAAAAAACCTAACAGGTGTCCTAGAATCTACTCTCCCGCCTCGTTACAGGGCCGTATGTAACACTTTGTTCAATAGGATATTATGATCTTGTAGTATAAGTTGTTGACGTTGCTGTTCTTGATATTGTTGTTGCTAAACCACCATCTGATATTATTGGGCTACCAATATTCCCCTAATAATCTCTATCAAGGCCAGGGTTTCTAGTAATGCCGGTACTATGGGAGGTACAGGAACATCTGGAGCTTATTTCTTTGTCGTATTTATCGTGGGCTCAACTTAGCTTCCGTGTTGGGTTTCTACTGGACCTCATCCCACTCGCAACTCTGCCTCTCTTGTTATTGCAATATCTGGAGGAGATGAAACCCTAAAGAAGATCACAAGAAACATTAAGTACATAACGAGAAGGAACAAGGAAGCAACCAATCTGGGAAATTTTAAGCTGAGTATCAAGGAGCATGAATTCAAAATTTTAAGAAGAATCATGTTTGATTAAGACTCCTATGACCATGATACCCCATAAGTCTGTAAATTAGAGACCTACATGGGCCACCACTAAAATCTTATTATGCACGAGTACCAGAATAAGGAGACGGATATGGTCAGCTACCCCATACAAGGTATTATACGTCGAACGACGATCACAACTGTAACTAGACAAAGGGGTGCATGCTATAATCAGTTCCCTTATGGTCACATGAAAATCTATGTCTTAATCATGACGATCACGGTAATCACGATTGTAACTAGACAATGATAGTAACCATAGAGCATAAATGATAAAGCAATAAGACGTCCAAAATTTTTTATCAAAATATTTTGGAGACCAGTTGTACAAAATAAGAAGCTGGTTGAATAACAACGGTACATGACACTAATTAGCTATAGTCTAATTTATATACAATCATGTAAGAAAACTAAAAATCCAGACATGCGAGCTAAGAGGTGCCGGTGCCGGTGCCTAAATTCCCAAAAGCTAAAATATATAATGATGAGCAGAAAAGAAGAAAATCCACTGATTGTCCTCGGCGGCCATTTTCCTGGAATGCACCATGAGTCGGGAGAAAGTATGTTGGATCCTCGGATGCTGGCTCGAAACTTGGCCATGCAAAACCAGAGGAGTTAGACCCCAAATAGCAAGTACCACAAAGGAAGCATGAAATGGAGAAAAAAAACCTAAACATTAAATATACAATAATATAGGTTTTGTTTCGTAACTTAGGTCCATGGTATATCCTATCACGAAGGCCCAACCCTACAACCAAATAAGGACAATGGGTGAATCCATCACACTATCGCGACTTTTATAAAATACCGCACCATTTAGTGTACGCTCGTCAGAATGCGACAAAACTTATACCATTAGATTCGTGGTATTACGCCAGTCCTGTGACCCAAGTTTCACGCGATTCTGAGACAGTTGACCAAGCCGCATATTTGCTGGCCTACGGTTGACTTTTAGGGCAAATTCGTGTTCAGCTCACCGAAATCCAAAATTGGATGTACCGTTGAGTTTGTATCATTGTTTAGAATTTGTTTGACCTATAATTTGTCTTATTTAGAGACCTTTACCTCTGGCACACTTTTTGGTGGAAAGTGGCCCACATGTGGACCCGCTTTGACCCAAAATAAACATTTTGCCTCTGTGTCCAAATTGGATGAAAGGGTAGTATTTTCTAGCTATCTCGCTTATTCTGGAAACGTTGGTGATATTTATTTCAGCATCCGAAGATATTTATTCGGAGGCCATAATTTCTAATCCTCTGTACTTGACACCTGGACGTTGTCATTGTACTATGATTTACATTCCATATGATGCATGTATTTTATTTCTGTCATTTAGTTCATATATTTTAACTGTTATATAAACTGCGCGTCCAAGAATAACTTGGGTGTATCGACGGTGACGTCGTATTTTATCTTTATTATATATTATGCATGTTGACCTAGTTTTTGAGACCACCACATGATCATAAGGCATTTTTATGTTTCCTTAGCCGTAAAACAGTTGTTATACGAGTGTGAGTCTCATGTAGGACACGAACTTGCCTATCTGGCTGATCACCGATACGTATATGACGTGCGACGGATAGGGATAACTGCTGATAGAGTTGCATGCCAGTAGACCTGGCAGTTATTTAGAGGTATTATTGTGTCATGGATGTGACTTGCTTAGAACATGGGGTGGGGAGAACAACAAGTAAGGCGTTTGGGCTCCTTTGTACTTTTCTTGTGTAACCTGTACGCTCCGCCGGAGATGCGCGGTCATGATGAACCCTATATATTACCTAGCGACCTCTGGCGTTCAAAAGGCGACATGCTTTGTAGGCCCTTGATTCTCTGAGAGAATCATGCCAATCCTATTTTAGCCAGATAGCCCACTTGTTGGAAAGTTGCTCTCAAAATGTATTCACATAGACGGTTAGGCGACCCATTAGATGTTTATTTCAGTACTTTATTGGCATGTTTCTATGTATCTTGTTACGTCCCTCTGAGGACCTGGTCCCTTTCCAGGTGTAGACGATCATGACTATTTGCAGGAGCACGGATCATGACTTGCTACATCGATCTCTTTCGATAAGATCTTCTCTTCGAGCCTCTCTGGTCATTAGTTGTTGTACTTATTTGGTTTCTTTTATATTCTAGTTTGGTAGTGGATTTTTCTCTACCCAACTACTTGTTCTTATCAAATATCTTATACTTGATTCAGTTATATAGTTGATTGGTTATTCGTTTATATTTGATTCTATGGATGAGATTTAGTTATTCCCTGTGACTTATGATAATTATATACCACTTGTGACTTATTGTTCATAATACAGCGTACGTATGTGTTATGGTTTTCATATATTGGAGTTGCCATAATCATACGGCTATCATGCTTACGTATTCCTAGTCCTAGGTATTTTGGAACTGGAGCGAGACAAATTTTTAGTGGTGGCCCATGCAGGTCGAGAGTATATTGTCTCGGTTACGTAACTATACCGAGAAAGCCTGCAAATAGAATTAGAATATAGGATCTCATCCACATTTGACTATGACTCACCTTCCTTCCAATCTATTCTATTTAAATAATTGCATCCTACTTGATTCATGTATTTCCCTAATAGTTCCTTGAGTATAGCCGTCTGCTAGAATATAGGAATCCTTGTTGATAGTATGATAATTAGGGTAACATTCCTACTAAGAATACAACTAGAATATTGGCACATCACTAAGTTTAGAATACCTAATGAACCCCAGTATCCCTTACCTGTAGATTAATAGACCATTATCCCTTGATATATTTATGAAGGACTTGTGAGTAGTATAGACACTACTAGGGTTAGTTAGAAATTTGACCATATTGTTTGACCCTAGTATTGAGGAACCAATAGAAATCCAAGGTTGTATATTAGGACTAAACCTAACATTCATAGTGAGATAATATTAGAACTATAAATTTAGATTCTTGTCTTGGTATTAGCATAACAGTACCTTAGGAAGCCAAGAGGAATAAATATAATACTTTTTCCTTGATCATACCTCGAACACAAAGATTAGCCTACCACCTTCCCCTTTGGAAACTATGATATTATCAAGAGTCTCTCTATCTAATTTTATATCTTGTTCCTCCAAAACCTTAACGCTCGCTATTTGTGCGACGACAAAACTTTTCCTTCATCTTTCAATTCGTGCACATAACCCTTCTGATTGTGGGCCAAGTAATTTCTTCTTATGTTAGGATATATAGTTTGCTAGGATCATAGTTGTTAATCTTAAATTTTAAAATTTTGTGCTTGGTAGTTAGAACTTGTTAGTTTGAGTTGCTTATTTAGATTATGATTTTATGATTACCATTTAGTTGCATATCAAGTAATTTGTTCCACATATCTCATTAAAGTTATATCCTCTCACACTTGAGGGCTAGTAACTTCTCCATTCTTACGATTAATACTTTGTTCTATAAATACTATGATTAAGACTTAAGATGACCATTACCTATATAATGCAATAGGATACCCTAATAGGTACCAAAATCTTTCCCTCGTATGCCTCAACAAGGGTTTCTACTTCATCCTTAATATAGTTACAATATTAGTTAATTCTTTTAAGTTGGGTAGTATGTCTCACAACCTAGTAACACATAGTCCTTTTGACCCATTAATGAAGTATAATTGAATGACACCAACTATAGCCTTCCATAAGAAGATAATGTTTATCCAGATGGTAGAACTAAGAGGCATATACCCCCATTTGGTCGCCTAGAGACTTAGGCAAGGAGTTAGTATGGCAACTGTAGAGGCACAACACCGGACGAGTCTTATCTTCTTTGTGAACTTGAATTATTTTGTACTTTTGCTCATCATAATCCAGCGTACTTATATTTTCTGAACTAGCTCGACTTATGCTGCTATTTTATAGCTTAGTTTTGTAAATTTATTCTTTTATCGAGCTTGTTCATAATATATGTGTTATTGGAGATACCTACTAATATATTGTCTAAATTAGAATCAATGTATTATGGTCTAGCTAACCTTAGTGCTCTTGGTTCGCTCATTGCATGACTACTTTATGCGGATTGATATATAGTTGACTCAACTTATTAGACAAATATACTTGCCCTCTAGGCTGGTCAGAGCATATCATGTCAAGTACATAATTGTTCTAATGTGAACATGCAATTAGGAATTTACCAAAGTAAGATTTCAATCCACAACTACCTTGACAACAACCTTTTGAATTCTTTAATCGCTTTGAACCCCGTACCTGTATTCTATCACCTCTTTCTTGAATTCTTTATTGTTGTTTTCTGTCTTCCCCTATTTCGGAAAGAGGAACGCTCGTGCTTGGTATAAGTTTGATACACGGATAGTACTAGATATACCCCATAGGCCAATCACATTATTTGGTGACTATCTTTTATAATTAAGGGCATATCACATTTGATATATTTGGTGTTAAAATTTTTTGAGGATTGAATAACACGATTAAATAATTTAAGGAATATTTTTCTTAAATGTATAGCCTTATGTGATAGATGGGTAAATTCTAAGTTAGGTAGAAGACTTCTAAGTTAGGTAGAAGATTGCATTATCAACTTGAGGTAATTTCTTTTAGATTGTAATCAAGTAAGATTAGATTGAGAGATTTAAGTCATTTTATAATGTTAAGAATTTTAGAAGAATGATTAAGACGATGAGGATTTAATGAATTTTGAAATCTTGATATTGCAGACCAAATATTTATACTTTGAGCACATGATTTAAATTTTGAATATTGAAGGTTGAATCATCGATGTAAATTTTAAGAATAAATATATAATTGTAGATTTGAACAATTGTTGAATTAGATTTGAAATTTTACAATTTTATGATTGGAATTAAAAGTTGAATTTTGACCCATTGGAAATGTTGTTGAAGGAAATTAAATTTAAAATTTGAAGAGTACAAAATTCATAATTGGAAAATAGGAATAATATTTGATTAGAATTATTTTCTAGAGGAGGTTATGATAGTTGGAGATCATGATATTAAATTTGATGTGGGTTATTTAAATCTTGAAGATGCCATATAGATTTGACTTAAAGTTGGATGTTGATGATTTGAAATTCGAGAATAGATTACAATGGGTTTAATTTTGATTTAAATAGTGGTTATTTTAATTTTTAAGTGATTGCGATGAATTAAAATAGATTTAGTTATTTGAAATTTTTTTATGAGATTGTGATTGACTTGCCTTATATACAAACAAGAAGGATTTAGCAAATTATGCCTTATTTTTAATTTCGAGGACAAAATTCTTTAAAGTTGGGTAGATTGTAAACTCCCTCGTCCAAAAATAGGTATTTTGTGCGTATTTGTATTTCGTGTAATTATTTTAGATTTTTTTCAAAATAAATAAAATCTAATAATTATATTAGGATACTTCATTGTGGTTTGGACATTAATAATATAGGATGACCCCAAAACCTGTATCGCCCTTCATAGAAAGTAGACTATACCAGAGACACTACTTGTAGGATCTTTTTGTGGCACAGAAATTTGACTCCTTGGTGTTAGTATGACACTAGTGTAACAAACATAGATTAAGTGTTAAATATTTAGATAATATATATATAATTTAATTGTGGTTATTTTTTAAACCCAACTTCCTACATTTAGCACCCTAAATTTTTTTGTGCCAAATTTGTACATTTCCTTTTTTGTAAGATGTGCATATTATTTACTATTAACCTATTTTATGGATATCCATTTAATTAATTACTTAGTTAATTAGATAATATAATTATTTAATTTATTAAACTAGGTAATTATTTAATTATTAATTATAAAATATTTTTATAAAATATTTGGTTTTAGTATTTTATTAAAACTTTATAAAGTAATTTGATAGAATTTATTTGGTGTGCCAATAATATTTTTAGGAATTTTCCTCATTTATATAGGTGAATATATGTTAATATGTATATAGTTATTAATAATAATAATAATGATAATGATAATAATAATAATAATAATAATAATAATAATAGTAATAATAATAATAATAGAAAAAAAATATAAAAATAATTAAAAAGAAAAGGAAAAAGAAAAAAAATAACAAAAAAAGCTAAATAAATATATCCTTAACAACCTAAATACTAATACGTAAATCTAACTACAAACCCTTTCCCAGCAGAAGCAACACCCGCCCCCCAAGCGGCCACTTCTCGCCCCCTCTCCCAGAACTCTTTCTCTCCTTCATATATATATATATATATATATATATATATATATATATATATATATATATATATATATATATATATATATATGTATTATAAGCAAAACTCAAAACCCTAACCCTAACCCTAACCCTAGCCACTCGACCCCGACACCGACCTCCGGCGAACGAGACCACCCCTGGCAACCAGCGCCACCTCGCAGCGTCGCCGCCGCCGCTCGCGCCTTCCCCGTCCGCGTGTGTCCGCATGTGCACATTTTTGCCCCATCTTCAAGGTGATGTCTCTCGTCCTTTTCTCGAGCGGTTTATTCATGTAAATTCACAACCTAACCCTCTGGATTTTCATTCAAGCGGGACGAGTTTTCGTTCCCTAGATTAGTCAAAAAATCGACCGAAAAATGACTGGAAAACTGACCAAAACAGTTCAGAATTTTGAATCCAAAATCTCATGTTCAGACCCAATTTGCCATCAACTTGTTTAATATTTTTGAAAACTAATAAAAGGGTTTTTCTTCTCCATATAACCGAAAATTTTTTGTTCTTTTAGTTTTTGTTAATTTGTTCTGTGTACAAAATTATTTAGCCTCCAAATCGATAAAAAACTTGACTTGTTAATATTGAAAAATTGTGATACGGAGTGCGTTCCGCCAAACGGGACTACCTCATCGCGTACCAATTGCACCAAAATGTGCATGTGGTATATCCTGACGTGTGGGCTTTTATGGAAACTGATTCGGACCTGTGTGAGCGTCGGAATCAACATGTATCAGTAAAAAGTCCCCGTATCGAGACTTTTACAAAACCTCGCACCATTTACTGTACGCTCGTCGAAATATGACAAAACTTGCGCCATTGGATTCTTGATATCACGTTCGTCCTGTGATCCAAGTTTCACATGATTCTGAGATGTTGACCAAGCCACCTTTTTTTGGGCCCTACGGTTGACTTTTAGGGCAAATTTGTGTTCGGCTCACCAGAATCCAAAATGGGACGTACCGTTGAGTTTGTATCATCGTTTAGAATTTATTTGACCTATAATTTGTCCCATTTAGAGACCTTTACCTCTGACACACTTTTCGGTGCAAAGTGGCCCACATGTGGACCCGCTTTGACCAAAAATTATCGTTTTGCTCCTGTGTCCAAATTGGACGAAAGGGTAGTATTTTTTAGCTATCTCGCTTATTCTGGAAATGTTGGTGATATTTATTTCAGCTTCCAGAGACATTTATTCGGAGGCCATAGTTTCCTACATCGCACCATTTATGCATGTTGACCTAGTTTTAGGAGACCACCACATGATCATGAGGTATTTTTATGTTTCCTTAGCCGTGACACAGTTTTTACAAGAATGTGAGTCTCATGTAGGACACAAACTTGTATATCTGGCTGATCACCGGTACGTGTGGGACATACGACGGATAGGGATAACTGCTGATAGAGTTGCATGCTAGTAGACCTGGCAGTTATTTAGAGGTATTATCGTGTTATGGATGTGACATGCTTAGAGCATGGGGTGAGGAGAAAAACAAGTAAGGTATTTGGGCTCCTTTGTACTTTCCTTATGCAACCCGTACGCTCCGTCGGAGATGCACGGTCATGATGACCCCTATATAATACATGGCGGCCTCTGGCGTTCAAAGGACGACATGCTTTGTAGGCCCCTGATTCTCCGAGAGAATCATACCAATCACATTTTAGCCAGATAGCCCACTTGTTGGAAAGTTGTTTTCAAAATGAATTCACATAGACGGTTAGGCGACCCATTGGATATTTATTTTCAGTACTTTATTGGCATATTTTTATGTATCTTGTTACGTCCCTCTAAGGACCTGGTCCCTTTCCAAGTGTAGACGATCATGACTATTTGCAGGCGCACGGATCAGGACTTACGACTTTGATCTCTTTCGATGTGGTCTTCTCTTCGAGCCTCTCTGGTCATTAGTTGTTGTACTTATTTGGTTTCTTTTATATTCTAGTTTGGTAGTGAATTTGTCTCTACCAAACTACTTGTTCTTATCAAACATATTATACTTGATTCAGTTATATAGTTGATTGGTTATTCATTTATATTTAATTCTGTGGATGAGATTTAGTTATGTCCTGTGACTTGTGATAATTATATACCACTTGTGACTTATTGTTCATAATACAACGTACGTATGTGTTATGGTTTTCATATATTGGAGTTGCCATAATCATACGGCTAGCATGCTTACGTATTCCTAGTCCTACGTATTTTGGGACTGGGGTGTAACACTATGATAGTCAATTTTCCTAGTCTACTAACAGAATAATCCAATCACAACCAAGCCTAATTAATAATATCGGCCAATCACTTGTACGACTTGCTAATTGTGGAGTCTGAGGTTATCTGATAAAATGAATAATAGGTATTCTCATATCATGCCATTGCCGAACATAAGTTGACTGAACCAATAGATGATTATAAAAATACCTCACGAATTGAACCATTTATCCGTAGGGCCACTGCACTAGATCACGATATTAGCGGTTCTATTTTTCCTATAGTGAAACAGTGGCTCAATATTATTTATAATAGGTCAGATACTGCGTAGATGTTATACAGTATCTGTGGTGGCCAACCCAAAGCATACTAAAATAAATCTATATAGAAAGTTTTGTTGGAATGATCTCGGGATACTGTTTTATCCCAATGTTACTATCACTTTTAGTTGCTTAATTAACCCTATATTGTTTTGAAATCTCATAATATGGACACATGAGAATTTCTTTTAAAATATCGTACAAAGTATGGACACACTAGATACGAATCCATAGAAATTCAATCTAGATTCACCCAAGCATTTATACAACATTCAATAATCAAAATCCTAGCTATGCTTTTGTACTTGACTAGCATATCATGCCCGTGCTGCGAGAAAAGTATATATCTAGTATCACACGTTCAGGAATTTGGAAGCATTCTCGATGCATAACCCAAATATAAATTATTTAATGCGTAACACGGTATGTTGCACCATGGTACATATATCATGAACAATATCAGGCAATAATTGTATAAGCATGGATACAATATTCGTGTCCAATTACCAAGATCATAAGCATGAGTTCTAGCACATGGTCGGGTAACTGAGTCCTTTCTCCCCTATGATTATAATACAAGCAATAACCAAGATCAACCACATAGAGGATGATAAGAAATATTATAAATAAAATAAATAATCTTAAGAAGAAAGTACTACGTGTACACAGGGAGTCACTAAGGATAATACATGTCTAAGTCATGCACAAGAAGGTTCGGCCGCATGAACCAACTGGCCGCATGTTCTAACCTTGCCGCATACTCATCCAGGCTTCATGCTCTGGCAAAAGTCCACTACTTGGGACAAGTGCCGAAGTAATGGACAATGAATGAAGTATCAGGAAAGAGACATAAAGGAGATTGATATGATAAGGCATTAGTGTCAGAGAGGAAAAATTAAAGCACAAAAAGTCGTACAGAGATATGCACCCAAAAGAAGAGACGCATGGCTCGTGGCCGCATAATCTCCTGGACGCATGGAGTTATGCTTTAGTGAATTTTCATGCATTCAAGGTACTACACGTCTGACTTTTGAAAGTATACATAAAGAAGATATGCGTCCAACATGATGGGGGCATGTTGGAGGGGCGCATGTTGCTGGGCTGTATGGTACTCCATCATCCTAGAATAGCAAGTTTGACCATAGAAAAACTCTAAGAATACGAAAAACTTGTTCTGCCATAAAACCTTATCTCAACTCCAAATCAGGTGGCCCAAAAGCCAAATTGCTCAAAATGAAGTGCTACATCACATAAAACAATAAGTTTTCAAAAATAATAAGTTTTTTGAAGATCAAAAACCAAGAAAAACTCAAGAACACCTATACTCATAAAAATTCAGATCTACACTATTCCATCTACCAAATCTCAAATATCAAAGTTCTAAACATTCTTAAAATCACACAATAAACATAATAGGGTAATAATATGGAGGATTTTTCTATTTCTCAGGCAACGTATACTTGCCTATGGAGGGAGGAAAACCCCAAGAGAGAGAAGGAAAAGAAAGAATGAAGAGGGAGAGAGAAAGAAGTTAGGTTATATAGTTAGGGTTTGAGATTTTGTCCATGGGTTCAACTCATGACAAACCAACCCAAAACATAAACCAAGAGCCAAGACAAACAAAAGAATGAGTCTAGTCTCCAGCACCCAAATAAATAACACGCCAACGAGAAATAATTCGCTCCCAATACGTATACTGGGAACGGAGAGTGACATCTAATATAAAATTAAACAATAGTAAAATAACAAAAATACCTCGCTCCCAATTCTAGGTGGTTACAATCCTACCACATAACTAAATTTTAACCTCGAAATTTAAAGATGGGTCTACTCCTCTCTAGGTCACAACACTCGATCTACGGATATCCAATATAAAATTATCAAGCAAACCATTTTAAAGAAGTGATTCATTATTATAAAGCATGCATGGTTATGGTCTATATTTGTCATGATATTGCAGTCTCTATCAGAGGTATACTACTAATTATATTATAGCACAAAATTACCAATACAAACTATAAGGTACTAAGAAATCAAGCAGATCAATAGATGGAATAGGAAGGGAAGAAAAGAACATAACATAACCTACTAATCCATCCCATTAGCATCGGTCTTCTTGACCGTCATCACAAAAACCAAGCCCTGCTAGGGTGTCTCCCTCTACGTGTGTTGGGCAATTTTTTGTGCCACATCCATGGGTACACCTCCTAAGGAGCAATTGGTATGAGCAATAGTTCCTATATAAAGAGCACATACTCTGATACCAATTGAAGGACCGTGAGGCAACTCTAGAGGGGGATAAATAGAGTACAGCAGAATAATCTACCCAATTAAAAATTAAGCAGAGTGAAGGTAGTAAATAACTAACAGTGTAATACAATATAATAAAGTAAGAGAAGAGAGAGAAAACGTAAACACCACGATGTATACTGGTTTTTCTCTAAGAGGACTAGTCTAGTCCCGAGAACTCTTGCTCGAAGTTTTACCCACTATAATCAACAATAGTGAATCACAAGATTTGATCTGAAGTCTTGCCACTTCTTTATACTACGAGATTTGATCCAAAGTCTCACAACTTCACACACCACGAGTTTTGATCTAAAGGCTCGCAACTTTACACAAAACTGGACCTTCATGAACCAAGCTCTTTACAATTTTGTAGAATTCTAGATCGAGACCGCACTTGGCACTCAGAAGGCTAGGGAGTTGATCTTGGAGATGGAAAGTTTAAGGCGAAGGGGTGTTGCTCACTAAAGGATTGAAAGATTAAATGCTTTGTTGATTCAATGTTGTGGGAATTTTAATCATATTTATAAGGTATGGGTGTGCAAAATTTGGCCAGAGTTCGGATGAGATTTAATTCAAATTTTTGAACGTTGGGCCAAGAAATCAGGATCTATTTAAACTGGTTGATTTCATACCAAGAGGGTAATCGAGTTCGGTGCAAATTCGGGGCAAATTTGGTCTGAATTATGTTTTCTATGCTGGTAAGGTTTGGGTTGAATATAGACTGATTTATGGATAGGTTCATGGATTTATTTGAGTGGACTTGGATTATGCCAGTGCGAATCGATGTACATAAGTCCTATACTCAAATAAAATATCAAATTATATATGAAAACCAAGGGCATTGATGAAGCCAAACTTCTGAAACATCTGCTTAGTTGAAGATGCTTTTTCCCTTGACGGTAGTTATCCAAAGATAACCAGATCTGGGAATCCCCGGGTGAGAGACTCCAGATAAGTCGTAGGTGGTTGGACAAAATCTTCATGTATAACGCCATCTTTGGCTCATCGTTATATAGCATATGTCCATTGTTACTCTTATTTATTGCTTTCTACAAGTATATGTTAGATGAACAAGGAAATATACAGAAGCAAATATTACATATCTGGACAATGCTGAGTTTAAGTAGAAGATACTATATTGATTGATCGATTACCATAATGATAAACTTAATAGAATAGCCATATTCAAAAACTCAAAATAAATATTGTGCAACAGTCACATCTACACAATATTCTGTACACAAATAGTATTCAGTATAAAAGACTAATGTCAATTGAAAATAAAATGAAACAAAATGCAACATGTAAACTAAAAGTAGAAAGTGCGACATCAGCGACAGCCATCAAGAGAAATCATCAAATCCCATAAAACTGTCAGTCAACTATGCATCATCACCAGTCGTAGGGTCGTCAGCAGTCCGGTTTGGATCATGGTAAGCAGCATCTAGATCAAAGTACTGCTGAGCATTTGGATCATCAATTCTAGGGCTAGAACGAAGAGGGTGCCTAATCAGATGAATAGGACCTGAAGGTTCTTGGGCCATACTCCACTGAATGTTAGAAAGAGTATTCCCAATAGCTTGGGCATGATATGTAGATCAAAAATCTGAAGCTCTGTAATGATTTTCCTGACGCTTAAAATGATCGCCCTCATGTTTGAATCTATCGGGAAGCATCTCATGAAGATAGTTAAGAGTCACTGCAGATGCAGGAGGTTCTGGAGCAGGAGGTACAACAGGTGCAATAGCAATGGGAGTCTTATCAGAACTTGAACAAACATCACCGGCAGAAGGAAAAGTTGGAGCAGTTCTACAAGCCTTGGTCAAAAAAGTTGGCTCCTTTAGGAAAGGACAAAAATTCAAAGGGATATCAAACCTCCTAAAGATTTTGGGCAAGTACATGGCATAAAGTAAGTTACGCCCTTTCTTGCGACATTGGATCATAGCATGAATCATATTCTTCGGAAGACTAAAAGGAATGGAGAAATGGAGATGTTTGAGAGAAGTCATCTCTAAGTAAGTGATCTCGTCAGTAGATCCTTTCTTAGGCATGATAGCAGAAAAGACTATACGAAGGAGTTCATAGAAGTGCTTGTTTAGATAACTAGCATAAAGTATTTCAGGAGGATGAGGATAAGGAGAACACAAGGAATCCGCAAAGGACTAAAGTGTCATTTTGTTCTCGAAATTGAATTTTGTAATGCCATATTGAGCATTTTCCTCATTTGGAATATAAAATTCGCTCAAATCGTCATCATTGAATTCAATCTCGATATCGCAGACACTAGAAATAATAGATCCTTATGAAGAAGTCATTTTGAAATAAAATATTCTAATAGCATTAAGCTAAACATGATTACAAGATTGGACAAGTTCATCAAGTGATAAATCTCTAAAAATAGATCGATATTCATGAAATATAGTAAAACTAAATGGGTTTCCGGGACAAACTTTCCTTTTTTGGAAGTCATCAAACCATTCAATCAATGTTTTTAGGTTCCTAAAACGAAAACCATCGAATGTCCCTTCTTCGGGCAAGGGTGGACTAAATAAAGATTAATATGCTTTCTCATGAGGAGGATTAGATGAGGATTCCTCATCTACTTTTCACTTTTTCTTCCCAAAAATTCTATGAGCCATTAAAATTAAAAATAGAGAAGAGCAGAGAAATATATATCAAAATAAAATGAAAACACGAAAGAGAAACTTGAAACAATAGCAAATCTAAATTTTGGAGGGTTGAAAGCTCTTGATTGGATAGATTTATAGGGTTAGGGTTTAAGTTCCTATGGTGTTAAGATAGGAAGAAGATGAAGAAAAGGTGGCCTTCTAGGTTCTGGAAAGATATGAAGAAGTAGATTACAATATATGAATTGAAAACATTTTAAAGTGTTGGTCCAGTCAGTTCTGTTCTAAAACTTAAAGGGACTGAGTTCCCCTGAACTCGGACAGAGTTTGGTCCGAGTTCGATTTTCTAGGTTTCAAAATTGCATATATGATATTTTGTTGGAAAAATATTCCATTAAATTATTTTTCTATAAAACATTTAATCATCTTGGGTTAGCTGTAGGGGCCGGATCCCAACTACCGGTGGTATGAAGACGCTTAAATACCGTGTCGCTTAAGGCTATTTAGGCCTAGTTGACTGAAAGGCCCTTTTGACGTGTACCCAAAATAATCTCGATTTTAAAGACTTTTTAGATTAACAAAAATATTTTAAGAACATATAACATATGAAGCATGAACTGAATCAAGAATCCCTAACTCACGAAGAATATAGTTGAAGCGATCCTCAAATAGGAATTTCGTAAAGATTTCTGCCAGCTAATGTTCTTTGTCAATGAATTCTAAACATATATCCCTGTATAACTGATGACCATGAAAGAAATAATGACGTATATCCATATATTTAGTGCATAAGTGACATACATGGTTCTTAGTGAGATTAATCGCGCTAGTGTTGACATAGTAAATAGGAATATTTGCAAATAAAAGATTGTAGTTTTTTAAGGTTTGTTTCAACCACAAAATTTGTGCACAACAATGTCCTGCAACCATGTACTCTACTTCAGTAGTTGATAATGCGATAAATTTTTATTTCTTACTAAACTAAGAACTAAAGTTTTTTTCTAGAAAATGACACGTACCACTAGTACTTTTACGATCAACTATGCATCGAGCAAAATCGGCATATGAATAACCGATAAGGTTAAAAGACATTATTTTGGGATACCATAAGCCGACTATTGAAGTTCCTTTAAGGTATCGAAAAATACGCTTAACTGCGCACAACTGTGATTCCTTAGGATTATCTTAAAATTTAGCACATAAACAACTACTAAACATAATATATGTACGACTAGCAATTAAATACAATAAACTATCAATCATACCTCGATACTTACGTTGGTCAACTGGTTTACCATTTTTATCATTATATATTATTTATGAACAATACGAAGAGTCAAATATAAACCTACGTGTCCATGTCAAAGTGTGACATGTACAAAGTCCTGTGTCGGAGGGAAAACTCCCAAATCAACACGTATCACCAAATTGTTGGGATACGACCTACACGTACCAAATTGTAGACACGATACTAGCCCCAAACACACAAGCATTTACCAAATTGATCTATAGGACCAATTGACACACACAACAAATATCAATCTCGGAATTTCTCCAAAATTGACACAAAAAACACCATAACTTTCTCAATAGGCCTCCTATGAACACAAAACCAAATCCTATGGGTAGCCTATGCATATGGGTTGATTTTTTATGGTTAAATCTCAAATTTAGAATCTAAATAAAGAGAAAAAACTGAATTGTATCTATTGGGAGATGGATTCTCAATATAATCTCCAATTGTGATAAAATTGCCTCCAACTTGTAGATCCTTGCTCCTTTTTGTAGATCCTTGCTTTCTTCTTCTAGATCCTTGCTCTACTAGCCTCCAATGATAATTTGAGAAGGGATTGGAATAAAATTTGGTAGAAAAATGAAGTAGAAATGAAGGAATTTGGTTGAGGAAGATTCTAGATCTAGTTTTGAAATGAAAAGAGGAGAGAGAATTTTTCTCCCTCTTTTAATATAGGTCGGCCCCTTTTCCCCTCCCTCAAGTTATTAGGAAATATCCAATATACCCCTTGGGGCCTCTCATGAAGAAATAATTAAGGAGGGAAGCTTCTAGTCTAGTGGTTTAATTAATTTAATCCATCTCCTTAACAATGGGCTTTCTAAATGGGCTAAATTCTAACCAATTAATTCATGTTGGTCCATGAGTCTAAACTAAACTAGTTAGGTCCAATAATATAAGTCCAAAATAAATAACTATCATCTAACAATAATTAAATAATACAACAAATAATTATTTATCATGTACAAAATTTAATTAAATATAAAATTACTAAAATACCCTTTCCTAGAAAATGTGGTAGTGACAAGTCTATCCTCCTTAAAATAATTTTGTCCTCAAAATTCAAAGAGAAAAACTACCATCAGAAAATAATAGAACATAGCAAAAGAATAGAACCAAAGAACAGAACTACTATGAAAGATCATAACAAAATTAGGAAAGAATATACCTCAAATCACAAACAAATATGGATAACGCTCTCGCATTTCATCCTCTCTCTCCCAGTTAGACTCCCCAGGGAGTGATGCCTCCAGGTACGTGCACCAAAGGAATAGTCTGGTTCCTCAGCACTTTCTCTCTCTGATCCAGAATCTCAACTGGCTACTCCGGATAGCTAAGAGTAGGGCCCACCTCTATCTCCAAGTGATCCAAGATATGAATAGGATCTACCACGTATCGTCTCAACTGTGACACATGAAATACGTTTTGCACTCCCTCCAATGCAGGTGGCAAGTCTAGTCTATAAGCAACTGCACCGACCCTCTCTAGAATAGTGAAAGGTCCGATGAATTGCGGACTAAGCTTTCCGCCTCCACCGAAGCGAATCGTGCCTCGTGTTGAAGAAATCCTCAGAAATACCAAACCACCCACCTATAATAAAATACTACCTTAAGAACTTAATCTATAACAAACAACCAAGAACAAGCACAAAACAAAAATCTAAACTATACCTTGAACTCCAAAGGTCTCCGGTGGCTATCGGCCCAATGCCGCTGTCTGTCCTGTGCCACTCGAAGTTTGCCTCTAATCAAATAAACCTTCTCCGCTGTATCTACAACCATCTCTGGTCCAAGCAAAACTCTCTCTCCAATATCGTCCCAAGACAAGGGAGTACGACACCTTCGACCGTACAGAACTTCAAAAGGTGATATCTCTATACTAGCCTGGTAGCTGTTGTTATAAGCAAACTCTACCAGATAGAGATGGTCCTCCCAAGAACCCCCGAAATCTAGTACACAAGTGCGTAACATATCCTCGAGAGTCTGAATAGTCCTCTCTGACTACCCATCTGTCTGGGATGATATGTAGTACTGAACTTGAGTTAAGTGCCTAAACTCTCCTACAAACTCCTCTAGAAATAAAAGTGAAACGACTATCCCGATCTGTGACTATGCTGATGGGAACTCTATGTATCCTAACGATCTGCCTCACATACATCTCTGCCAGCTTCTCCGTAGACAAACCCACCTTGAAAGGCAAAAGTGGGCCGACATGATCAACCAATCAACGATGACCCAAATCGCATCTTTCCCTCCTGGAGATCGTAGAAGTCCGGACACAAATTCCATAGTAATGTGCTTTCACTTCCACTCTGGAATGGGTAATAGCTGAAGTAAACCTCCTGGCCTTTGCCTCTCGGCTTTCACCTGCGGGCACACTAAGCATCTGGATACAAACTGTGCCACTTCCCTCTTTATGCCATACCACCACACACACTCTCGCATATCCTGATACATCTTGTTGGCACCTGGATGTATGGAATACTGAGGGCGATGCGCTTCCTGTAATACCTCCTTACGTAGCTCCCTCCTAGGCACACATAATCTAACTCTATGCCTCAAAGATCCATCCTCAGCAATGGTAAAATCATCCTCCAATCCTACTCTCATCTGAGCTCTGATATTCCTCAGAGATGCATCTTCATACTGTGCTACCTTAATCCTGTCCATCAAATCTGAATATATCTGTAATTCCCATATCTGCATAGTACAACCAGGAACTATCACCTCGATGCCCAAGCTCACCAAGTCCTCCAAAAAATATCAATCATGCGTCAAGAACATAGCTATCGGATACCTGCTCAAAGCATCGGCAACTACATTAGCTTTCCCAGGATGATATTGCAAAGATATATCAAAATTACTCATCAGTTCCAACCACTGACGCTGCCTCATGTTTAACTCCTTCTGCATGAAAACGTACTTCAAGCTCTTGTGGTCTGTGAAGATCTCCACACGCTCTCTGTACAAATAATGTTTCTACAACTTCAGAACGAATATGACTGCTGCCAACTCCAAATCATGGGTAGGATAGTTCTTTTCATGATGATGCAATTGCCCGGATTAATAGCCAATCACTTTTCCATTCTGCTGAAGAACACAATCCAAACATTTCCCCGATGCATCACTATAAATAGTGAAACCTCCAGACCCTGATGGCAACTTCAAAATAGGAGAAGACGACAACCTCCTCTTTAATTCCTCAAAAGCAACCTGGCAATCCTCCGTCCAAACAAACTCTATATCCTTTCTTGTGGGTCTGTTCATTGGCTCGACAATCCTCGAAAAATCTTGTACAAACTTCCTGTAGTAGCCTTCCAATCCCAAGGAACTCCGGATCTCTGCTACCAAACTCGGGGTCTTCCAAGATTCTACTGCTGCGATCTTTTTCGGATCTACTGAAATACCATCACCAGTCACAACATGCCCCAAGAACTCTATCTTGTCCAGGAAAAACTCATATTTGGACAACTTCCCATACAGCTTCTCCTTCCTCAGCACATCTAACACAATCCTCAAATGCTCCTCATGCTCCTTCGGTATCTTCGAGTATATGAGTATGTCGTCGATGAACACCACCACAAACTTGTCAAGGTACTGATGGAACACCTTGTTCATCAAATTCATAAATATCGCTGGTGCATTAGTCAACATAAACGGCATCACCATAAACTAGTACTGACCATAACGAGTTCTAAAAGCAGTCTTCGGTATGTCCACCGGCTTCACCTTTACTTGATGGTAACCTGATCTCAAATCTATCTTAGAAAATATCTTCGCACCACTCAACCGATAAAATATATCATCAATCCGTGGCAAGGATACTTATTCTTGATAGTGAGATTATTCAAAGCCCTGTAATCAATGCACATGCATACCGATTCATCCTTCTTCACTATAAACAATACCGGGGCTCCCCATGGTGAAGAACTCGATCTGATAAACCCCTTATCCTGTAATTTGTCCACATGCTTCTTCAGCTCGACTAGCTCGCTGTTGTTTACTCTATAGACATGCTACAAAATTAGTTTCGCACCTGGCAATAAGTCTATAGAGAATTCAACATCTCGATCTGGCAAAAACCATGGCAATTGCTTAGAAAACACATCCAAGAACTCTGCTATCAATGGATACGGCAACTCCTTGTCTTCCACCATAGCTCCACAAATAATGCCTTCTCTCTGCTCTGCAGCTCCTCTAGCAAACTCGAACTATGGCTCTCTTGACGGACCAAACAAAACTCTACCTCCTCTATAATCTATGCTAGCATGGTGCTTACTCAACCAATACATCCCGAGTATAATGTCGTAGCTCGAAAGTGGTATTACAAGTAGATACACACTCAACTGCCGGCCTCCCAGAGTAACTCTCTGATCCTCGCAAATATTATTAACCAGGATAATGCCTCCCCCGGTCATGATCTTGCAAGTCCTAAGCAAAGACTCAGCTACCAAACCATGCTTCAAAGCAAAAGAAACAGATACAAAACTATGGGAAGCACCACTATCAAAGAAAGCTAAAGCTGGAATCGAATCAATATAGCACATGATGTAAGACACTCAAGAAAAGGACAGTTTAAGAGATCAAGTATCAATATCAAAGGAGAATAGTTGAATCAAAAGAATTTTTTTAGATGTGATTGAGTATCCTCAGCCTATAGCCTATATCCTATCGTAGGCTCACAATAGTACAACTAAATCGTCACACTACCACGATATCGCATAACTTGCAAAGCTAGACCTGCATGGGCCACCACTAAAAATATGTCATAACCCGCACCCGGTGTAAGAGTATAAGTCGGAAACAACGCCCATCCTACGCTGCAGAATCGGCGGTAGAATATTATTTAGGTAATCTATCTAACAATAAAATAAACCACCAACAATGATAATATACTCAAGCACATATCTAATATGGAAATAGGCACGAACCAGAAAAAGAATAAGAGTAGTCACATACAACTCATGAGTCTAAAATAATACATCAATGAGTCTGAAAGAAATAATAAAATAAGTTGGAGACAAATCTAGTACAAAAGAATACTAAGAAACTACAAAACCCGGGTCAACTATCTCATTTTGGATAAGTCCCTCTTGAGCTAGGGCCTCAGACACTAGACCCACAATATCCTGAGGTCCATAATAGGTAGGGTACCACTCCTCAGTGTCATTTAAAAAAATATATCCAGTCAGGAAAGGAGCAGTGTATATCTATAACAGCAGTTCTAATCAATGATAAAAACTTTGTAACAGTAAATAGATGTGAATATACAAGATGCATAATAGATACGAGAGATATATACAATAAAAAAATACTGGAATAAATACAATAATGAACAATATGCCAATGAACAAGAATACTAATGACTAAGTGTGAGATTACTAGCTTTAATATATGATCGGCTTGGGAACATGATACAATATATATGGCCTGGCTAATCATACGTGCAGCGTAGGATCAATACTATTCAATAACAGTACTTGATACAATAGGGGTAATGATCATATATCTACACTAAAGTACTCCCCACCCTCGACTGGTATAATAGATTCAACCATGGTATGCTATGGCACGAGATTCACCAAGAAGATAGCGACTCTTCCCGAGAATCAGTGTCTGTACATGTACAAGATAACCAATAAAACAATACTTGCACCATATACACCATATACCAAGGAATAACATCTCATGACGAGATTCGGATATACCAATCCGTGTAACCATAGTGTCAAGAGAACATGGATATCTACACTAGATACAATGAACATAGAGGATATCATAAATGAGAAACTATCAGAGAATATACTCGCCTGAGGTACAAAAAATAGTCTCACAGATGTCTGACACGGTGCCTCGAAGACCTAGATTTGGAATACAATATTAATACAAAGTTCTGGGAAGAAAATAGGTTAAATTAGTCAATTTTTAGGTCAATAAGTCAATTCTAAGTCAAAAGTCAAAGTAGGTCAACTATGGTCAACTACCTATTTCTAGGTTGCTCAAGTCTAACAGAAAAATATTGGTTTCAAGATACTAAGTCTAAACTATAAAAACCATATCCTAATTATTACGATACCGCATCTCCTGATACGTAATCCCATAGGTAAAATATCCCATATATAAGCCAAACTATTATTAATAATATAAAAGCCAAATTATAAACATTAATTAGGTATCGTGGTTTTGAACCAACTTGGTATCTCAACAATAATTCAAAAACTTGATACCCAAACCCAATATCTTGGTATTCCCAATTACCTTGGTTCCTCAAGGTAATACTCAATACCTTGTTATATTAACAACCCGTAATATATATATATACATACTACCTTATTTATTATACATATACTATAATGTAATTAGCAATTTAGGAGACACATTACTTATATATTAATACTAATATATATATATATCTATACATATACATATATATCTAACTATATATATATATATATATATATATATAAACTGCCAAACTGTCGCTAAAACTATTCCTGCTGTCACTGAAAGTTGCTGTTAATATTAATATATTATTATTTTAGTGACAGCTTCCTGCAGTGTCGCTAAAAACTGTCACTAAAGCCCCTGATACGCTGCTGTCACGCTGTTGATACGCTGTTGTTTCAGCGATAGTTTTTCTGAAACTGTCGCTGACTGCTGTCACTGCTTCCTGCTGCCGTTGCTGCTGCTTTTTCGCGACAGATTGCTGTCGTTGTTGCATCCGCTGCTGCTGCTGCTGCTGTGTTGTTTTGCTGCTGTCGCTGTTTGGCTGTTGTCGCTATTTTCAAAAGTTGTTGTCGCTATAAATATATATATATATCTACAATATATATATATAATAACATATATATATATATATATATATATATATATATATATATATATATAACCCACATAGTATATATATATATATATATATATATATACATAATTACTACTAATAACTATACATACACCCTCACCTAGTATTATGTACATAATAACTATATAGTAACATACACACACATACATAGTAATATATATAGATAACTATACTTGTATGTATATGTATATATAATCATATAACATACATATATAAATATAAATATAATAACATATAAATATTTATTTTAAACATATGTATATATCTATACATGCTCCAATATATATATACTTACACAATAATACATATAAAAATATAGTATCATATATGTACATAGTTAAAACTATATAGAATATATGTACATAATAAATATATATAATAATAATATCATACATATATATAGTAACATATATATAAAACAACATATATACATATTTATACATACTATATATGTATACTATAATATATATATATATATATATATATATATATATATATATATATATATATATATATATATATATATATATATATATACATGTAGAAGAATAGCTACATACAATATATACACATATAGTACATACATAATACATAGATCTAAGACACAATAATATATAAATATTGCCACAACAATATATATATATGCAATATAATTACATCACAATGATAAGAGAAATAGATCTAAGATTTAAATTATACCAACACATAGATCGTATCACTCCGTATCCGACTAGATCTAGGATACGCTTGCGACACGAGTCCACCACACATCCAAACGTACCCCAAAGGACACAAACAAGTCATATATATTATTTATGAACAATACGAAGAGTCAAATATAAATCTATGTGTTTGTGTCAAAATGTGACATGTACAAAGTCTCGTGTCGGAAGAAAAATTACCAAATCAACACGTATCACCAAATTATTAGAATACGATCTACACGTACCCAATTGTGGATACGATACTTGCATACAAGCACATGCCAAATTGATCTATAGGACCAATTGACACACACAACAAATGTCAATCTCGAAATTTCCCCAAAATTGACACAAAAAGCACCATAACTTTCTCAATAGGCCTCCTATGAACACAAAGCCAAATCCTATGGGTAGCCTATGCATATGGGTTGATTTTCTATGGTTAAATCTAAGATTTAGAATCTAAATAAAGGAAAAAAACTGAATTGTACCTATTGGGAGATGGATTCCCAATGTAACCTCCAATTGTGATAAAATTGCCTCCAACTTGTAGATCCTAGCTCCTCTTTGTAGATCCTTGCTTTCTCCTTCTGGATCCTTTCTCCACTAGCCTCCAATGGTGATTTGGAAAGGAATTGGAATAAAATTTAGTAGAAAAATGAAGTGGGAATGAAGGAATTTGGTTGAGAGAAATTCTAGATCTTGTTTTGAAATAAAAAGAGGAGAGAGAATTCCTCCCCTCTTTTAATATAGGCCAGCCCCTTTTTCCCTCCCTCAAGTTATTAAAAAATGTCCAATATACCCCTTGGGGCCTCTCATGAAGAAATAATTAAGGAGGGAAGCTTCTAGTCTAATGGTTTAATTAATTTAATCCATCTCCTTAACAATGGGCTTTCTAAATGGGCTAAATTCTAACCAATTAATTCATGTTGGTCCATGAGTCTAAACTAAACTAGTTAGGTCCACTAACACAAGTTTAAAATAAATAAATAACATATAACAATAATTAAATAATACAACAAATAATTATTTATCATGCACAAAATTTAATTAAATATAAAATTACTAAAATACCCTTTCCTAGGAAATGTGGTAGTGACAGTTATTTTTAACAGTACGGAAGCAAACAGATAATTTTCGATGATGGAAAAAGAGAGCCAAACCTAAAAACAGATATATGGCCATAATAGTTGGATATTTATTTATTTTATTATTATACCTGCTTATTTTGTTATGCATGTTTATTATTATGTGTTTATTTTCTATAAACTAAGCCCGCGTTAATAATAGACAACATGGATTTACGTCAACTAGTAGAAAAACCCTCATTGTTAAATAACTAAGTGGGGGCAGGAATTTATTTAGTATAAATTTTATGGTCTCCATTACTGGTTTGTAGGTGATGTACTTATACTTGCATGTTGGCTTTAGTGCCTTCCTCCATATTGGATGTGTATAATTACGGATCACCAGTACAAACTTCAATTGGGATACTTTTAGAAAGTTGCCTAGTGTTTGTTTACTTCTACATCTGTAGGAACACATTACGAAGTAATTGACTTAGTATTAAGTAATAATGTAAACTTAGATACAAATAATGGTAACCTTTCCATCGGAGTCACTACTATTTTTTATAGGACCAAAGCAAAGACCAACAAATTAATTTTATTTGTCATAAAGTTAAATTGTAGGATAGAAAATTAATAGAAAAAGTCTCATTGGACAAATATTAAATTAGTATATGTCCATACAATCATGGCGTACTAAATTCATGGTTTTTAAGGTATTGGTGAACTTTTTATTATTGTTTTAAGGGAACCAATATTTATTTAGTTCACAAAGTTTTTGTCCTAAATAATTATTATTTATGTTATTCTCAAGATTTTAAAATTGGGTTCATTTAGTCCACTTAAGGTGATTCTTAAAGAAAATAAACTTACTGGCCCTAATTACATTGACTGGTAACGTAACATGGATATTGTCGTAACTACTAAATACTACAAATATGTACTCCATGAGGAATGTCCTCCTAAGCCTGATGTGAATTCTAAAGAAGAGGTCAAAGAGGGTTATAAGAAGTGGAACAGGGTAAATGAGATAGCACAGTGTTACATTCTGGCATCTATGTCAAATGTGTTGCAACATCAGCATTAGGCCATGGCCAAAGCTTATGACATGATGTAGAACCTCAAGGAACTCTTTGGACATCAGAGCAGGAAAGCTAGGCAGTTTGCTATGAAGAGTTTGATGAATACGACCATAGCTGAAGGGACGCTAGTAAGGGATCATTTTCTCAAGATGATGGGTCATCTGAATAAGATGGAGATCCTTGGAGCTAAAATTGATGGAGAAACCCAGGTCGATTTCATTCTTGGGATTGTCCCTAAAAGTTTTAACATATTTTTCCTAAACTCCAACCTGAACAAAAGGTGGTACAGTTTGGTAGAACTTGCAAAAAAAAAAACATCAGGATGTTGATGATCTCAAGAGACAGAATGGCCATATTTATGTTACTGAAAAGTTTTATACTTCTAAGCCAAAAGGCGATAAGAAGAAGAATAATATTCAAAAATAACCAAATTCAGCAAAGAAGGGCATGGGACCTCAAGGCGCTATAAAAAAGCCGAAAGACAAGTGTTTCAAGTACAAAGGGTCAGGAAATTGGAAGAGTGATTGTCTACTTCTCAAATAAGGGAACAAAGAAGGTATATCTCATTTACATGTAGTTAAAACATATTTAGCGGTGTTATCTATCGGCACCTTGTGTGTAGATACATGAGCCAATAATCATGTTTGTAATTCATTACAGGGGTTCCAGGAACCCAGCGGCTTAGTGATGGAGAGATATGCTTGTTCATGTGTGACGCTACAAAAGTAGCAGTCGTTGCAGCAGGAGATGTTATTTTATCTTTTGGTAGAAATAAGTCTTTGGCATCGTGAGATTTTCTGTTTGCACCTTCACTTAGAAGGAGTTTAATTTCTATTTCAATTCTAGTTAAGTATGGATATTCAGTTTAGTATAATAACCATATTTTTATTAAAAAAATAAGCATTTTAACTATTCTGGTGCATTAGTCGATAATTTCTATGCATAAATTATATTTCACCCATAATGCAACTTATGGAAATGGATAACACATATTCTAACTTAAAGAAGAGAAAAGAATCTTCTTGTATGAACCAAACATATCTTTGGCACTAGCGATTGGGAGATATTAATCTAAGATGTATACAAATAATGGAAAAGATGGACCTTTGAGTTCATTAGAAGCGAAGTCACTTCCAGTCTACGGATCCTGCTTGGAAAGTAAAATGACCAAAAGGCCTTACACGACAAAGGAGTATAGGGCCAAAGATGTGTTGAAATTGGTTTATTCTAATTTGTGTGAGCCAATGACTATCCAAAATAGAGGTGGCTTTGAATATTTTGTCACATTTATTACTGATTATTCAAGGTATGGATACATTAATTTGATGCATCGTAAGTCTGAGTGCTTTGATAAATTCAAAGAGTACAAAGCTAAACAGAGAAAAATTAGGAAAATATATAAAGTCAGTACTTTTAGATCGTAGTGGCGAGTACCTCTTTGGAGAATTTAGGGAGTATTTATCAGAGGCTGTGATTACATCCCAATTGACTGCACATGGAATACCCTAACAAAATGGTGTAGCAAAAAGAAGGAATAAGATTCTTATGGAGATGGTTAGATAAATGATGAGTTATTCATATTTGCCGAATTCATTTTGGGGATCTGCCTTAGAGACTACAACTTATATTTTGAACTTGGTACCTTCTAAGTTAGCACCTATTACTCTCACAGAGCTGTGGACCGGACGTAAGCCTAGTCTAAAATATGTTTAAATTTGGGATAGTCCAGCACATGTGCTGAATGGAAAAGCAAATTAGTTGGAATCTCATAGCAAATTAGTTGGAATCTCATACAGAAGTACGCTTATTTGTAGGCTATCCAAGAAGAACGAAATGAGGTTTATTTTTTAGTTATTACGACCCTCACCCGGTCTAAGGGTACGAGTACATAGGTACATCTAGCCTACATCGCAGCATCGACGGTAGAACGTTGTCTAGATCAACAATACTATCTAAATATCTCACACAATATATAAAATGGTACCTATCAATGATATCTCAACTCTAATTGGTATAATGATAATCGATATTAAATTATGTTATAAAACTAAAGGAAGATAAAGGCATGATATGAAATAGAAGAACGAGTCACAAAGTCACAACATAATATATCCAAGAATAATTGTCTAGTTACAATACAAGTCTCAATAATATATACATGCCAATGTCTAAAACTGAAATATATATATAATAGGCTAATAGAAATCTAAGTTGCCTCAGTTGCTGGCACTAAATCCTCAGGCGACTTGCCATCATTTGGCCCGTAAAAGGTGGGACACATCTCTAACCACTCATCTGAAAAATATATCCAGTCAGGATTAGAGCAAAGTATAACCCAATAATAGTTCTAATTAATTGATTATGACTATAAATAGAAATAGAGAATGTAATATAAGACGAGAAACAATGAAACAATATCATACTATAGTAGAGAAATGACAGATAAACTAGAGCAATATGGTATAAACTGATCACAATAAAAATATAATAAAGACAATAAAATAGAATATGATGAAGAACTGTAACTACAATAAGTGTTTGAAATACTAGTTAGATATTTGATTGGCTTTGGTTAAAAATTGTCTACTTAAATGTTAGATAAACATTGTCTAACTTAAACATTGAATATTGAACATTGAACATTGTCTAGGCTTTGATCACATATCTAGCTAACACTTTCCCTTTTCCCGACTAGTATAATGGATCCAACCATGACACATAACAATGCAAGATACTCAATGAACATTATCTAATATTAAATATTGTCTAATATTAAACATTATTTAAACCGTACGAGAACACGAAAAACAATAAAATAATAAATAATATCTCATGACTGAAGATCCAAGTGTATAATAATTCGTGTACCAATATGTCAGGAATCAAGCAATATATTTCTAAATACATGTATCAGAGTAATTATCAAGTAATGAAAACTATCAAAGAATGTATCCGCCTGGAATTTGGTGTGGAATGTCAAACGATATTTGTATCATTGTCTCAAGGACCTAAATTTTAATATCAAGTCAAAATAATTTTTTTGGAATCATAAACATCTTATATAACTTGTAACTAGGTCTCTGAGCCATTTCTAGGTCGAACTAAACTAAACTAGGTTGTACTAGGTCATAACACTCAAACTAGTCAAACTAGGTTAATTTCTAGGTCCATACCGTGATTCTTGGTTCGTACCAGCAATACCTTGCTAATATCTACTATATACTAGTTGATATAAGTCAACTAGCTAATATCTTAACTAGTACTTGATATTTTAACAATACCTCATTACTTAACTTAATTCCTATACTAACACTCCAATACCTTACTCTAATTAATAACCTTGACCACTACTTAAACTTCAACTACTATAGTATTACCTTAACAGCTACATCTATCCCATATGGTACTTTTGGTATTAATATACCCCAATACTCAAACAATAATAAAAGTAACAACCATTACAAGGATAGCAACTGCCCTGTAGTTCTTTGAAAGAACCAAGCACACAGTCTCACCTCGCACACACCCAGGCAACAATACTCTGCAATACAAGACTATATTTCGAGTTGCCTCTTTATTTCCTGTCAGTTCCCCACCCCGACTGATACTGTTATTAGTCACTAATACACACCTTAACTCATAATACCCAACCTAGTGATACTCAGGATACACTTAAGCCTATACACACTATATTCCCATACCCTTCTAAACCAACTGCATCCTACCTTAACCTCTACCCTATGCTCAAAACCAAATTCCATTACTAACTCACATTCACTAGGATACTTAACACTAACCATAACCTTAACTTACACTCCATACTCACTCATTGCACTATAATCAGTAGTGATGCTCACTGCCATTGATACCCATCATTCCAATCTCATACACATTTTTATGAACGCAGGTACCATATTTGATCACCATACTAACTTGCACACTAGAAACAGTGGCAATACTGTGACCGTTGAACACCTACCCGAGCCTCGCTACCTGTACAACCCAATCTACTGTCTACTAATAAAGACTCATCTCTTCTACATTGCAGTTCTAGATCCCCTTTATTGATGTGCTCACTGCAGCCTTCTCTAAAAAGAATACCCCCATCTGTAGTTGTTTCTCGAGTCTCCCATACTCAACTGAACTCAAATACTCTGACTGCAGTGCTCAACTGAGTACTGCACAATCGATTACACCTGCTACTGCTACTACTTATGCCTTATTTTAATGCACCAGTATGCACTGCTGCACCTAATGCATATTGTGCACCCCTGATCGGGCACCTAGCTGTGCATATACTTTTTATAAGTGCACTGTAGTCCACTCACCTATATTTCATACTCTTGAGTATCCAACGATACATCTTTCTATCTAATCCAGCACTGATACTTAGGCCAGTCCATTATTGCCTACACAAAATGATCTCCCACAGACCCTTACATCATCTGATCACATCCTTATTACCCCGTAGAACTGCGCACCTGACCCTTCACATACTCCTTCACACAAACACTACACTACGCTTTCCCTCACACTTGGAAAAATCACAAAACTCATTTTATACTCATGAACTACCAATAAATGTTCACACTCACCACCAAAGACACTCTCCACACACTAGCACACTAGTGCACACAACACTCATGATACCAATGTCACATGATACACCAACACCATACACTAAAACAAGCACACAAATACTCATCCTACAATCACAGACACACAACTACTAATATATATATATATACACATATATCTATGTATAATAATTTATGGGTATATATATATATGCACAAATATGAATATCAATACTAGATTAGACAACTAGGTATTATACCAAATATTTGCGGTGCGCAAGTGTGATATACTAGGATACGCTCATGATACGCACTCCAAGCTTCACCAAACTCTACCCAAAGCAAACCAACATATCAATTATGATAAATAAAACTTAATTCGAGCAATAGGTAGCTAATCTAAGTGTCATGGCAAAATATGGCATGTGTATCATACGTGTCGAAGGAAAAACCCCCAAAATTATCACGTATCACAAAGTATTACGATACGGCCTACTCTTATCCAATTATGGATACGTAGCTAGCCTCACTACACTAATACAAGCCTAAATAGATCTACTAAACCTAATGACAAATATTTGATGCCCTAATCTTGGATTTCCCCTAAATTGGATATCAAATTAAATATAAAAGTCACAATAGGGACAATTAGAAGTCAAAACTTCTTCCTATGGGTAGTCCTAATATATGGGTAGGTTCCTAATGATTAAATACAATAATTAGAACCTATTAGAGAGGGAATCTCAGAATTTACTTATTGGAAGATGGATTCCCAATATAAAGTCAAGTGGACACAATTTGGACTCCAACTTCTTGTCCAAAGTCTCCTCTCCAAGTGCCTTTGCCAACCTCAAGCTTCTAGTCTCCTAATATGATAAAAATGGAAGGAAATTAGAGTGAATTGAGAAAATTTGGTGGTTGGATTGAAAAATTTGGGGAAGAACACCAAATAGAGAAATAATTGGAATGAAGAATAAAAGGAGAGAGAGTGCTTTCCCCCTAGAATAGGGTCGACCACTAACCCCTCTCCCAAGTAATATGAAATGACAATAATACCACTATTGGGTAGTCATAAAGAAATAATTAGGGAGAAAGTGTCTCTTCGTAATGAAGGTCAAGTCTAATCTCTAATTAAGGAGAATGGTTAACTAGTTGGGTCTAAATAGAAAAGTCTAACTAATTGGTTAATTTATTATGTCAAGTTGGTTAGGTCCACTAGGGTCATGTCTAATCAAATAGTCCAATCTACCAACCAATAATAATATTAGTCACCAAATATATAAGATGCATAATATTAAATAAATTATAATCATAATATTTATAATAATATAAAATGACAAAATTATCCATATGTCATGACCCGCACCCGGAATTGGGGCACGAGTACGCGGGTACGTCCAGCCTACGTCGCAGCATCAGCGGTAGAACGCTGTCTAGGTCTTGATTCTATCTAAGCAATCTCACACAAGCATCCAATCTCCATAAGGAGGCACGGATGACGCAATATAAATGAACAACATACTCAATCACATAACTACAGCACGATAAGATATCGAACAAACAAAATTAAAATACAACATAAGTCTAAATGTAAAAATCTAACTCAATAATTATCCATGTCTCAACAAAGTATGCCGGAGACAAATCCGGTACCAAATAATCTACTAAAAGAACTAACTAGATAACTAGTGATTCCGGCTAGACCTCCCGGAATCACAACTGAACTACCAAGTCCAAGTCTGCAGCTACTCACCATATGGTCCATAAAGTGTTGGATACCAGTCCTCTAAGGCATAGTCTGGAAAAATATTTCCAGTCAGGAAGGAGCAAAGTATATCTCAAATAATAGTTCCATTTAATTGATAAGGACTATAAAGCAATAAACAGATGATGCTATATACTGAGAGAAGACAGTAAATAAATACAATGGCAAAATAAGAGACAGGCAATGTAAAGAGACAGGCAATATAGACAATATGAAACAGTCAATGCATATATGAAACAAAGAGAAAGAGGTACAATATCATATACGGGTGATGTAGTATATAATCTAAAATAGGGAACTGTAACTATTCTAAGTGTTTGGAATATCAGTCTATCATGTGATCGACTTGGTACTGGATCAGGCTGGTTACATATGATTAGCTATAATTTATGTAAGGTCAGGCTAACCATTTGGTTAGCTATGATGCATGTAGAGGTCAGGCTAATCATATATAACAGCTATGAGGCATGTAATGGTCAGGCCGCACCCGACGTGAGATATGGGGTGAGCTATGATGCATGTAGAGTTGGGTATGATCACATAATCTACTAATATTTCCCCCGCCCACAACTAGTATAATGGATCAATCACGACACGTCACGATACATAAGCAATATCCAATATATCATCAATGTAACATCTCATGATTTGCAGGTCCAAGCTATATACTAGTCCGTGTAGCACAGTGTTAAGAATCAGATGTAACATTTCTAGATACTGGAATTATAGATATTATCAAATAATTGGAAAATTTATCAGAGAATGTACTCGCCTTGGGTCCTTAGCTGGTAATACCAATGTCCTGTTCCATAGTATCGCCTGGATGAACCAACAGTCCTATAGACATATCATAAATATAATATTTGTATCAGATGCAATACTAACACACAATCAAAATACACTGAACTCGGGGGCTATGCCAGGTATCGCACTAGTTAACTAGGGTCAAGTGCGTCAAGTTGCACGGGCATCGCGTCTGTGATTGCTGGGCAAGACAGACGATCAAAAATGGTATGGGGCTTGCCAGTACGTCAGTGTACATGTGGCAGTCAACTAACATTTCACAGGGTCATAGGTCATGTATAAAGATGGGGTATCCGTAATTACACTTGGGTCGCCTAGCAGATATATATATATATATATAAATATACATATAATACTCTTAATATAGATATACCAATTAAATATGTACGTAATATATATAAGTGTATATACACTAAATAAAAATATATATTATATATACATAGTTAAAAATATTCTTAACACATATACATTTATATATACAACAACCAAAGTTTTATATATATATACAAAAGAATATATATATATACTAAATATATATATACTAAATTATAATTATATATATGCTACATATATATACATACCACAATAATACATATATATATGTATTTACATATACCAAAATACGTATTTATATATATACCAATACCAATATATATATATATATATATATATATATATATATATATATATATATATATATATATATATATATATATATATATATATATATACCAAAATAATACGTATTTAATACACATATTCCATATGAAAAATATCAATACATACATTTACATATATATCATATATACATACAGATATATTAATATACATACATTGAATACGTATATATAAAAATAAAGAAATACACGATATATTCATATATATATATATATATATATATATATATATATATATATACCAAATATGTATTTACTAACATATACATTTATTCCTGTATATATATATATATATATATATATATATATATATATATATGTATATATATATTAATACATACACATACCAATACATACATGTATATATATGAATACATATACACGTACACATACACACAAATACGTATTTATATATACATACGTATATATACTAATGAAGGAGGGAAGAGGGAGAGGGAGCTCACGGTGGAGGGTGGTGGTGTTTCGTCTGGCCGGGTGGGGATGGTCGGACAGTGGAGCTTGTCGATGCAGCAGGCCGGAGTGGGGGACAGCAGCTGGGGTCACGATGGTGCAGCGAGGGGTACAGCAGCGGAAGGGATAAGATAATGGCCGGAGAAGGAGATGGGATGGCCGGAGTAGGGAGTCGGGTGGCTCGAGGTGCGGGACTCGCCGGGCTGAGGGTGGAGCTCGTCGAGGAATGCTGGAGAAGGAGTTGCAGCGAGGGGGAGATGGTTCAGAATGGGTCGTGTGTGGTGGAGCAGAGCTGCGTTGGAGTCAGGATTGCAGTGGGAGGGATGGAGGTGGAGAATGGGTGAGCGAAGAAGGAGAGGGTGGTGGAATATGATGAACGGGTGGCTTGAGGGGGGTGGAGCCGGTGGTGGCGAGTCGGAGCTCGGGATGCAGGAAGGGGGAGTTGGCCGGAGTTGTGTCATGTGGGGTGGAACCGGTGGAGTGACGGTGATGGTTGAGGATGTCGGGGGACTGAGTTCAGACGGGGAGTGCAGTCGGGAAAGGGAGGTGGTGATGGTTCTGCTCACCGGAGGAAATGCAACCGGACTGAGGGGTGGCTCGCCGGGGAAGGACCGAAGCTGATCGGGGTGGTCGAGTGTACAGTGTATAGTGGATATTTCCCCCCTTTAATATATTCAAAAAAAACAAAGGAGAAGGAGAAGAAAGGAAGTAGAAGAAGAGAAGAAGAAAGGAAAAAATAAAGAAATATAGGGTGGCTACGGTTGAGTGAGGGGAGGATGATGGGGGCTTCCCTAGGTTTGGAGATTAGGTCTAGGTTGGGAAGAGTGTGGGTGATGGGACATTAAATAGGATGGTGAGTGGAAAAAATGAGTGGTCTTGATGCACCCCTCTTGAATGGGTGGTCAGGATTTGACATAAAGGACTTCCTTCATGTTAGGATGAGGGTTGTTGACTAGTCAAAATTAGGGCTTCTCCATTGGGTTGAACCAATGGGGTGTTGACACCTAATGTAATATTTGCAAATTAGCTCCCTTAAATTTGGGTATTTGTACAGACACATGAAATGATAAAAAATTGGTAGAGGATTTGGTGTTTGGTATTTTGTAGGGTGAGGGAGTGTTGTGTGTTTTGTATGGGCTTAATTAATGGGGCACTGGAATTAAATTAGGATTAAACGAGATGAGTCAAAATGGTATCCCCAATTTAATTAGAAATAAATGTAAGCTGTGTTCTAAAATTAATTAGGATTACATGGGGCCAAAATTAGGTCGGGTCACAAATATCATTAGTGAAGACTACTCAGAACAGAATATTACCCTAATTTGGGTTGCAAAAAAAATGGTTCAAGATTGCCTCCAATTTCGATTGGAACGCACATCGATACAAAATTAGAATTTATTTAGAAATTAAATAAACATCCGCGACGAATATTGTGCGGCTAAAATAAAGCATAAGAGAGCATAATTATGAGTTACAAAAAGGTCAGAATGGAAGGCAGGCACGTCTAGGGCAAGGTTCTAAAATTTGTTGGAAGGTAAAAGCTAGGGTATCGCTCCAAATATCGAAGCAACGGTAAGGCGCAATAATTAAATAAATTTACGATAATTAATTACTACCTCCAACAATTAAATTCTAAATAAAAAATTAAATACATAATCCCATAATTCGGTCAGGTTTTCGTCTAGTGGGCTTCTAGGTCAAGTCTACCAGCTCAAACATTAATGAACACTGTATATAATAATATATTTAAATACATATCTCATGAAATTATTTAATATAAATACCATAATTTTAATAATATATAAAAAGTTGAAAATACCCCTATTTTTGGAATGTGGTAGTAACACCATATTTTAAAAATGTGGTAGTTACAATAGTCCTAAGGATCAGAAGATCATTATTAACACTAATGCCTGATTCTTAGAGGAAGACTATCTGATGAACCATAAACCCATAAGTAGTGTTTTTCTAGAATAACTAAGAGGTGAGACACCAAATACTTCAGTACTAATAGTACAACAAGAAGAACTACAAGTAACTGCACAACGTGTCACAAATTTTATACTACAACCTATATTGCCTTGTCGTAGTGGGAGGGTTATTGTACAACCTGACAGATTCATGTTCTTGGGAGAGTCATCAGACTTCGTCCCTAAGGAACAAGATTTTGATTATTGTACCTATAATAAAGCACTCCAAGATAAAGATTCAGAATCTTAGAAAAAAGCAATAATATCTAAAAAAATATAATATATAGATTCTAATCAGGTCTGGGAGCTTATAAAACCACCAAGTGGTATAAATGTCATTGGATGCAAGTGGGTTTACAAGAGAAAAAAAGGATTAGACGGTAAGGTTGAAACCTTTAAAGCTCAACTTGTTGCGAAAGATTTTACCCAGAAAGAGGGTATTGATTATGAGGAAACATTTTTGCTGGTAGCCATGCTTAAGTCTATCCAAATTCTTTTATCAATTGTAGCTCATCTCAATTATGAGATTTGGAAAATGGAGGTCAAGACAGCTTTCCTTAATGAAAGTCTTGAGAAGAACATCTATATTAAGCAACCAGACAGGTTCATTAAAAAGGGCAAAGCTTGTTTGTAAGCTCAAGAAGTCCATTTATGGACTTAAGCAAGCTTTTAGATCTTGGAACATTCATTTTGATCAAGTGATAAAATCCTATGTATTTGATCAATGTTCGAATAAAGCATGTATATACAAAAAGTGTGACAAAAATGTAGTGGTATTCCTAGTAATTTACGTAGATGACATCTTGCTTATTGGAAATAGTGTGAAGGTGTTATCTAATGCAAGGGTATGGTTATCCAAACAGCTTTATATGAAAGAATTGGGAGAAGTAGGTCATATCCTTGGAATCGAAGTTCGACGAGATCGCAAGAAAAGAATGTTAGACTTATCCTAAGCTACCTATATCGATACTATACTAACTCGTTTTAGCATGCAAAATTCTAAGAAAAGATTTCTTACCTTTTAGGCATGGAATTGCTCTATCAAAGGAGAAGTATTCGAGGATACCTAAAGAGATAGAGAACATGAACGCGGTTCCTTATGCTTCGACAGTAGGAAGCTTAATGTATGCAATACTATGTACAATACCAGGTATCTGCTTTGTCGTTCGCATGGTTAGTAGATATCATTCTAACCCAAGACAAGATCACTGGACTACAATAAAGCATATTTTGAAGTACCTGAAAAGGACTAAATATTATATGCTAGTTTATCATGTAGTTAGTTTCATGCACTTAGGGTATACAGACTCAGATTTTTAGTCAGATAGGGATACCAAAAAATCTACCTCAGATTATGTATTTACTTTAGGAGGTGGAGCCATAGTATAGAGGAGCATCAAGCAAAATGTATTTCTGATTCCACCATGGAAGCTGAGTATGTGGCAGCCTCTGAGGCAACCGAAGAAGCAGTTTGGCTCAAAAACTTCCTATTGGACTTAGATATGGTACCTAATTTACTTTGGACTATTACACTTTATTATGATAATAGTGGTAAAGTTGCAAACTCGAAGGAACCACGAGGCCATAAGACATGTAAACACATTGAGCACAAGTACCACCTGATACAAAATTTTGTAAAGAGTAGAGAAGTTACTATGATCAAGATAGCATCAACCAACAACCTAGCTGTTCCATTTAAGAGCTTACCAGCTATGGCTTGATATTTATGTTGAGGGAATGAGAGTCAGATACGTAGCTACATGACTTTTAGTATAAGTGAAAGATTTGTAACAGTATACTAAAAAGTAATTCTTTGAGTATAAGTGGGAGATTGTTAGGGTTATATACTAAAAGCATCATTTTGAATTAACTATATTTTCTTATTTTTAAATGAGAATCATATAGGAAAATATTTTTATGTTGTATTGGTTATAATGTTAATACAAGTGTCTTATATTCTATATTGTAGATAATATGGTGTGTGGTGTCACACAGAAGATCATATTATCAATTCTATGTGGAATATATAAATACTTCACAACCTTGATGGACTTGGACAAACCATTAGAAAAGTTGTAGTATAATCTGGTATTAGTCTATCTTGACTATAGGTTTACACTAGTACACATTGTGTATATTAAACAGTAACACTTGAGCTTATTTTTTTTGTACTACCAATATAAGAGAACAAACACCACTATTTTTATGGATGCTTGTGCTCTTAATCTGGATATAATAATAGACATATATATGCAATGTGCATTATTTTGACTCATAAAAGAATAAGATTCATTATGGGTCAATAACCTCTTTGAATTAGGTAGTGGCATTGTGTGTACGATGCACTGCTGAAAATAAAAGGAACCCATGTCCTGATATATCGGATTAATGATGTTCCCATAAGGAACACATAAGGATTGCCTCTTAAATCAAGCAGGTAGATTATATTTGATATGATAAATAAAGTTGAGTGGTACTAATTAAGGATAAAAGATGTCAATCAAAATAGTTGTCAGTAACTTAATTTGATCGAAGGACATCTGATATCCTAACATGAGGAGACAGACAGGCATATAATAAGAAGGAGCCCTAAAACATAATTTAGGATTAAGAAGGTAGTGCAAAAATAGCTCTTTAGTAGATCGAGCTATTGTTAACGGACCTGGGTTGTGTGTTCGGGCCGAACATAGGATACCCGGATCCATTAGATGACGTAACACTAATTTATTCTCATGGTCCCTATCGTAGCTTATAAATATCCTCTATTATCTAGCCGTCATAATGATCAGAAAGAAGCAGCTTTCTCCAAATTTGTCTTTCACATAACAAAAAAAAATGATCGGTCAAGAAGAAGAAAAGGTTGGAAGATCATTGCCCATACGACGTCCAATCGATGAAGGAATATGTGCAGAAGATCTTGGGGTCGCTAGCTGATCAAGGTTGCTATAAAGCTTCATCTTCTTCACGTTACTTCAGGTATAATTTATGAACCCTAGCTTCCATCTTTGAAGGGTTAGATCATGTATTAAATATGTTAATCTTTAATCGATTGATATGCACACCAGTCTGCGGTCCTGCGGATCCTTAGTTGCTTCACCTATCACATGATTACTTAGTATTGATTTTAAGTGAGTTGAATCAACTCTCTCACCAGTACACGACAATATTCTGATCTACGTTGTGGGCAACCTTTCAGATGCTTATGGCAAGGACACAACTCGATCAGTCTTGAGGCATCGCAGGACTGTTGCGTGTACAAAAAATCTTCTCGTGGAGATGATGACTTCTACTATAAAGGGAATAATCTATGGAATTGGGAATTCTTTGTATTAGTAATATTATATGCCATGTTTTCAAGTTTAATGTAAGCCTAGAATGGCATCCTTCAAGTTGGCTATTAAGAGCTTTATATTCCGCTGCAAGCCTTGTAACTCAATTATAATATCAATAAGAGATATACTTTTTCTTATTACATGTTGTGGCTTTAGTTTATCTGTTATTTTTGTTATAATGTTGTTTATTTCTGTGATATACCATAGAGTCTATCTTCTTGCCTAATATAAGTGCAAACTAGACTTGTACGACATCATGCTCGGTGGTACTCATCGATTTTTGGGAATCGGATTGTGACAAATTGGTATTAGAGCACGGTTTTACGACCCTGGCTTTTACTTATATCAAATCAAAGTTTTATCCGCGATTACTCAACGTTGATTCCGCAATACTATAATTTTCTTCAGTGACCTTTTAAAGTTTCTACTATGATTAGTCACAGTCGCTTAAGTGTTTATTCAAAGATTACTTTTGCATGTATTCAAAGTTGGTTCCTCAATTATTCAAATTACTCCCCTGATTGTTCTAAGTGCTTCTGCAAGTATTCTGAGTTGCTTCGGTAAATAGTTTCTTTAACCCTCCCTTGCACTTACTGGATATTCCATACAATAAGTCTAAATATATTACGATGTCGTAAAAGAATTTATTGATAGTAATGATACCAAGAAACACCAAAAATAAAATGATCAATAATAAACCAGTAATCTGTGAATGATTTGTGTATGTGGAATTCAGAGAAAATAATTGATGTATAGCAATTGATAGTGGGTACCTGTATGCTACGCCAAAGGGAAGTGTACAATAAAATCAGGCATAGGATTAACAGAAAATGAGTTTATTATTGTGTGGGCACTGTTATATTTTAGAATGGGATAGTTGAATTTGGTATATGTGGTCGATAGTACCACTAAGGGAAGGATAGTTTGGTATAGATGTTGGATCGGTACAAGGAGCATAATCTCATTAGGAATGGCTTAGTTCTTAAGTGGTATATGCCTCTACCCTCTAGCGAAGTATGTGCCTTGACCCTTGGTTTAACAAAAATGATGAACCTAACGGTATGGAATGGGATAGTGCCGAGACATAGCTTGGAGTTATACCTTATATAGTGTAATTCGTGTGTCCCTTGATAAGTTGGTTTTAGAAGATCTATAGTAGGCGGTAGATTGAAATCTCTATATTGGATCATAGGAAGTATAAGTAAATGCCTTGTTTGGGAAAAATGATATGAGTTGTATAACTAATAGACGGTGGTATAAATCCGATGGATAGATGTCAAGTTGAAATAGTATTTCGGTTAGAACAAAGATATTGAACGATGACGAGGGCTTAAATAATTACGAATAACGATTGGAGCAATTATGATAGACATCGATTTTTGGTTGCATACAGGAATAGTTACTTAAAGTATTGCACTAGACTAAAAGGATAACAGACATTGGGACACGAAAAACATGGATGCCTTGGTGGGGAATAGCGGCATAAAAATCTGATAGACCCGGGTGGTGGCTTGAACCATTTTGGTAAAATATTGGTTGCGATATCGATAGTGAGGTGCATTGTTAAAGACTTGTAGGGTGAACAATATGGATTGTTGTCATACACGTTTCCAGATTTGGTACGTATTATTTAATTTACAAAATTTAAAATTTTCCCTTGTAGATGTATTTATTTTGTATTTTACATGTTGATTCTTGTTAATTATGTTGTATTTGATTTAATTATATTTATGTTTATTGAGGGAGACTACCCACAACTAGTAGTGAACACCTTGGCAATTGCTATGAACTCGTGTTAGGACCCGTATGTAGGATGGATATCTGACCCGGTTATATTTGGAACCACTAGGCTTATTTTGGATAGTTAGCATTGTATGAGAAATAGTCATTACTAGAATGCATTTTTCCCGTCTTGTGTATATATACACTTATTTCTCTCTCCTCTCTTTTATTTTTTATTTCTTTCCTTTAATTCTTCTTTCCTCTTCCTCCTTCCCTCAAGAGCTCCCAACCGAAACACTAAGCCCTAGCCCTAGACTTAGTTCTATAAAGAGGTTTGTTAGTCCACCAAGGCAAGTACATCTTGCTCAATATAGTGAAGCCATAAATTTTTTATATTTTTGCATATATATATAGTAATAAAAATATGTTTGATGAAAAATTTTCTCCTTGATGTTCACATTAGTTTTAGTTCTTGGAGTTTTTGGTTTTGATGAACGGTTTTGAGTAGATCAGAATTTTAATGGGTTTTCATGGGTTTGAAAAGTTTTTCTTGGTTTTTATCTATTAAAACATGGTATTTTAGGAAAACAATTTTTTTGGTTGATGGAGCACTTCATTTCGAGCATTTTGGCTTTTAGTTTACTTGATTCGGAGTTTAAATGAAGTTTTTATGAAAAAAATAAATTTTTGATTTTTTGAACTTGTTGTCTGGAGAATACGAAGTTCTTATACGGCCAACATTATATATGGCCAAAACTTCCATGGGGAATGATCCTTATGCGGCCTGGACTCTTTGCCACATAACTAACCTACAAGCATCCATTTTGTTGGAAGCATGACTGACCATTACTCAAAGTATTCTGGAGCTAAGTGACGGAACTCATTATATTTTATTCGCTGGACGAATGAGAAATTCTCTAAGTCCAAAGAGCAATAAGCGAACGAGTGACCTATGAGACAAGCAGAGTATGCAGCCACTTTCCCTTGAATGCATGACTCTGAAACCTTGGCACATCTTTCTATGGTTTTGGCTTTTTCTTCTAGATACACTTGGTGGCCTGTCACATCTATCACTTCAGTCACTTCTGTGACACATCACTCTGGCACATGTCGCAAATAGTAGACTTTTTCTGGAGCATGCGGCTTGGAGGAGCATGCAGCCTGGGATCTTATACGGCCTGGGATCGTATGCGGCCTGATGTAGCATACAGCCGAAAGTCCATGTGGCACCCGTCTCATGAGCCAAGTTGTGCATGTGGCTTAGTTATTTTATTTAGAATATTTTTTTGTTCTAGGTGGTTGGTCTTGAAAATTGCTTGTAATTGATCCTAAGAAGGAATGAACCTAGTAACCCGACCTTGTGCTAGGCATAACCATGTGCTAGAATTGACTATATCATAAGTGACTAACTAGCTATGTGCATAACATGAGCTATGTGTTTCAATGTGATGAGGCTCATATGACCAACTGTAAGTTTGGGGATTTGACCCAATTTCTTGCATATGTATTTATACAATTGCTACGTGCTATGTGTACATGTGTTATAAGGTGCATTGAGGTACGACCATATTATAATGTTCACTAATGTGCGACATAAGTTTCTACGTGCTATGTGATTACATATTTTGAATTATGCATAGAGAATGCCCCATATACTACGCGACATATGATATTATTATATTATCTCTCTAGTACAGTCATGGTATGTGGGTCAACTACCAAAGCGTGGATAGGACGTATTGTTTGTTGCATCACACTCGGGTAAAACCAGTTTGAGCTATCAAGTAACAAAGTAGATTGGTATCTAGCATAGACCGTACTACATTATGACATATAGGGGGATTTATCATGTAACCACACCATAAGCTTTTAACATAACTATAGGGTTAATCTAGGCAACTAAAACTGGTAGAGCATTGGCAGGGATGAAATCCTGAGATCGTGCACATTAGCCACCTCAGACTATCATCATTGCGTGCAAGGCTGATCCCCATGGATAATGGTCACGTACGCACTAGTAGACGGCAATATCCGAATACTTATATTTTATAATATATTCCATGTGATTCTAGCAAGGTAGCTTTACGAGGGATCGGTGCAAAATATACAATGTACTATATGATTACTATGGCTCGGTTAGCCCTGCTAAACAGCTTACGATCGAAAGATTTCTTTATACAACTGTTCTGAGATAACTCAGATTCCACATAACAAGTTGTAGGATCGATTGGCCGATTTAAAAGACTGTGCTAGTAGTCTAGGGACATGAACTATTATGGTGCGACGATCCAACCCTTGTCCTTGTTTGGTTTTAGGGTTGTGCCAATGTTTCACAATAGGTCATGTACAGAAGCTAAATATTATACCTATATCTTAGCTTATATTGTGGCATGTGTGTTCTAAATTATAATTATGTGTTGCATCTTTATCGTGTTCATAATTGGTGAGTCGTACCTTGTCTCGGCGCAGTGCGACACCTCTTGTCCTTGTCTGGTTGTAGAGGTGTCTTGCTGCTCCGATGAAAGGTCATACGCTTGCAGTTGTAGCACAGATTTATTTTTATGTACTTATTTGTTTTGGTTTATTCACTTATGCTCCTTTGTGGTACTTGCTATGGAGGCCTAACCATGCTAATTTTATTTGGCCAGGTTTAGTATCAGAGCCCGAGGATCCTGTCATTTATCTGACAGATAGGGAACACCAGGAGGATCGTCCACCGAGGAACTTGAGTAGGTTTCTTCTCCCCCACTATGAGTATCATTTTGTCTTACCTTTTTGGCATTTAACCGACGGTACTTGTTATCCGATTTATCTGGACATTAGTTCCTCTATATGATTATATATTATTCAGATCGTGGCTAACTTATAGTCATGTACTCTTAGTAATGTATTAGTGTACCATCATGTATAACTAGTTTCATGATCATTCTAATAAAGCGTCAGGGATACCTAACTGTTTTATCTTACATGTTTATTCTTATTGGTTCTTGGTTGATGATTAAGACATAGATGTTCTTGACCCTAAGTGACTTGATTGTAGTATGTGTGATACCCCAGTCCCAAAATACGTAGGACCAGGTATACGTACACATTCCAGTTGTACGAACAAGTAGAGGAACCTAATTTAATAGACCTAACCAGTCATAGTACGTTGTAAAATATATCTAATTAATTGTTTCATAAGCAGATAAAATCTAGTCTCATCCACAAATATCATAGAGTAAGAAACTGAATAAATAGATAAGTCTTAGAATCTACTACAAAATTGAATCTAGTGGAGAACAATCCACAAAAAATGAGTATAAAAGAATACAACTAAGCAATAAATAAATAGTCCAGGCATCAGCTTACTAGATAAAGAAACCCAGTACACTAAGCAATTATTGTCCATGAATGATCAAGGAAACTCCTATGGCTCCACCACAAAGTCCTCGTCTACAAAATCTCTAACTTCGTAATCCGTCAGGTAGAAATGCTCGTCTGGATCTGGAAAATATGTCAGGTCCTCAGAGGGACGTAATAAGTACACAAGAAATCAACATGCATAAAAGTAAAGCAGTATACGCGGTGCAGACATAATGCAATGAAGTTAATAAATATAGACAACAAGACCAACACTAACTACCAACACAAGACATGAACTGACGTATTAATAATCAATCGACACACTAGCCCATGCACTCACTCACTCAGTGATCGTGTTGAACATGTGTCAGGTCAGAAGATACAACGTACCTTCATAATTTACCTGGTAAGTCTACTAATCTAAGACGCGTGCACACAACTAGCAAATAAAAACTAGGCATATGTATACTGAACATTAAAATCAAGTAAGGTGTACTTGCCTTCCAAGCCAAGCTGCTAGCACAACAAATCTGGTATGGATCTCTCCACAGAAACGTCTCAAACTAGTACCAATTAATTATTACACTAATTAAACTCTTATTATCTAGTTAAATTAAGTTATCATCTTGTGATTAATCCTACGTTGGTTGCACATGTAAGTAACTACACACCAAATTACTACTAACCATCAAATATTACCAAAAATTATTTTTTAAACATTATTTATTAAATAATTAATTATTGAATTAATTAAAAAAAAGCAAATAAATGGTTTTCACAAGTAAAATTATTGAATTAATTAATTATTTACCAACCTTCGTAGAAACCCATAATCAAATTTAATTCTGGAAAAATAAGTTTTAATCATAAAATAATAAGGAAAACATTCAAATATGGCTAAAGAACAACTTACAATAAGTTTACATGCAAACTAGGTCAACTATGTGTCTTTTTATGCATAAAAGTTATTCAAATCAATAGTAAGAGTTTTGAAAAAATAATTTAAAAACTGAATTTAATATAGGTTAATAACAACATAATTTTTTTTCAAACTAATGTTCTAAAATAAATAGTACAAATATAGAAAAAATAATTTTAATCATCTTATTTCGCTATTATTAATATGGTTAAATCTAGGGTTCTATCTATGGGTGCATATATGCATTCATGGGTTCAAAACTCTACATGAAAAACTCTAAAATAAAATCCTACAATGAAGAACATGGCAATAAGTTGTAAAAACATATAAAATCAGTTATATATATATATATATATATATATATATATATTCATGCATTCATATATATTAGAGAGGTTGGAGGAGAGAAGGTTTAAAGAAAGAACTTACTAGAAGAGAGAAGATGAAGAACTAGGGTTCTTGGATGGAGGAAGCCTCGGGGTGTCAGTGTGGGGGATGGGGTCGACGGCGAGGTGATGGGGTCGGCGGCTTCGAGGAAGGAGGTGAAGAGAATTTTAGATTAGGGTTACGGTTTTAGATGAGAGGAAGAGATAATGTAGATATAAATATATATATATATATATATATATATATATATATATATATATATATATATATATATATATATATATAGAGAGAGAGAGAGAGAGAGAGAGAGCGCGAGAGGTAGAAGGGGTCGTGGATAAGAGATGGGGAGCGCACCCGAGGGTATGTGGGGGGTATTTTGGCTATGGGTAGATTTAGATTTGTTTAAATTGTTTCCTAATTTGGTTGACAGCAATCTAAGGTAAATCACTAATCCTAATTGATATTAATAACCAATATTTGATTGAGATTCTAAGGAATAAGATAATAATAAATAAATACATAATTAAATCCTACATAAAGAGGAAAGTGGCCTAAATTGGCATGGAGAAATTATTGGTTATTTATTGAAGAAGGTTGGATTGGAAAATAATCACAAATGAATTATATATATAAATATATAAATATTACATACAAGAAACTACGGTTGTTATACTAGTGCAATACTAATGCTAAATGATCAAATTTTATGTGACACAAATATCCTATAGGTAGTTTTTCTCCAGTGTAGGCTACATTCTACAAAGGGCAATATAGAGTTTGGGGTCGTTATATGTCATTAATGATCAAACTACGGTAAAGTGTCCTAATGCAACCATTAGATTTAAATTAATTTTAAATAAGCTAAAATAAATACAATAACTAAAAAATACACACAAAATAACTATTTTTGGGTGAGTAATTTTACAACCTACCCACCTTAGAAATTTTGTCCCTGAAATGAAGAATTTGGCACAATCTATAAAAACAAGAAGCAGTATGTAAATCCATACTTGAAACCTCACATAAGTGGGGAAATACTATAAGATCGAATCTACCTGCTCCCAAGTCGATTTGCCCAGTGAATGATGCTTCCAAGCAATATGGACTAGTCGAATGGTCTTTCCCTTTAGCACCTTCTCCCTGCGGTCGAGAATCTCAACCAGCTACTCCTCATATCTCTTTGATTCCAAAATGTCATCGATAAATATGACTACAAAATGGTCCAAGTACTGATGAAATACTCGGTTCATTAAGTTCATAAATACAGATGGCGCATTGGTTAATCCAAAGGGCATTACCAAGAACTCGTAGTGACCATAGCGAGTCCTGAAAGCCATATTCTGAATATACTCGTGCCTCACCTTCACTTGATGGTATCCCGATCTTAAATTAATCTTAGAAAATACCCGTGCTCCTATCAGTTGGTCGAACAAGTCATCAATCTATGGCAGATGGTACTTATTCTTGATGGTCACTGTATTAAGGGCTCTATAGTTGATGAACATGTAGACTGTTCTATCTTTCTTTGGCACGAACAAAATCGAGGCTCCCCAAGGTGATACACCTGTCATGATGAATCCCTTGTCCTGCAACTCTTGCAACTGTACCTTCGGCTCATCTATCTCCTTCTTTGCCAGCCGTTAAATAATAGAAGATATTGGCACTGCTCCCGGCACTAACTCAATAGTGAACTCGACTTCTCTGTCCGATGACTGGCCTGACAACTCGTTTGGGAAAATATCTACAAAATCCTCAAGAATCAGTGGCGATGCAACTTCCATTGTCATGCAAGCTCCACCATACTGGGCTATTTCCTTCTCTGTAGTTTCTCTCATGAACTCAAACTTTGGTTGTCCTGGCGGCTTAAAGATACCACAACCTTTATGTCAATCTAATACTGCATGGTATTGACTAAGCTAATCCATTTCCAATACTACGTCGAAATTTGGCATTAGAAATACCAAAACTCGAGCTCTCATCCCTCGGCCATAAACAATAACTGAACAAGTCCTGCAGGTACTAGTTACAGGCACTATTTCTTCCCCGGTAAGAATCTTTCAACTCTTAGGCAAGGGTGAAGTAGCTATTCTATGCATTGCTACAAACTAGATGATAGACGAAAGATCAGGAAAAGTACATAAATCAAGCAGGAAGCAAGAATTTAATTAGAACGGATTGAAAGGAAGGTGAGTTATAGTCAAATTTGGATGAGACTAAAAACTCAAATCCTAAGTCTAGGTCCTCTCGGTACAGTTACGTAATTGAAATGGCTAACTGGACCTGCATGGGCCACCATTAAAAATATGTCACATCCCAATCCCAAAAGACGTAGGACCTGGTATGTGTACATATGTCAGCTGTACGAACAAGTATATGAACCCAATGTAATGGACCTAACCAGTCGTAGTATGCTGTAAAATATATCTAAGTTATAGTATCACGGGCAGGTAAAATCTAGTTTCATCCACAAATATCATAGAGTAAGAAACTGAATGAATAGATAAGTCTCAGAATCCACTACAAAATAGAATCTAGACGAGAACAATCCACGAAAAATGAGTACTAAAGAATACTAAAAGAATACAACTAAGCAATAAAGAAATAGTCCGGGCGTCAGCTAAATAGATAAAGATACCCATGACACTAAGCAATTGTCGACCATGAATGCTCAAGAAAACTCTTGTGGCTCCACCTCAAAGTCCTCGTCTGCAAAATCCCTAACTCCGTAATCCGTCGGGTACAAGTGCTCGTGTGGATCTGGAAAAGGTGCCTGGCCCTCAGAGGGACGTAACATGTACACAAGAAATCAACATGCATGAAAGTAAAGCAGTAAACAATAAATAGGGTAACTAAACCATATATGTGATATGCACTCGAGACATCTTTAGTGGCTCATGCGGGAGAGAAATAGAAGAACAGTCATCACACCATGCGTCCGAAAGGACTCGAGGGTACGTAGTCACACCATATACACAGTAAAAAATAGAAATCCCATACACTCACTAGTAGACTCTCCCCTCCCAATATATCCCTGCCGTATATGCGGTGAAGACATAATGCAATGATGTCAATAAATATAGACAACAAGACCAACATTAACTACCAGCAAAAGACATAAACTAACGTATCAATGATCAGACGATGCGCTAGTCCATGTACTCACTCACTCAGTGATCGTATTGAACATGTGTCAGGTCAGAAGATACCACGTACCTTTACAATATACCAGGTAAGTATGCTACTATAAGACGCGTGCACACAACTAACAAATAAAAACTAGGCATATGTATACTGAACAATAAAATCAAGCAAGGTGTACTTGCTTTCCAAGCCAAGCTGCGAGCAAAACAAATCTGGTTTGGAGCTCTCCACAGAAATATCACGAATACCTAGCAATTAATTATTACTTTAATTAGACTCTTATTATCTAGTTAAGTTAAGTTATCATCTAGTGATTAAACCTACATTGTATGCACATTCAAGTAACTACACACTAAAATATTACTAGCCATCAAACATTACAAAAAATTATTTTTTAAATATTTTTTGTTAAACTATTAATTATGGAATTAATTACAAAAATAAGCAAATTAATGGTTTTCAACTCACAAGGGGTTTCTACGAAGGTTCGTAACTAGTCATGCAATTATGGGTTCTAAATAGGGTTTTCTCCGATTTGCAAGTTCTTAAAAGATAATTTTATACAAAATGTTAAATCTGGATATAATTCTATAATACTAGAAAAAAATATTTAATGACTTTCTATATACATATTTATCAAGTCTTCTTATTGATCTATCCGTTGGACACATACTAGTCTTCTAGCAATAGTATTGGCAAAATTTTGTCATTATAACCCTACTATTATGCTTTGCATAAAAATTATAACTCATATATGCTTTGCATAAAATTTATAAATCATACTTAATTCTGGAAAAATAATTTCTAATCATAAATTAATAGGGAGAACATTCATATATGGACAAAGAACAAGTTACAATAAGTTTACATGCAAACTAGGTCAACTATGTGCCTTTTTATGCATAAAATTTATTTAATTCAAAGGTAATATTTCTAGAAAAATAATTTAAAAACTGAATTTAATATAGGTTAATAACAACATAATTTAATTATTAACAAAATTTTAGAAAGGTTCGATGCGGGTTTTTGGAAAAAATATTAAACTAGGTCACCCTACACATTGTACATGCAATTTGTTAACAAAAAAATTACCAAACTAATATTCTGAAATAAACAGTAAAAATATTGATAAAATAATTTTAATCATCATATTTCTCTATTATTAACATGGTTAAATCAAGGTTTCTACGTATGGGTGCATACATGCATTCATGGGTTCAAAACTCTACATGAAAAACTCTAAAATAAAACCCTACAATGAAGAATATCGCAATAGATTACAAACACATATAAAATTATATATATATATATATATATATATATATATATATATATATATATATATATATATATATATATATTTATTTATTTATTTATTTATTTATTTATTTATTTATTTATTTATTTATTCATATACGTTTGAAAGGTTGGAGGAGAGAATGTTTAAAGAAAGAACTTACTAGAAGAGAGAAGATGAAGAACTAGGGTTCTTGGATGGAGGTAGCCTCGGGGTGTCCGTGTGGGGGATGGGGTCGACAACTTCGGGGGAGAAGGTGAAGAGAATTTTAGAATAGGTTAGGGTTTAAGATGAGAGAATGTGATGATGTAGATATGAATATATATATATATATATATATATATATATATATATATATATATATATATATATATATAGAGAGAGAGAGAGAGAGAGAGAGAGAGAGAGAGAGAGAGAGAGGGAGAGGGGGTCGTAGATTAGAGAGGGGGAGCGCACCCGCGGGTATGTGTGGGGGGAGTTCGGCTATGGGTAGGACTTAGATTTGTTTAAATAATTTCCTAATTTGGTTCGTAGCAATATAAGGTAAATCACTATTCCTAATAGATATTAATAACCAAGATTTGGTTAAGATTTTAAGGAATAAGATAATAATAAATAAATATATAATTAAATCCTACAAAAAGAGAGAAGTGGCCTAAATTGGCATGGAGGAATTATGAGTTATTTATTGAAGAAGGTTGAATTAAAAAATAATCACAAATGAACTATATATATAAAAATATCTAAATATTACACACAACAAACTACGGTTGTTACACTAGTGTCATACTAATGCTAAATGGTCGAATTTTGTATCATACAAAAATCCTACGTGTAGTGTCTCCAGTATAAGCTACTTCCTATGAAGGGTGATATAGATTTTATGGTCGTCCTATGGCATTAATGATTAAACTACGGTAAAGTATCCTTAAGCAACCATTGGATTTAAATTGATTTTAAATAAGCTAAAATAAATACAATAAATATAAAATACACACAAATTCCTATTTTTGGGTGGGAGATTTTACAATATGAACCCCCTTGTCTAGTATAGCCGTGACTGTCGTACGACGTTATATATCTTATACGGGGGAGCTGGTCATGTCCGTCTCCGTATTTCGGTACTGGGCATGATAATCATATAATGACCAGAAATTTGTAATTGGTCAGATAGAAATTATATGTCGGATAAAATGTGTTGGGGGAATATGAGAATTATATAGAATGATTACATATGAACCAATGATTATGGAGAACGGTGCCCTTGACCTCAGGTGCGTAAAGGCAATACATGCCTAGTCCAAGGATAACATCGACAATGTGGGCATTATATTTAATGTTTGGAACGAAAGTGCAAAAAATATTTCCCAAACCATAGAGTACTTGCGAGAGAACCGAGCAAAATGCACAAACCAAAAATGTCAAAAATAAATCACAAACAGAGATTTTTGAAGTAGAAAACCCTTGTGGGAAAAACCATGGAACGAACGGAGTCCAACCCTGAAAAGCCTCCACGAATGGAATAAGAAATACACTGACTTTTTACAAACTTCTCACCGATCCAAATGGATCACAACAACTCTTTTGGAACAAAAAATAGATTATAACCACGAAGAAGAAAGACAACAAAAAATACCCGAAACTGACCTCCTTTTTCGAAATGGCCTCTAATCCTTCTTTATCGTCTCCAATGTTGCAATGTCACTCTTCCTTTATTTTCTCTTCTTGTTGCTATATATTTTTTTAGAGAGAGATATTTTAGGGCCAGAAGACACCTATATATAGCCTCAAACTCACAACTAGCATTCCTATTATAAATAAAAATATCCAATCCAAATCTAAATCCATTGACATATTCCTATTATATGTAGGAATATCCAATCCAAATCCATTAAGATATTCCTATTATATTTAGGAATATCCAATCCAAATAAATTAAGCTATTACTATTATATATAGAAATACTCAATCCTACTCTGGGGTATTTTCTACATAGGTTGGGAACCCCACCCACTACAATAAATCTTCCCCTTCACAACTATGTGGAGGGGGTCATCATCCCGATGATCCGCTTGCAGTACCAAAACTTTTCCTTTGGTAGAACCTTTATGAACATATCGGCTCCGTTGTCATATGTATGAACATTCTCAAGTGTCGCTTCCTTCTTGTCAACCATATCCCGTATCCAATGATACCGGGTATCAATATGCTTGGACCGACTATAAAATATCTGGTTATTCACAATATAAATAGTACTTTGACTATCGTAAAGCAAATGATACTGCTCTTGTTTAGTCCACTTTCCTCCAGCGACTTCTTCATCCATATTAACTCCTTGCAAGCCTCCATCGCCATAATGTATTCTTCCTCTGTCATCGATAAGGCAACACACTTCTTTAAACGCGACTACCATGATACTGCTCCACCAGCAAACATTATCATATAGTCCGAAGTTGATCACCTCGTCTCTACATCTCCAGCCATATCAGCGTCGGTATATCCAACCAGCTTCGGCTCGTCACCACCAAATAAAAATCTTCAATCAACAGTACCCTGAAGATATCGTAGAATCCACTTGACCCCACTCCAATATACCCTTCTAGGATTAGAAGTGTACCTGCTAACTGTGCTGACTGCGTGAGCAATATCTGGCCTCGTACATACCATAGCATACATAAGACTCTCCATGGCTGAGGCATATGGAACTCGCTCCATATCTTCCTTCTCGACCTCGGTAGATAGACACTGCTCCTTAGTGAACTTAAAGTGAGCCGCAAGGGGTTACTCACTTTCCTTGACCTGTCCATCCCAAAATGCTGAAGTATCCGATGAATTTACTTCTTTTGGGACAAGTATAGCATCTTGGACGCTCTCACTCTCTCTCTCGGTTGATCTTTACCCTAAGAATAGACTTTGATGCGCCCAAATCTTCATAGAGATGGTCGCGCCCAATTGGCTCTTCAACTCTGCTATCCTGGTGGCATTCCTACCCACCAACAATATGTCATCAATATAAAGCAACAAAATAATGAAATTATCCTCGGCGAAGTATATCATAAAAATACAATGATATGACGTCGTCCGTGCATAGCCATTCTTCCCCATAAATGACTCAAACTTCCTGTACCACTGCCTCAGAGCCTATTTCAGACCATACACACTATTCCTCAACCAACAGCCAAATATGACTTACCTTTCTCACAGAATTCCTCTAGCTGCTCCATGTACAACTCCTCCTCAAGATCACCATGGAGGAATACCGTCTTCATGTCCATTTGCTCGATCTCCAAGTCAAAACTGGCTGCCAATTCTAGCACGACCAGTATAGCCAATTGCTTGACGACTGGTAAAAATATCTTATCATAATCTATGCCTTTTTGGTGACCAAAGCCTTTAACTACCAGTCTCGTTTTGTATCGAGGGCGAGTAGCATCATTTATCTACTTCACTCTGAATACCAATCGATTCTTCAAAGCCTTCTTGCTCTTTGGCAACTGTACCAGATTATAAGTATAGTTGGCCTCCAAGGAACTCATCTTCTCCATCATGGCCTCCATCTACTTTTGTCTGTGTTCGTCTTCCATAGCCTGTACAAAACTTTTGGGTTCTCCCCCGTCATTCAGTAGCACATACTGACCCGGTAAGTATCTCATAGATGGTCTATGCTCTCTATCTCTCCTCCTCAATGGGACCACTGGTGTGGGCTGTATATTTATAATCTTCTCCCCTCCAAGAACTGCCTCCTCGTCATGCTCATCAACCTAAGGGTCACCCTGACCACCATCAATATGCTGATAATCAAGGTTGGGAGCAACTCTATGTACTGGCTGTCTCATAACTGGATCCTCTACGATGTCCTCTAAAAACTGCTCAAAGCAAAATAACTCTAACTCAGGCAATTTCTCAGCCTCAGAAGGCATCTCAGAATCCTAAGTATTTATCATGGTCTGATCCTCGATGAATACCACATCCCTATTTCAATAGAGCTTTCTTTCCACTAGATCCTAGAGTCTATAGCCAAACTCATCCCAACCGTAGCCGACAATGACACACTACTTCGTCTTTTGCTCAAGTTTGGATCTCTCATCCTTCGGTACATGCACGAAGACCTTACAACCAAATACTTGTAGGTGATTGTATGATGACTCTTTGTCGTATCATACATTGTCAGGCACATCATCTTGCAAAGGAGCATAAGGAGATAAATTAATAACATAAGCAGCTGTGTAAAGTGCCTCACCCCATTAGCTGCTTGGCAAGTTTTCTTCTGACAACAAATATCGTACCCTCTCCATTAGCGTCCTGTTGGTCCGTTCTGCTACACCGTTGAGCTACGGTGTCTTTGGTAGAGTCTTCTGGTGTCGTATCCCTTGATCTCTGCAATAAGCATCAAAGATGAAGGACCCTGAGGCAACTTTAGAGGGGTGTGAATAGAGTAGAGCTAAATAATCTACACAATTTAAGATTATCAAAATCAAGGTAGTTGCTAACTAACAGTGCATATAAAGACAGTAAAGTAAAGCAGTAAAGTAGATAGAGAAAGCAAATGCAAACACCAAGATGTATATTGGTTTCCCTCTGAGAGGACTAGTCCAGTCCCGAGAACTCAAGCTCGAAGTTTTCTCTACTATAATCACTAATAGTGAATCACAAGATTTGATCCTAAGGCTTACCCTATAAGGTTTCATCCAAATTCTTGCATCTTTACAGCTTAGGAAGAGAGTAATTGATTGAATAAAGCTCTTTACAACTCAGAAGATTTCTAGACCGTAATCACACTTGGCACTAGGAAGGCTAGGAAGTTGCTCTTTGAGATGGGAAAGTTAAGGATTTAGGGGTTTGCTCACAATAGGATAGAAGACTTAAGAATGGTTGAGTGAGTAAGAATGAAGAATTCTAATCCTATTTATAGGGTATAGGCAAACAGAATTCGGCCAGAATTCGGTCAGGGTTTAATTCAAATTTACAACCGTTGGGCCAAGAAATCAGGAGTTATTGAACTGGTTGATTTCATACCAAAAGGGTAACCGAGTTCGGTCCGAGTTTGGCACAAGTTTGGTCTGAGTTCGACACGAGTTCGGTCTCTTAGTATGGTAGACTTTGTAAATAAATGTGGTCTTATTAAGTGGATAGGTTCTTTGGTTCATTTGAGTGGACTAGGTATCTGGGTATAGGTATTTAGGATTTGCCAGTACGACTCAGCTTACATCAATCCTAGACTCAAACAAATAAAAGATTATATTTGAATAGATAAAATACATATGACATATAATAGTAGTATTGAGGCTTCAGATTGCGGCATATTATTGCATGATTTAGTTAACTATCAAAATCAAGTTGACTGAGACCGGATGGGCCAACAATCTCCCCCATTTTGATAATTGACAAACTATGAATGATATTGTAAGTCTTTGATATGCAAGGCTCTCACGTAACTTTAGAGCAGTGATATGCTGAAGACAACGTCTGTCAAGTATCATTTTGTATGCTAGTATCATATATATCTTTTTTCCCCATTGTCATTTGATCGAAATGGCATGCTCCCCCGAAATCGGTGAGATGACAAGAAAAATAAAAGAGTAAAGTGTATACAGGATAATATATAATGACAAAAGAAAAAAAATTGTACTAACTTTTGTTTATTTGAAAGAAAATATACAAAACTGGATGTGTAATGGAAACATCATAGTAGAACATCTATAAGTAAACATTTAAAAATCATTGAGTAACTAATTATTATTTTCATCATCTTCATCATCTGGTTCAACTATTCTGTTTGGATCAAAGAAGGTATCAGCTGGATCCAAATATCGCTGAACATAAGGGTGATCAATACGAAATCCTTGTTGATTTGGATTCCAGATTATCAGAAAAGGTTCGACTGGGTATTTCAATAGGGTGTACTGGATGTCTATCAAAGTATTGCCAAGAGCCTGAGTCTGAAGAGTTAGGCGATGATCAGTAGCACGATTGCGTATATCTTCTTGGTGGAAGCGATCACTCAACAGATTGAAAATAGACTCTAAGGTTTGCGGTTGTTCATCAACAGGAGGAACAAAATTAATAGGATGAGTATTAGAGTTTGATGATGAGTTATAAGGTAGAAGCATAGTTGGCTCAAATCTTCGAATTCTATTGAGGTATAAAGGTTCCTCAAGATTTGGACAAGTATCCAAAAGAATGTCAAAATTGTTGAAAATGGTTGGCAAGTATATGGCGTACAGTAGTGGACGCTCTTTCTTGCGATATTGAACCATTTGAGATAAGATGGTCTGTGGAATATTGAAATTAATACTGAAATACAAGTAATATAAGGCTGACATTTCTAGATAAGAGACCTTATCAAAGTAAGTCTTCTTACGTGAAAAAGTTGAAAAGATAATATGATCCATTTCAAAGAAGTGACCATTCAAATATATAGCATAAAATTTACCAGTGGACATTCAAGAGGGTGCAAAGGATATTCTTGGAAGAATCTAGGGTTAAGTCATGATCGAATTAAACTTGCATGATGTTGGCTAAGAGTTGTCCATCAGCGGAAATGTATAGGATTTTACCCAAGTCATCTGCATCGAATTCAATTGGAATGCCATAAACTCTAGATAAAATAGCATTATATTCATATGTTAAGTTATAATAGAATATTTGAATAGCATTGGTGTAAATTTTAGTACGGGTTGTAACAAATTCATCAAGTTAAAATTTTTGAAGAGTAAGTAGATAGTCTATGTGTTAAGAAGTAAAATCAATAGGATGGCCGAAAGAGATGTGTCTCTTGGAGAAGTCATTAAACCAATCATTTAAAATTTTGAGGCTCCGAAAGGTGAAACCGTCGAATTCTTCTATGTTTGTCATAATGGGACAGAAAATAAAGTCAAAAAAAGGAATCTTGTTTCCTTTTAGGGGCCTTGGGAGAAGAAGTAGGAGAAAATGCTAAGGTTTTTTTGTGGAGGAGGAATAATTTTTGTTGGTCTAAATGAATGAGCAACAAAATAATCTATAAATAGAGTAGCAGAAACCTAAATTAGGCAGAGAATTAAATGACATAGCATATTCTGGAATTAAACTAACCGAGTTCGGTTTGAGCTCGGCCCGAGTTCGTTCCAAATTTTGTTGACATTTATTTCCAGATTCTCAATATAACTTTAATCGATATTATGCCTTTCTTGACTTGATATAAATACAGAATAATAAGTGTTGAACTTAAATCGTACATTTTCAAAGTTTAAATTATCTCGGAGTAGCTATGGAGGCCGAATTTCAGCTAGCGGTGGTCCAAAGACACTTAAATACCGTGTTGCTTAAGGTTATTTGCACCTTTTTGAACGAAGGGCCCTTTCGACTTGTATACAAAATTTTCAAAATATTTGAAAAGTGTGACAAAAATTGGTAAATCATCTTATGATTCTTATATTATATCAGAATCTAAAAGACGTAATTCTCGACGAATAAATTTGGATCGATCTTCAGCTAAAGGTTTAGTAAAGATGTCTTCTAGTTGATGTTCCGTGTCTACATACTCTAAACAAATATCTCCGTATGATTGATGATCCCTTAGAAAATAATGACAGATTTATATGTGCTTAGTGCGTGAGTGACATACTAGATTTTTGGTGAGATTAATGGTGCTAGTATTATAACAAAAAATAAGAATATTCTTATACTGCAGATTGAAGTCTTCTAGGGTTTGCTTCATCCACAAAATTTGAGCACAACAATATCCCGCGGTAATATACTCAGCCTCAGTTATTGATAATGCAACAAAATTTTATTTCTTGCTAAAGCAGGAGACTAGAGACTTTCCCAAAAAATGACACATGTTGCTGGTGCTTTTTCGATTGACTTTGCATCCAGCAAAATTAGCATCCGAGTAACCAGCAAGTTCAAAGGACATGGTTTTGGGATACCATAAGCATGCCGACAAAGTCCCTTTAAGGTATCTAAAAATATGCTTAACTGCGCACAAATTTGATTCCTTAGATTAGCCTGATATATAGTACAAAGACATACAACAAACATAATATTTGGGCGACTAGCAGTTAGATATAACAAACTACCAATCATACATCGATACTTACGTATGTTTGTTGGTTTACTGTTTTTATCAAGGTTAAGCTTAGTAGATGTTGCCATTGGAGTTTCAATAGGCTTTGTATTGTCCATGTCAAACTTTTTGAGCAAATCCTTCGTGTACTTAGCCTGATGGATAAAGCTTCCTTGTGGATCTTGTTGGATTTGCAATCCTAGGAAGAAAGTTAGTTCTTCCATCATGCTTATCTTAAATTTACTCTGCATACACTTAGCAAACTCGTTACATAGCATCTCATTAGTAGATCCAAATATGATATCATCAACATATATTTGCAATAATAACAGAGAATCAGCAGAAGTTTTTATAAAACTGGTAGTATATTTTTTCCTTTTAAAAAATTATTTCCAAGTAGAAAGAGACTAAGATGTACATACCAAGCACGAGGGACTTATTTGAGTCCATATAGAGCCTTTCATATATTGAATACGTGGTCAGGGTGTTTGAAATCTTCGAAACCAGGGAATTATTTAACAAAAACATCTTCTTTGATAATACCATTTAGAAAAGTATTTTTAACATCCATTTAAAAAAATTTGATGTTATGAAAATTAGCAAAAGCGCAAAGTATTTGGATAGATTCAAGTCTAGCAACAGGAGCATAAGTCTCATCGTAGTCGATACCTTCCGCTTGGTTGTATCCTGGAGCTATGAGACGTACTTTGTTACGTGTAACTGAACCATCCTCATTTAATTTATTTTAAAAAACCCATTTAGTACCAATGATCGGATAATCATTAGGTTTAGGAACAAGTTCCCAAACTTGATTGCGTTCAAAATTGTTGAGTTCCTCTTGCATAGCAGAAATTCAAAATTTATCAACAAAAGTTTCATCAGTATTTTTAGGTTCTATTTGATAAATAAAATCAATATTTACAATGATATATCTATTTGAGGAATGTGTACGTACACATTTCGATATATCACCTATTACCAAGTCCTCAGGGTGATCTATGGAGAACTTTAGTCTTCTTGGCAGACTTTTCGGATGAATTATATTATTTGTATCTTCTGATGTCTTGTTGGTTGTGGGTTGACTAACTTCATCGTCGCTTTTGTTTAGTGCTTGAGTATTATATTCATCAAATATAATATTGATTAATTCTTCAACAGTCAATGAGGTTTTGTTGAATACTCTGAATCATTTACTTTTAGCGGCATAACCTAGAAAAATACCTTCATCGGCCTTGGTGTCAAATTTTTTAGATTATCATTTGTATTAAGAATAAAATATTTGCAGCCAAAAACTTTAAAGTAACTAATTGTGGGAATTCTACCAAACTAATGTTCATAGGGGTTTTCTTCGATATAGGTCGAATAAGCACTTTATTCAAAATATGACATGAAGTACTTACAACTTCAGCCCAAAAGTATTTCGGAAGGTTATACTGATTTAACATGACTCTTGCCATATCGTCAAGAGTTATATTCTTCCACACTACAACACCATTTTGTTGTGGAGTTCTAGGACAAGAAAATTTATGAGAAAAATTATTTTTATTGTGAAATCTTTTGAAATCACTATTTTTGAATTTGCCTTCATGATCACTTCGGATACGAGTAATCATGAAACCTTTTTCATTTTGAACCTTTTGCAAAAAGTGACAAATTCAAAAAATGCTTCATTTTTATTTGCAAACAAATAAACCCATGTGTATCTAGAAAAATTATTAACAATAACATAAGCATAAAGCTTACTCCCAAGACTGGCGACTCTACTGGCTCCAAATAAATCCATGTGCAAGAGTTGGAGAGGTCTATAGGTACTTACAGAGTTGATTGATTTAAAAGAAGATTTAGTAACTTTATTCTTTTCACAGTCAACACATACCATATCTTTCTTAAAAGTAATTTCTGGTAAGCCTCTTACGAGTTTCTTTGTAGATAGTCTTGCAATAGTGTTCATGTTTGCGTGTCCTAGATGCATATGCCATAGCAAGCTGTCATCTTTGTTGGCATATAGACATTTGCCTGCATTGTCAGTATCTTTTTCAAGATAGAAAATATATATATTATCTTTCCTAATCCCTTCAAACATAATCTTACCAGTGGATCTTTCATAAATAGAATATTTGTTTTTAACGAAGTTAATACCATAACCATAGTCAGCTAGATGACTGATGCTGAGTAGGTTATGTTTTAATTATGTTCTAGATAAATATCGTTTATGACAGGATAGGAACACTTATATTACCATTACCAATAATGTATCCTCTGAGGTTATTGCTGAAGGAGACATAACCTTCTTTCTTCATCGATAGCGTTGAAAATAGGTTAGCATCACCAGTCATATGTCGTGAGCAACCACTATCGAGAATCCACTTGCCCCTAGCATGAGAGGGTTAGTCCACCTACAAAACGAGTTATAGATGTAACCTTTGGTACCCATTTCCTTGAGGGTCCTGATGTGTTAGTTTTTGGTACCCATGCATAAACATTCATATCTACTAATTTCTTTGTTTTACAGAATATTTATATATGTCATTTCTTACCAAAGTAGTGACATATAGTTGTGTGATTTATGCTTGGCACAACATGATAAATATTATTGTGTGAAGCAGTTCTTTGTGGTCTATATGGAAAGTGCATGATTAGATGGGACATTTCTTCGTGGTCTTCTATAATAGAATGCATGATTATGTGGAATATTTTTTTTGTGGTTTTTTATAATAGAATGCATGATTGTATTTGGTTCTATGTGCTTGATGATTGCATAAATAGTTATGCATGTAGGTAGAAGCATAACTGTGAGTGTTCTTTGTCTTGCTACGTATCTCGTGTTAGGTTGGGTGGAGGTTTGTTCGACCTGTTTACCCAATCTAATCTCTAAATTTTTAGAGGTAGCATATACTTTATCATATTTAGCAGTGAGAATAGCCATTCTACGTACAACAATAGAATACTTCTTCTTTTCATATTCGAGTTCTTCCTTAAGTTTAGCGTTCTCCTGAGAGCTCCTGTCAAGACTAACAAGTGCCTCGTGGAGGTTAAGCTTAAGTCTAGAATTCTTGTCTGAATCATTTGAGGTATCCTTCACTTCACTTAGTAGAGATGTTAGTGTCTCTATTTCAATTTTACATTCTTGAACATCTTTCTTAGTATGCTTGTACTTATTTCTAAGTTTACTAAAATCATCAAGCAGAACACTAAAAGTATTACCTAGTTCATCAAAAGTAAAATTATCATAAGAGTTGTTATCCGTTACCTGATTAGCTAATGCCATAAAGCATAAGTTTGCTGCTTCTCGAGGATTCTCTTCTTCGGATTCACTAGCTTCACTTTTGTGCCAAATACTAGTGTTTGCATATTTTTCTGATGATGTTCTTCTGGATGAGTAGTTGTGGCAATTTTTTTCTTAGGGTTGGACAATCTTTCTTTATATGCCCTATCTTCTTATTGTTGTTGCACATAGGCTCTTCATCACTATTGTCAGGTGGCTACTTCTTTGATTTCTCAAGATTTAAAAATTTCCTGAAGTTTCTGGTGGTTAGGGCTACTTTCTCATCTTGAGACTCATTATCGTCGGAGTTATAGTTGGTGATCTTTTTGTGATATGCTTTTAGAGTGATCGTTATCTCCTTGGGAGTGGGTTCTTCAAATTTTTTGATACCAAGTTCGTGAGTCATCAGCTTGCCTATAAGCGTCTCGAGGGTCATCGTGGTAAGATCATTCCCTTCTATGATTGCGGTAGTCTTGGGATTCCAGTTTTTGGTGAGTCCCCTGAGTACTTATGAATCTTCTTGTGATTGTTGTACTCCATGCCATGTGATAATAGAGGGTTGACGATATCGAGGAATCTCGTGAACATTTGAGTGATCGTCTTATTTTGCTTCATCTTGAATGCTTCATACTCTTGTGTTATACAATTTATTTTTGATTCTTTCACTTGGAAGGTTCCTTCATGAGTGACCTCAAGAAGTTTCCATACTTCGTGTAATATTTTGTAAGTGGAGACCCTGTTAAATTTAATTCTGTCTACATCACAAAATAGGGCGTTAATAGCTTTAGCATCAAGACTAGCTTATTTATTTTTGGTGTCTGTGTACTTATCATGAGTCTTCTCCACAAGGTTATTATATATGACTATTCTATGAGGCTTCTTGTATCATTCTACTACTATAGCCCAAAGGTTAAAATCCAGTAACTTTAGGTAGAAGCTCATACCTGTCTTCCAATACGTATAGTTAGTACCATCAAATAATGGTGGTCTATTTGTGGATTGGCATTTACCATTTTTGGTATGGATAGATCTAATAGTTGCCATAAGTCTCTTAGGATGTTAAATTAAATATCAAGAGAACTAGCTCGGATACCAATTGAAGGACCGTGAGACAACTTTAGCGGGGGGGGTGAATAGAGTGCAGCAAAAATATCTACCCAATTTAAGATTATAAGAATACATGCAGTTATTAACTAACAGTGTATATAATGACAGTAAAGTAAAGCAGTAAAGTAGAGAGAGAAATCAAACGCAAATACCAAGATGTATACTGGGTTCCCTCTGAGAGGACTAGTCCAGTCCCGAGAACTCAAGCTCAGAGTTTTCTCTACTATAATCACTAATAGTGAATCACAAGCTTTGATCCGAAGGCTTGCCACTTCTTTACACTACGAGGTTTGATCAGAAGTCTCACAACTTCACAGCTTTGAGAGAGAGAGTAACTGACCGAACAAAGCTCTTTATAACTCAGAAGACTTCTAGACCGAGATCACACTTTGCTCTAGGAAGACTAGGGAGTTGCTCTTTGAGATATAAAAGTTAAGGCTTTAGGGGTTTGCTCATAATAGGATAGAAGACTTAAGAATGGTTGAGTTAGTAAGAATAAAAAATTTCAATCCTATTTATAGGATGTAGGCAAACAAAATTTGGCCAGAATTCGGTCATGGTTTAATTCAAATTTTGTACTGTTGGGCCAAGTAATCAGGAGCTATAGAACTGGCTAATTTTATACCAAAAGGGTAACCGAGTTCGGTACTAGTTCGGCACAAGTTTTGCCCGAGTTTTGTCTCTTAGTATGGTAGAATTTGCAAATAAATGTGGCCTAATTTGGTAGATAAGTTCTTTGGTTCATTTGAGTGGACTAGGTATCTGGGTATAGGTATTTGGGATTTGCTAGTGCGACTCAGCTTACATCAGTCCTAGACTCAAATAAATGATATTTTTGAATAGATAAAATATAAATGACATGTAATAGTAGTGTTGAGGCTTCAGATCATAACATATTAATGTATGGTTTAGTTAACTATCAAAATCAAGTTAACTGAGATCGGATAGGCCAACAAAAGGGACTGATATACTCGCCACTTTTGTCTGACCGAACACAAAGCAGCTTCTTACCCGTCTCCCTTTCAACAGAGGCCTGAACACCTTGAAAGTCGGCAGCACATGATCCTTGGTCTTTAAGGTATAGACCCAAGCCTTCCTGGAATAGTCATTAATAAATGTTACAAAATAAGAAGCACCACCAATAGATTTTACCTTCATTGGACCGCAGACATCAGAGTGAATCAAATCGAGCAACGCCGATTTTCTTGAACTTGGGTGACTTTGGAAAGATACCATATTTTGCTTTTCTGCCAAACAGTGCATGCACTTCTCCAACTTTATAGACTTTAACCTTGGAATCACCTTCATATTCACCAAGTAGCTCATCCCCTTCTCGTTGATATGGCTGAGCCGCTTGTGCCACAACTCAGTAGATGCATCAATAGTTGCGTTAACCTCATGTGCCCCCTGTGCACTCCCTTCCATATAGTACGGTCTGGACCTCTTGCTTCCTCTAGCAATCACCATCGAACCCCTGAAAAGCTTCCACTGATTGTTCCTTAAGAGATTGAAGAAACCCTCATCATCCAACCTTCCAACCGACACTCGGTTGAAAAGGATATCAAGGACATAACAGACATCTTTGAGAACAAGAACGACACCTATCTTTGTCCTCAAATACACATCTCCAATAGCAACTGCCTTTGAAATATCTCCTTTGCCCATCAAATAGTGCCCTATTGTGAGATACGTGCGCTGAAGCACCTGAGTCCACCAGCCAAGAATTGTCATCGTAGACGAGGTTCATAACTACCTCATCACCTACAATGATCACGTCGCCTCCATGTATCGAGACTGCCGCTGTAGTGTTCTCACTTTACTTCCCCTTGTCGCCCTTCTTTATTCTCTTCCATGTAAAATAATTCAGCTTGATATGGCCCTTCTTGCCACAATGGTAATACTCTGAGTCCTCGAACCAACCCTTGGACCTTCTCCTGTTTTTGTCTTTGCCACCGCCTGGACCCCTGCTTTTACCCCTTCTGCGGCTCTCTGAAACAAGCGCCTCTTAGTTGGATGTGGATGAAGTGCCTTGAGAACATCTCTGTATCTCTTTATTCAGTACCCCGCTCTTGGCAAACTCCAGACTGACCATGCCTTCCAGAGCAGAATCGATCATAGACACTCGTACGATCTTCCACAAGTCTAGCAATGTACATAGCAGCCATTGTCCCTGAACCTCGTCGTCGAACTTGATTCCCATCGAGGATAGTAGGTCAACTACGCCCTGGAACTCACTCAAGCAATCCATAATAGACTCTCCATCTTTGTACAGCAGACCCATCATTATCCGGATCAGGAATAATTTATTTACTCTGGTCTTCTTGGCATACAAAGATTTTAGCTTATCCCACAGTGTCCTTGCTTGCTCAATACTGGCAACGTGGTTATACGCATTCTTGTCATTGAACTGCCTGATGTACCTACACACCTGTATATGCTCAAAATTTGAGTCCTCTTCGGATTTGTTACTGGACCTCTCGGAAGAAAATACCGACAGATGCAGCTTCTTGATAAATAACAGATCCTTCATCTTGCTCCTCCATTAATGATTGTTGGTACCATTCAGGTTTACCATATGCACCGGCTTTACATCCATCTCTCATTCCAGGTTTGCCTGTCAACTCCTGACACTCTACTAAAATTCCAGAACCTGGCTTTGATACAACTTTGTTGGGAACGAAAGTACGAAAACTGTTCTCTAAACCTGAGAGTACCTGTGAGAGAACAGAGCAAAATGCACAAACCAAAAATGCCAAACACAAATCGCAGACACAGAGATTTTGGACGTGAAAAACCCTTGTGAAAAAAATTACGGGACGATCGGAGTCCAATCCTGAAAAGCCTCCACCAATGGAATAAGAAATACACCTACTCCTTACAAACTTCTCACCGATCCAAATGGACCCCAATAACTCTTTTGGAACAGAAAATAGATTATATCCACGAAGAAGAAAGACAACGAGAAATATCCAAAACTGATCTCTTTTTCAAAATGGTCTCCAATCCTTCTTTCTCCTCTCCATATTGTAATGGCACTCTTGCCTCATTTTTTCTCCTTGTTGTTATTTTTTTTAGAGAGAGAGATATATTTTAGGACCAGAAGACACCTTTATATAGCCTCAAATCCACAACTAGCATTCCTATTATAGATAAGAATATCCAATCCAAATCTAAATTAATTGACATATTCCTATTATATGTAGGAATATCCAATCCAAATCTATTGAGATATTCCTATTATATTTAGGAATATCCAATCCAAATAAATTAATGTATTCCTATTATATGTAGAAATACTCAATCCTACTCTGGGATATTTTCATATAGGTTGGGAACCCTACCCACTCCAATATTTAATGGGTTGGGAGATGTCATATAAATGCAAGTAGGCTTGAAAGAACAAAAATGGGTCACAAAATAAGAAATATGAACCCTAAATATTTTTTGTTACATGAATATTGGTTGAGCATTATATAAACTTGTTGGATTGGAATAGGTTACTTGGTGCATAAATTTATAAGGAAGTTCGTGCGAGACTTCGAACGATGTATACAAATTAGACTTAAGCTGTTGCAAGTTGGGATAGATATTTTAGAAAAAAAAATGGCTAGGAGATATGATGTGTCAAATTATAAATTGATCATATGAATTAGTCATAATGATGAAGATGGTGTAATAATTGAAGCTGGATGATCTTTAGATTGGGGAATGATCAGTTTATATAGAATATGTGGATATACAAGGAATTTGGGTTAGCCCTGAAAGCATTCTCTATGAGACCTTGATAAGGTGGTAAAAAAAAAATATTGATGGCTAATGTAAATAACTTATCTCGGATGATGTCAGAAAATGATGCATAGGAATAGAGAATACGCTTTGAAAGGATCGAGAGCAAAGATTTTACAAGATAGACGGATTAATTAACGAGCTGGATATGTATAGACTCGGAATAGTTGGTTAGTTAAGTAAACAGGATCAATTAGTGTAAACTTGAGTCCTATAAGAGAATACAATTTGATGTGAGCAAATGACTATGGATTAAGAGAAGGTCAAACTAGAAAATTTTTAATATAAATTATTGATAGTTTACATGATGGACGCAAAAAATGGGTATTGAAGTTAATGGATTGACTTCGTTTATTCTATAGTGTCTAGAATAAGTTAGTTGGATGTTGTCCCTGGAATAGTGATTGTCGGTATGGAGACTTGACCCTAGAGCGTCGGATATATAGCTATTGTCAAAATTTATTGGCAGTAGTGCATCGTTGTTCAGAAAGAGATTTTTTTCCAGAGATTTAGGGTAGAGTCCCTTGGGTTTGTCAGATTTGGTTTTTCCTAAGATAAAAGATAGGTAATGCCCTAGTAATCATCTGTGTTAGGTGAATTACCCAAATGCATAGGTTTAGCTGCCTGTATAGCTAACCATAAGGACTAGACCGAGAATTAAGTTGACTATTGGAGACCCATAGGGTGACCCTATTGATATTGCCTGAGTTATATAGTGTCGGTTGAGATTTGGGTTAATAGGTATTGGGAGTCAGGCCGGGTATAGATTGTTGGTTTAGATATCAAGAATATTTATTGTTAGAGAGTTGGATTGTGTTGGAATGGGTAACTTGATTGATGGATAATAATGATTTTGGAAAACATATTTGGGTTGCCATCGATAAATTGATAGATTGGAATATTGTTCGGTTCGTTGGGATTAGTTTGGAATATTGGAATATCAATTTGGAGTGAAGGAACGAAACTTGCAACAACAGAGATGGAATGATGTATATAATAACATATGGGCTAAGTGTTATGGATGATGGTATGACCCTCAGATATAACATATTGGGGGAATGTGTCGATTTGATTGTTACTAGTATGCTTCATCGAGTTAGCAAATATGGACCAGAATATGATCCGAATGGAACTCTGGATTCATTAAAATTTTGACAGAGAGTTGAATAAGAGTAGGTTAAAATATATATTTTTTGGAATATAGACAGATCAGTGCAATATTACATAAGTCAAAATATATATAACACTTGTTGATTCATAATTTGCTCGATGATAGGTATACGAAAGAAAATAATGAGATAAAATCTCAAATTAAGTATTAGAATTGGGAAGATGGGAAGTTGCGTTTCAGATTTTGTTGGAAGCGGTAGCTTCATTGGTTCAAAAAGTTATCCCTTCAGTTTGACAGAAATTAAGTTCGTTGCTGGGATAAATAGTCTAACATGAGTAGTCCCTGCTGGTTATATAGTTATAGTTCGAAGGATCATGGTTGTAGGGAATTAGTTCCATTTGAGGCAGACCATAACAAATGGTTTGGAACATGTGAGTTCGAAAAGATAAAAAGAAATATTGGAAATGGTCAGATGGAAAATTGGTTATACAAGTTGTGCGACGGAAAGATTTGAGTTAAAAAGATACTAACAGGATTGACCGAGGAAATGACATGAGAACTTAAAATAGCTATGGAAAATATTGTTAAGAAACAGTTGGCAGAGCATATTAATGACATGTATATTAGAATGATGTTACATCTGCAGCCATTAATTTCTTTAACCATTGGCATTGGCTGAGTGCACAATATTTTGAGGATACCAAAAATGTGTGTACGATCTAGGCTAAATAGTGAGATGAATTCAAGTAGTGCTACAGTGAGCTATGGTTGCATGCTAAAAAGAAAGCATGAGATGTCGTGTTGTAAAAGCATTATTGTGGGATGTAGATGTGGAACTAGACGAGAAGTGGCTAGAGAGTTTTGTTGAGAAATTGGGATGAGTTTAGTTTTATGTTTCGAGTACAAAACTTTTTCTAAGTGGTATATTATGTAGTACCCCACTCCGCACGGTGCAATATGATAGCTGGATTGGCTCAGAGAGCTTGTTAGACTTGGACTTGTGGGGAGGAATCAATTTAGGAGGCTATGGGATCGTGCTGGAAAGTCCCTTCAGATTAATGTGAGTGGTGTTGGTTCTTTAAATCTTAATCTTCACGCTTAATAAAAAGGATTACTAATTGCTGCATAGTATTTTGTATTAATGATGCCATGATAGAAATCACAAAAGATAACAAAGATAATAATCGCATCTCTATTAACATGTAGTATTTTAGAATGTTGGATTATATTATACTTTTGTCTAAAAAATATTTTTACCATACATCCCCATTCAGTGTATCCTCCCAGGAAATGGGCATTGAGTATGTCGGGCTATGGCTCAGAAAGATTTCAGTAATACAGAGTATAGTCCCAAGAATTAGCCGAGTCGAATTCGGATAACGAAAGATAAATAAGAATTGTGGGATTTCAATTTAGTTTCTAGCATCATGCATTATATGTTTCTTTATAGCTATGTTGCATATGCATGCATGGTCATGGACAACTTGTGCTCAAAGTATAATTTTTCAAACGATAATCCGAGGCCACGGACCCATTTGACCTAGTGGGAATAAGAGCATGTGCTAGTTGCACAGGGGGATCGGAAACCTCCAAGTGGGCTCGCTACACAACGGGTAGGGGACCCGTCTATGCAACTCTATGTTGGCCCAATATTTAGGTTGAGTTTTTGAATATGGCTAATCGATTACGTTTAGCACTATGATAATCGATCAATCACTATAGTATCTTCTACCTAATCTCAGCATTGTCCAGATATGTAATATTTGCATCGGTATATTTCTTTGTTTATCTAACATGAACTTGCAGAAAGAAATAAGCAAGATCAGTAATGGACATATGCTATATGACGATGAGCCAAAGACGACGTTATACCAGAAGATTTTGTCCAACCGCCTACAACTTATGTGGAGCCTCGCACCCAGGGGTTCTGCTGCCCGGTCAGCGGACGGGGGTCGAGGGGGCAACGCCCCTCGTAGGGATTTCGATACCAAGTCCACTCAAATAAACCAAAGAACCTATCCACCAAAATAGGTCACATTTATTTACAAAGTCTACCATACTTAGAGACCAAACTCGGGCCGAACTCGGTTACCATTTTGATATAAAATCTACCAGTTCAATAAGCTCCTAATTTTTTGGCCCAACGGGTAGAAATTTAAATTAAACCCCATCAAAATTCTGGCCGAATTCAGTTTGCCAATACCCTATAAATAGGATTAGATTTTACATTCCTACTCACTCAACCATTCTCAATCTTTCTATCCTATAGTAAGTAAACTCTCAGAGTCTAAGCTTTCTTATCTCTAAGATCAACTCCCTAGCCTTCTTAGTGCTAAGTGTTGTCTCGGTCTAGAAGTCTTCAGAGTTGTAAAGAACTTTGTTCCATCAGTTACTCTCTCTCTCTCTCTCTCTCTCTCTCTCTCTCTCTCTCTCTCTAGCTGTGAAGGTACGAGATTTTGGATCAAATCTCATGGTGTAAAGAAGTGGCAAGCCTTTGGATCAAAGCTTGTCATTCATTATTGGTGATTATAATGGATAAACTCCAAACATGAGTTCTCAGGACTAGACTAGCCCTCTCAAGGGGAAACCAGTATACATCTTAGTGTTTGTGTTTTTTTTCTCTCTCTACTTTACTACTTTACTTTACTGTCTTTATATACACATTAGTTAGCAACTTCCTTCATTCTGATAATCTTTAATTGGGCAGATTATTCCGTTGCACTCTATTCACCCCCTATAGAGTTGCCATACATGATCCTTCAATTGGTATCAAAGTAAGTAGTCTCATATTTAGTTTCTGATCCCAATTGTTGATTCAATTAGTATCTGAGCAGGTAGTCACTTATTTAGTTTATGATCCCAATTTTTTCTTTAATTGGTATCAGAGCAGGTTCTCTCTTAATTAGTTTTTGATCCCAAGTACTCGTAAAATTGGTATCAGAGCTAGTTCCCTTGATATTTGGCTTAACATCCTAAGAGACTTATGGCAACTATTAGATTAATCCACACCAATAATGGTGAAGGCCAGTCTACAAATAGGCCACCTCTATTTGATGGTACTAACTACACATACTGGAAGACACGTATAAGTTTCTATTTAAAATTACTTGATTTTGATCTTTGGTCTGTTGTAATAGATGGATACAAGAAGCCACCTAGAATAGTTGTAGATAGTAATCTTCTAGAGAAACCTCATGATAAGTACACAGATACTGAAAAGAAATAAGCTAGTCTTGATGCTAAAGCTATTAACACTCTATTTTATGCTATAGACATAATTAAATTTAACAGGGTCTCCACTTGCGGCACTTCATACAAAGTATGGAAACTTCTTGAGGTCACCCATGAAGGAACCTCCCAAGTGAAGGAATCAAAAAAAATTCATCCAACACAAGAGTATGAAGCAAGATGAGACAATCACTCAAATATTTACGAGATTTCTCGACATCGTCAATTCTCTATCATCTCTTGGCAAGGAGTACAGTAATCATGAAAAGATTCACAAAGTACTAAGGGGACTCACCTAGAACTAGAATCCCAACGCTACTCCAATCATAGAACAGAATTATCTCACCACGATGACTCTCGAGATGCTCATGGGTAAGCTGATGACTCACGAGCTGGATCTCAAGAAATTTGAAGAACCCACTCCAATGAAAAAGATAATTGCTTTCAAGGCGCATCACAAGAAGGTCACAAATTATGACCCGATGACGATGAATCTCAAGATAAGGAATTTGACCCGATCACTTGGAACTTCAGGAAATTCCTAAAGCTTGAGATATCAAAAAAGAAGGAGCTTAACGACAACAGTGATGAAGAGCCTATATGCTATAACTGCAAAAGGCCAGGCCACATGATGAATGATTGCTCCAAAGCAAAAAGAGAAAATTAATATGAACGATCAAACAAAGAAGAATATTCGTCACACAAATATGCAAATACAAGCATCTGGTGTGAAAGTGAAGCTAGCGATTCGGAAGAAAAAAGTCCTCGACATGCTGCAAAAGTATGCTTTATTTGAAAAAATTTCTTATAATAAATTATCTGATGCTTTCAATAATTTATTTGAAGATCACAAAAAGCTTATGGATAAGTATAAGCAAGCCAAAAAGATATTAAATCTTATCTGCTTGAGAATAAAAAGCTTACTTGTCTACTAAATGAAGTTAGAGACTATTCCTCTTCTGATGATTCTGTTTATATCTCCAAACTTAAGCTTAGCTTACAAGAAGCACTTGACTGCTTTGATGAAAGTAATCAAGAAAATGCTAAACTTAAGGAGGACTTAACATAAGAGAAGGAGAAGTACTCTAATATATTACTTAGAATCGATACTCTTACTATTAAATATGATGATTTATATGCCACCTCTAAAAAGTTAGATATTAGATTGGGAAAGCAGGTCGTACAACCTATTACTTAGTCAAACATGAGACACTTGGCTAAACAAAAGTGCACTCACAACATGACACCAGCAAGTAAACCAAATACCACACACTATCATGTATATAGAATACAACATACTTCACATAATCATGCATTTTATTACAAATATTCACGCAAGACATGTCACACCACTTCACATAGTCATCCTTATATACCCAACACAAATGCCTATGCTATATGTCGTTACTGTGGATTAAAAGGACACATTATACATCATTGTAAGGCTAGAAAATTGGTTGATATAAATATATATAAGTGGGTTCCCAAAGCTAACAAATATGGATCCAAATCTTGGATACCAAAGCCTTTGCCTAATGATGTAGGTAGAATACTTTGTGTCAGAATTTAGCACTGAGGAGAATGTTGGTGATTGCAAAGCTACAAAGGTTATCTACCAAGAAAATTGCAATAACATAAATATGGCTACTTGAGCCACTTTGGTAACATGCTAATTGATTTTGTTTTTTTGAATTGCTATAATTAAAGAATCTACATATCTCTTATTAATATCTTTTAGTTGGTACTTATTTAAATTAATATGAGATGTAATACTAGCATGATTAGTTTAATTATCTTTTGATTCATGACTAGTTATTGATTAGTTCACACTGTAGAGTTATTTACTTTCTATTAGTATGACACAATTGTCTATGCATGCTTTATATCTTTGAGTGAACTTTACTCGTCAAGAATTAGGATTCTAGATTTCAATGTTGTATGATGTTATAATTAGTATATATACCTATTAAATCTAAGTTCTTTAAAGTTAAGATTACTTTTGTTTATAAGCCGAAATGACCCTTTTATCAAAAAATTGTAAATAGCCTAAGCGACATGGTATTTAAGCGTATTCGAACCACTTCTAGCTGGGATCCGGTCCCTACAACTAACCCAAGATGATCAACACTTTATTGAATAATGATTTCTAAGGTCTACTTGCAATTATTTTTATAATACAAAAGTAAATATAAATCCTACTTTTGATTTAAAGTTGTCAACTTTTAGTATAGACTGTGACACTATTTCTTTTAGTAAGCACTACTGGGTTTTTTTAATTGTTTCAAAACTATGTCACTTAGTTTTAATTTAAATTTAGACTTCCAACTAGTTGCAATGATATGCATATTTTATTTTCTACTACATGATTGGATGCTAGACTATGATTGGGATATCTGAGAGAAGTAGTTTCATTGTCTCTTGCATATAACTAATATTCATTTATGCCTCTCTTGTATTATTGTTACCCAATATTTCTATATTAATGTACTGCATCTAGTTTCCTACAATTGTTATCTAGTTTCCAACTGGTAAGTATATGGTTATGATATGCATGTCATTATTCTACATATGGTGATATTCTAGCTACTTACTCCTAATTTACCACATGATCATATTATATACTTTATGTTACTAACCTTGTCTTCATGATATACACTTTATTCGCGGGAAAGCCGTAAATAATATATTTTGACAAAGGAGGAGAAATATGTTAAATATGTGCATATTCGTCAACGTCGTACTACGGGGGAGCTTATGCATATGTAGAAGCCTGGGTAAAGATTTATATCAATATCTCCTATTACGGGGGAGCTTCTTTTTGATCATGTCAATGGAGGAGAAGTAAGTTTAAGTATATAAGTATATGTTTAAGTAGTATACGTATAGTAATTTGTGCTTATTAATTTTGATATATGCATCGATTATATATGTCTTAAACTTAACTGATTTGCCATAATAAAAAAGGGAGAGATTGTTGGCCCAATATTTATATTGAGTTTTTGAATATGGCTAATTGATTAAGTTTAGCATTATGGTAATCGATCAATCACTATAGTATCTTCTACCTAATCTCATCTTTGTCCAGATATGTAATATTTGTATCTGTATATTTTCTTGTTCGTCTAACATGTACTTATAGAAAGCAATAAGCAAGATCAGCAATGAACATATGCTAAATGATGATGATCCAAAGATAATGTTATAAAAGAAGATTTTGTCCAACCACCTACGACTTATCTGGAGCCAAAGACAACGTTATCATTGGACAACTGACGTCAAAGGAAAAAGCATTTTCAAGTCAGCAGATGCTTCAGAAGTTTGGCATCATTAGTGCACTTGGTTTTCATATGTAATTTAATATTTTATTTGAGTCTAGGAATTATGTACATCGAGTCACACTGGCAAATCAAAGTACCTATACCCAGATACCTAGTCCACTCAAATAAACCAAAGAACCTATCCACCAAAATATGCCACATTCATTTACAAAGTCTACCATACTTAGAGATCAAACTCGGGCCGAACTCGAACCGAACTCGATTACCCTTTTGGTATAAAATCTACCAGTTCAATAAGCTCCTGATTTCTTGGCCCAACGGTTAGAAATTTGAATTAAACCCCATCAAAATTTTGGCCGAATTCTGTTTGCCAATACCCTATAAATAGGATTAGATTTTCACATTCCTACTCACTCAACCATTCTCAATCTTTCTATCATATAGTGAGTAAACCCTCAGAGCCTAAACTTTCTTATCTCCAAGATTAACTCCCTAGCCTTCTTAGTGCCAAGTGTGATCTCGGTCTAGAAGTCTTCAGAGTTGTAAAGAGCTTGGTTCCATCAGTTACTCTCTCTCTCTCTCTCTTTCTCTCTTTCTCTCTCTCTCTCTCTCTCTCTCTAGCTCTGAAGTTGCGAGACTTCGGATCAAATCTCGTGGTGTAAATAAGTGGCAATCCTTTGGATCAAAGCTTGTGATTCACTATTGGTGATTATAGTGGTTAAAACTCCGAGCTTGTGTTCTCGGGACTGGACTAGTCCCCTCAGAGGAAAACTAGTATACATTTTGGTGTTTGCGTTTGCTTTCTCTCTCTACTTTACTTCTTTACTTTACTGTATTTATATACACTGTTAGTTAGCAACTGCCTTCATTCTGATAATCTTTAATTGGGTATATTATTTCGCTGCACTCTATTCACCTCCCTCTAAAGTTGCCATACACGGTCCTTCACTTTAGTCCAAGTTGACACACGGTCAAGTGACCTTCATGTAGACATGGTGCATGCTAACAAAGTCTTATGCAGGCAGAGTAAGTTATTACTCATTTACATGGATGGCTAAACGACCATGGGTAAGAATCACCAAAAGGTGATAACATGGATGCTTTATTTTTCCTATTGGACATAAATAACTACATGCTTATGTTTTCTCTCAGTTATGATCAGTATTATATGCTTTACATGATCAAGATACATGCTTTACATTCTGTCGACATGAATTGTAAATGACCCTAAGGCAACAGATCATGATCACACATAATAATATTTCTATCACATGATTATGTAGTGTTGATTTTAAGTTAGTTGGGTCTGCTCTCTCACCAGTATATGATAATATACTGACACACAATATGGGCAACCTTTCAGGTGCATAGGAGCAAGGACATAGTTCGATTAGTCTTGAGGCATCGTTGGACTGTTAGGTGTGTAGAATCTCTTCTCGAGGAGATGATGATTTCAACTATAAATGACATAATGTATGGAAAATATAATTCATTATACCAGTGATGTTGTAAGCCAAGTTGGCAAGTTCAATGTAAGCCAAGATTGACATCCTTCAAGTAAGATATTAAGAGCCTTGTATTCTGCTACAAGCCTTGTAACTTAATTGCAATATCAACAAAATAGATATTTTTTGTTTTAACTTGTTGTGACTTTAATTTGTCTTTTTATTTATGTTGTAATATTGTTTGTTTCTGAGATATACCATCGAGTATATCTTCTTGCCTACTACAGGTGCAACCTAGACTTGTATAACATCACGCCCGGTGGCTACTATTCGATTCTCCGGAATCGGAATATGACAGTGCCAACACGGTTCCAATTTAGAAGTCTTATTGAGTTATAAAAGTTTGGTACTTCCAAGTTTAAAGTGTTTGAAGTCTGTGTGCCATTCGCATCAAACACACGTATTTGAAGTCGTTCGAGCCCTTCAGATCAAAGCTCGAGGTTGTAAGAAGTCTCCAAGCCTTCTAATCAAAGCTTGTGATGTATGTTATTTCACAAATAGTGGATTAACTCTGAGCAAGAGTTCTCGGGCCTGGACTAGTCCTCCACGAGGGAAGCCAGGATAAAATCTCGGTGTTAGCGTATTGTGATTCCTTACTCAGTGCATCTTTCATATACTTGTTATATTTCTATATCTTCTTAAATAAGTTATTAGTGTGTTATTAGCCTTAACTTTTATTTGGTAAATATTGTCACAAACTCTATTCACCCCTCTAGATTTGCCTTCAAACACAAGTCCTTAGATACAATATCATATACAATCTACACAAGGCATATAAATCCTCAAGGAATTACCCTAAGCTATGATACAAGGTCGCTAAATATCATAATAAAAATATCACTAATATATACACAATCATAATATACTGCTAAGGAACCAATACAGTCAAATAAATTAGCAAAAATGGACAAACGATCCAAAATGGAAAACAAAATAGCCCAAAACAACCAAATTCGAATTTTCGATAAATTTTTGTGGATTACTGACAAATTATTAGTTACAAAACAACAAGTTTTGGGTGAAAATTTGGAAACTTCGTCAGATTTTTACAGATTACCGTCAGATTTTTCGAATTGACACAGCAGGCGAACTCGAGAAAATCCTAAAATTTATTTCGGCCATAAAAATTTTATTTTAGCTCAAAATTTGAGGTTTGAAAGGTCAAAATTGAATAAATTGAATTCCCTACAATATGGGAGTATTAATTTTCATAATTTTTTAGTTTTAAAAGATGAATACTATGAAACACACCAAAAATGCTATTTAGAGTCTTAGATCTACTCATAACCATTTGTCAAAATAAAAAATACAATATACTAAAGATGAAGACAATCTAAATCTCTACATTATTGACTAAAAACATTTAACATTCGAAAGAAGACCAATTTCAAAAAAAAATCAAGATTTGTATCGACTTTGAGCAAGATGTACTTGCCTAAGATAGCTATCCAAGCCTAGTCTTCTACTCTACCACCAAGAGGGGTTTCAAAACCATACTCTATGTCTCAAGGCCAAGCTCCTAAGGTTGATGGTTCAAGCACTTGCTTGAGGAATGGAGAGGAAGAGAAAGAGAAATGAAGAAGGATATGTGAAGAGGAAAAAAAGGGAAGACAGAGAAAATGGAGAGGGTTATATAAATAGAGTGAGGGAATTGATGAGTGACATTGGATGAGCCACTTCATCAATCCATGCCTCCATCCATCCATCTCAACCACAAAAACAAAACCAAATACCGAATGGACCAAAGGATGGGTTGGTTAAAACCAAAGGGATAAGCCAATGCAGCCGGTCGAAAAATCCGACGGTGTTCCGCAAAATACCGTCGGATAATCCGGTTTGACTTATAAATCCAATTTTCGGGAAGCTTAGAAATTTTATTCTATGTACGGGTCCTAGCACAGGTCGAAGACAATGTCAATGAATATTCTACTAGCCTAGGATAGTCTCACATATTATTATATTATTATAAAACCAATAAATCAAAATAAAGTTACATAAGTCAATTAATCAATTTTTTATGAAGATTTCAACGGCTAGTCTATATAAATTGAAGCATGAACCATAGACTGAATCTATATTCTATCATCAGGATAGTAATACAACCTCTCCAACCAAACAAGGACAAGAGGTGCAATACTACGTCGAGACTGAGGTACATCTCCAGACTGGGATCAGGTGATAATATATAAAGAAAACGATCTACATGATTGACCTGTCGGATCTACAACTACCTCAACAACACAATACCAAATACTCATCAAGATGTCAATTAACAAATCGAGCGATACGGGTACGAGCAACAGGTGCAAGATATCGTATCAAAAGAGAGTACATGAACACTACTATACATGATACATAAATAATACATAAAAAATACGTATATCGGTAACGGAGAGTGACATATCTCATCATACAAATTCAAAATATATTTCTGATTCTTCACTATTTATAAATTCTCAAGTAAAAAATAAGATAAAGTCAATATCTAATGTCTTATCCCTCATATAACTTAAATCGTAATTGATAAAATAGGCAAAAATAATATCTATTTAAAATAAATAAAATAAAACTAAGAAAATGGAAAATTTTAAATTGATTTTCCACCACTTAGCTTAGCTTCATTGCATCAGCTTGTAAGTGCTTTCATGTATAGGTGTCAAACACCACTAGTTTATGGCCTAGAATTATAGATTGTTCTCAAGCTAACAATAATCAATCCTAACTAAATGTAGGATTGGCCTTGAACTCGTGGGGTCCGAAACGTACTTCCAAACGGACTTTCATACATAATATTAAAAAAAAAAAAATTAAATAAAAAATATATTGTAGCTACAAAAAATTTAACTAAGAATCTCTAGTTTGCAAGTTTAATATAATAACTACTACATCATAACTGTTTTATGTTAAAAGTGACACATGGTACATACTACTTCTAATTTAGCTATAACTGTATGGTATCACATTAGCTTTAGGTCCTGAACGGTCGTCATGTCCGTCGCGTGCCAGGACTGTTAGGACTGTCTCGAACTAAACATGAAAGTCAAGCTCAGGCTCAAGCTCAAGCTGTAAAGCTGTATAGACTTGATTATTTTTGATACCCTAGATTTTCCCTTTGGAAGAATAGTGCAGAGTGGCAAGTTTGGTCCTGACCATCCAACGTCTGTTTAGTGTACTATTCATGTTGCATTTATCTTTAGACCAAATTGCTATCCTCCCCCACCAATGTAGGACTTGCCAACTGGACTCTCTGCCGAAAAGTCTTTAGGCTTCTTTCTCAGCACGCAATGAGATTGCTGATACTGTTAACTTCAGGTAGGGGACCAGAACAAAAAGTATTTTGAGCTAGTGATACACTTCATCATCAGAAGATGATGGTGGAAAATGAGGAGCCAATAGGAGAGAGGAATTGGATATGTGAACAGCGAAAGGTCATGGATGAGGACAATGGCATCACGTGGGGGCTAGTCCCACATAGCAAAATTGGTCGTCCACACGTAGTCCACACGTGTCGATTCTGGGAAGGGCGAAACAAAGGTAGTACTCTTGTAATAAATGTCACTGTTGCCTTTATTTTTTAAGAGAGGGTGAAACAAAGGTATCTCGTCACTTTATCACCTGTTGCATACAATTCACTCGAGCCAACTGGTGGTGATGCACCAGACCCATCCGGCTTAGGTGGTTCCTAGTACGCTTGATTCTCTCTCCCCCTATCCCACAAATCCCTCAATCCTGTATGCACCGGTCTGTAACGGCATAAGAATGTACTACTACTACTACTACTGTAGGCATCAAAGATTTCGGTCAGCAGTGGCCGGCTTTGTTTACTGAAGCTCGACAAAGACTCCTATAAAATAAAAAATTATAATATATTGAAAAAATAGGATGCCGAAATGACGTGTAGATGATGTCGGATTTGATTGCTAGGCATTTGTTCTCGAGATCCGTCTAGACAACAATAAAAGACAAAAAATAAGACCATATACATTATTTTTTAAAATTTTGACATCGCACCATAACAACTAAAAAATAAATTTCGACCTTATACATTTATTATTTAATTTCTACTAAAAAATTCTTCAATTTTTAATTAATTATTTCTGGACTTAAGGAACTCTCAAGAAATGAAAACAAGACAAATCCAATCATTAAAACCTTGTCCCTAAGATAACTTAAAATCATAACTGATAAATCACATAAAATGATCTCTATCTAAAATATTTCTAAAATAATACATAACTAATAGATAATAGAAAATAGAAAATTCAAATTGGTTCTCCATCATTCTACTCGACTTCGAAAAATTCACTTCCCCGTTAAGGAAGTAAGCATGAAATCAAACAATTATGCTCATGGCGATAACCTGCAAAGTAACCATGGTAGTGGGCTCTGCTTCAGTAGACTAATCAACATTGAGGCTACTTAAATGACTATGAACTCCATGGTAGTACTGACTGTCACGAAAGTGAGGGTGACACTGACAGCCGTAGACATGGAAGAAGCATGATATCCACTTGGGACAATGGCATAATGTAATAGCAAGTTCAACAAAAAAGAATTTATCAGCAAAAATAATCATTCCTACAATAAACTATTATTTTCTATAAACTACTATAATTATTCATAACAAGCATATACTAAAAATTATTTTCGGACCAGATTATTTGGACACATTCAAAAAATTTAGAAGACATAATAAATTCTTTAAATTCATTAGATCAAATGATCTATTTAACTCTTTTAATAATGATATATAAAGGTCAAATTGGATTTTTTTTTTTGGGTTTAAACCAGACCTGTAACGCCCCGCAACCGCACGGTGCGTTGTGCTGAGTCGGATTGAATGAGGCAATAACTGGTTACATTTTTGATTTGTTGGATTTGGGAACAAGTATTAATTGAGTTAGTTTTATGTGCAGATTGCTAGCGGAGTTCAATGAAATCAGATGTTCGTTCAGAGCAGTACTGGGATAGCTGGATTGGAGCGATAATGTTGTCTTTCTTAGTCCGATCGGTCCGATGATTTGGAGAGCACGACCTGCTCGCACGGTCATACCAGTTGAGTATATCATGCTTTGCATCGGACCACGGGTTCAAGAGATCGGCCGTATCGGCAGGACATGATGCTTAACGGAATCAAACTTGGTGAGTGGGCTCTGTCCCTTCTCCTCTACTCCTTCATGCCTAATAATATAAAAAATACGTAAAGGCTTGAATACTTGGACTGGAACTTAAAAATCACTACACTGTGACGTGCATAGAGTGTACGTCGTTTGCTTTGATAGGATTATGGCTTGAATTGGTTTTCGCGTATGGATAATAGAGCTAGAGTTGGATTATATTTGTGGCAGTTGGAGAAGCAGTTGGAATTATATATCTTGGTTGGAACATCAAGAATTCGGGCGAGCGAGCGTGCATCCGTGCACAAGTATCACTTGGACGCTTTGTCCAGCAAAGCGTGCAGTTATAGTTTGAAACCGAACAACTGCATCGGTGAGGTCATTGTGCCACTGTTGGGGCATTGTGGGTGTTGAACCACTTGGAACACTGTGTCGAGAAGTGGCATTGTGCCTACGGAAAATAATTGAGATTTGTGCCTTGGGCTCTATGTTGGAGAATGGTTATGGATATTTGGTTAGATTTTGGTTGGATGAGTCTAGGATGGTTTGGTAGGGCAAGAATGTTCGATCCTCTCGTCATACCTACTTGGTGTCTGCATGTCACGGACAACCTGTGTTACACGGGGTTTGGTCTCCTCGAACGGGAAGGCTCCGGGGCACCTCTAGCAATTGCTGCTGAGTCGTCAAAAGGTATGCCATGGGCTTCCTGCTTAAGGCATATGCTACTACATTCGCCTTACCAGGGTGGTACTGCAACTCAATATCATAATCTGTCATCAACTCTAGCCAGTGCCTCTGCCTCATGTTGAGCTCCTTTTGCGTGTAGACATACTTCAGACTTTTATGATCTATGTAAATCTCAACACGTTCACTATAAAGGTAGTGTCTCCATAGCTTTAGTGCAAATATTACTGCAGCTAGCTCTAAATTGTGCATCGGATATTTCTTCTCATGAACTCTCAACTTTCTCGATGCGTAGGCTATCACCTTACCGTGTTGCATCAGTACACATCCTAATCTGCTCCCAGACACATCATTGTACACTATAAATCCTTCTCATCTTGAAGGTAGTGTCAAAATTGGTGCTGATGTTAGACGCTTCTTCAGCTTATCGAAAGCCGCCTGACACTCGTCGGTCCAGATAAACTCCTCGCCTTTGCGTGTCAGTCGCGTCATTGGCGCAACTATCCTCGAGAAGTTTTCCACGAACCTCCGATAATATCCGACAAGTCCGAGAAAACTCCTAACCTCTATAACTGATGTAGGGGTAGGCCATGTCTCAACTGCAGCTATCTTCTCCGGGTCAACTGATAGTCCATCTCCGGTGATTATGTGTCCCATAAATGGTACTCTATCCAAGCAAAACTCATATTTGCTGAGCTTGGCGTACAGCCTCTCATGTCTCAGCGTCTTCAACACAATCCTGAGATGTCTATCATGCTCCTCCTAGCTTTTGGAATATACCAAGATATCGTCGATAAATACCACCATAAACTTATCTAAGTACTGGTGGAAAATACTGTTCATCTGACTCATAAATACTGCTGGCGCATTGGTTAAACCAAATTACATGACTAAAAACTCATAGTACCCATACTTCGTCCGAAAAGCCGTCTTTGGGATGTCCTCTCTCCTTACCTTGATCTGATGATAACCGGATCTGAGATCGATCTTCGAGATTACACATGCACCACTAAGCTGATCAAATAAATCATCGATGCGTAGCAGTGGATACTTGTTCTTTATCGTTACAGCATTTAATGTCCTGTAATCGATACACAAGCGTACCGTCCCGTCCTTCTTTGGTACAAATAGAATGGGTGCTCCCCATGGAGATACACTAGCTCGTATGAAACCCTTATCTAAGAGGTCATCTACTTGGACTTTCAACTCAACCAACTCCTTCGATGCTAGTCTGTAAATGGGAGAAGTAACTGGCTCGGCTCCGGGAGTCAACTCTATAGTGAACTCAATCTCTCTGTCAGGTGGCAGTCCTGGGAGATCCTCTGGAAACACATCCTCAAACTCTGATATAAAGTGAGGGTACATCGATTCACCTTCTGCAATGTGTGTCACTAGGGTAGGTTGGACACCATGCTCTTGGGCTCCCCGAAGAAACTCAAACTCTGGGTGATCTGGGGGTCTAAATATGACACAACGACGACGGCAATCTAGTATTGCGTGGTATTGGCTCAACCAATCTATGCCTAGGACAATGTCATAGTCCGACATGGAGAAGACCAGAAATCGGGCACGCATCTCTCGCCCGTAGACAACTACTGAACATGATCTACAAGTGTCGCTAACATGTACTATTCTACCTCCCGTAAGAATCCTCTTGATCTTCGGAAGGGGTGCAGTGGCCATTCTATGGGTGGCTACAAAACTAGCAGCTATAAAAGAGTATGTGGCACCAAAATCAAATAGGACTACTGCTGGTAATGAAGCTACTAAGATAGTACCTGCGATCACTTCTCTGGCTGTCTCTGTCTCCTCTATAGTCATCGCGTAGGACGGACCATGTCTCGGTGCCCTCGGCTACTGCTGTCGAGCCTGCTGGAAGCGATCTTCCTGTGGGGCTAAGGGTGGCCTCCTCTGATTTCCCCCTGGTGCTGATGGTCTCTGTGCTCCAGCTCATGCGTAAGGCGGCCTCGGTCCAGGAGGCTGCTGATAAAGCCTTGGTGCTGGCAAGGCTGGCCGATAAACCATCTGTACTGGATCTCTCTGGTCGGGGCAATCCCGGATGGCATGTTGGCCCGATCTACATCTCAAACATACGCCCAGCCTCCGTCGACAGTCCCTCAACAAATGTCCTCTCTTGCCGCATAAATGGCATATGGGAACCACTGCTCCCTGCAGGGGTGCTGCTCTCTGTTGTTGCTGTTGTACTAGAGGACGCTTTGCAGGTCCTTCCTGTAGGGTTCGAACTGCTGATGACGACGCACCGGAGCGCTTCAGGCTGGCCTCCATTTTGTTGATGTGATCCTGGAGTCGTGCTGCTAGTAATACCTCGGAGTAAGAGGTGGGGGCTATGGACCCGATAAACCTCTGGGTCTCGAAACTCAGGCCTTCATAGAACTTCTCAGCCTTCGCCTCCTCAGTAGGGATCAGGTACGATGCAAACCTGCTCAGGTGGAGGAACTCAGAATTGTATTCCTCTATCGTCATACTCCCCTGCCTGAGGTTCTAAAATCTATCCCGAAGCTCTGCTCGGGCAGTAGAGGGTATGTACATCTCATAGAAAAGCCTAGATAACTCTTCCCACGTGGCCTGGCCTAGTCCCAAATGCTGCTCCTCTGAAAGCCACCAGTGATGCGCGTTGCTAGTGAGCTGCATCCTGACGATAGTCATCCATCGGTGTCGGGGGAGGTCGGTATCCTCCAGCTGGTGCTGAATGTTGGTGAGCCATGCGTGGTCCTCTGTCGGCTCCTCTGTGCTAGCAAAAGGTTATGGCATCATACGACGGAAGTCTATGACAGACCCCATCGTCGACTGGTGTACTGGCGGTGACGCCTGCCCCAAGGCCGTCACGATACTCTCTCTCAGGGTCTCAGCCTGGCGCTGCTGGGCCTGTTGTTGAGTCTGCTGCTGGACCTTCTACTGGGCCTGCATCATCGCATATACCATCTGGAACATCTTTGTCCCATCCATGGGTTGCCCTACGGGGAATGGCATATAGGGCATTTGGGGTGGGAATGGCGGAGGTGGTGGTAGCTGCTGCACCTCCTGACTCGGGATCCTCTGATCCTTAGGTACTGCCTGACGCGGAGTCTGATGCCCGTTCGAAGGCACCTCGGGCTGCCCCGATGATTGTCCAAGGGGACCTGGAGTCAACAGAAGGACCTGCTCCAGTTCTGGTTCCCCGGATGATCCTGCGTCACGAGGAACATCACCCGGCTGCGTGATGCGTCCACTGCAGAGATTCATAACTATGAAAAAAAGTCATGACTGCGATCAGCATTGAGGGAAATAAACATGATGCAATTCGGTAAAAGATATCGAGATAGAGGTGTCATGTGAAGGTTTCAAACTTGTAGATGAGATTCTTAATATCTATTCCTAATTTGCAGGCTCGCTTGGCACAGTCAGGTGACCAAGACGATTTAAATCGGACCTGCATGGGCCACCACAAAAACTTTGTCACATCCCAGTTCCAAAGATATGGAACTGAGTCATGTGGCAATGGCCAGCAGCACACTTCGGCGGGCATCCCAATCTAATGGGCCCGTCAGAGTGCACCTAAGCTGTAAAGTATAATAAATAACCCAACACATAAGACATAAATAGTCAATCTAAATCTCATCCACAGGCAACAGATATAAGAGCACATAGAGGTAATCACAATAACTAATATGCAAAAAGGAAATGTCACGAGATAATGTATCATAGTATAAAAACTAGAGTAGTCACACGGGAACAAACCCGCTAGTGCAAAATACTGGAATGAAAGTAAGCAATAAGATAACTTGGAACGACAACAGATAACTAGATAGTAATACCGTCCCAAGGAAAGAGTCACTACCAATGATCAGGCGAAGTCCTCGGGGATGACCTCGTCCTCGGCAGTGGGTCCTACTGCTGGATACGTACCCGGACCGTACTCCTCTGGGTAATCCTGGTCGCCTAAACCTAGAAGGGAACTAGGTCCTCAGAGGGACGTACCATGGTACAAAAATACAGCATGCCAAGTATAACAGAAAGTACAAGTACAACGACAGGGTAATCTATCATAACCAACTAAGTGTGACATAGTTTAAAGACAATGTTCGACGCGTGGGCTGTCCAAAATAAAATTGCTGCTTCGAACACAGAGACACATGGGGCGTACCGTAGCTCCGAGCACAGAGTCACACGGGTGATACAACTATTCTAGATACATGATCACTACAGAAATAGTACATATACATATATAAGCGCGTGCAGAGAAGCCCAAACGTCTAGTAACTGTCTTCCCCTTCCCAAGCGGTCAACGATGGTATGCTGAACCTGAACCTCTATCTAACAGTCTCGTCACACAGAAATAACTCAACAGACGCGACCCTAAGGTCGTCCCAGTCTCCGGTCATGATGTTAGTATCAGGATACAGGAATCTGGCACGATCACAGTGTATGAGTGTGTCCTGGGGTGACGATATACTCAGGTACGTACATCGAGGTATTATGAATATCTAACAATCATTAAAAGATGTTACGACGAACGTCTGCATTCGGTTGTGATCCGGACGCGAAGTATCGATCGTAAACAAAATATGCGTACAATGTACAAAATAAAACAATAAAATATCTATAACTGAAATACAGGGTGGCAAGGTACACTTGCCTGCGTCCGGCTGCTGATGACGGGGATCCGGTACCATGTCCAAGTCCTCAGGTCCCGTAGTACCTAGAGATGAGATACAAACTCAATCAATAACTATTACGCGACAAACAGGAATGTGACACACGTCTATACATATGCTCAGACTAAGCCACAACTCACAGGGACAAGACGCTAGAGGGTTGACCATGGTTAACTATTGGTACGTTACATTAAATCAAACTAATCATCTGTATAATATCATCAAACCATCCTCAATCCTTCTATATTCAGCACAGTATTCATTGTTATATCATGCATATTTATTCCTCATATTTTACCTCGGTGTGCACTGTAAACTCCCTCACTCAAAATAGGTATTTTGTGTATATTTTATATTATTATATTTATTATATATGTTGAATTTATTTAGAATATGCTCTTAGTTAATTAGAAAATAAATTTCTTGATATATTTACTTATATAAATATTTATTTAGAATTATTTTAGGTTATTTTAGATTTTTGGAGATTTTTCTAGAATTTTTGGTAATTAAAACTTAGAAAACATAAATTTCTAGGACTTCTATGACCATACTTGCATGTCGTTCCTACCAAATATTTATTTTAGTTTAAAATATTTAATTATATTTTTTTGTAATTTATTTAGAATTTTAAGAAATTTATTTAGATTTTAAAATTATTTAGGATTTATTTGGATATATATAGTCTTAATATTAGATAGATACTAATTTAGTGTTAATAGATATTAATAAGATTTTATAAATTATTTGTATTATCTTTAATTATATTTAAGATTATAAATTATTGAGATAAATTCAAACTCTATTTTAAATTAATTCAAATCCTGAACCTACTAGGAAATCAACTTCATGCATATCCTATCCTTATTTAAATTCATCATAATCCTATCCAAATTAACCAATCCTAGTCGTATTTAATTAAGTAGTGTCCACCATTATAAATACCTCATCCTTCATATTTTTCTTCCCCAAATTCCTCTCTTTTTCGTCAAAAAATAGTCAAAATTCGTCATAAATTCAGCCTCATTTTCTACTAGTTATGACAAATTAAAAAGACGATATCTCCTAGCTCCGGACTCCAAACACGTTCCAGTTTTTTTTTTTAGAACGATAATGAGGTTAGCTTTCTGTTAATATAAATTTTTTTTCTAAATTATTAGTATTAAATTCTGTAAAATTCGTAGAGCACAGCATGTCCGAAAATAGACGTGTTTCGATGTTTTCGCGATTCCGGGAGAACCAGGAATCAGAATCATGAACCGTTTAAAGTTTCTGAAAGCTAATGTCGAGATCATTGACATATATTTTTTCCAGAATTTATTACAAAGTATTTACATACTGTTAATTCTGTAGAACTTCTAGGTTAGAATTTAACCATCAATGCACAATACAAAATTTGTATGTGCCATAATTCCCAAACGAATTTGAATTCAGACGAGCCGTAAATTCCAGTATGTTTTTTATGCTGAAATCTACAGGAAATCAAGCATGAAAGTCGAGTTTGTATCGGTTGACTTTTTGGTCAACAGATCGCCTCGATTTGCGTGCCATGAGTCTCGAGTTGATAAAATTCAGTTTCTTTGGACAAAATTTAGGAATTAACATAAAAATCAGAATAATAAGATTAAAATAGGATTTTAGAGTAATTATTTTAGAATTAACTAAATTAAAATAAATTAATGGTTATATTATTATATAGTTATATGAATATATATGTAAGTAAATGCTAATTGATAATTATGATTAAATATTCAGACTGTATGACCCTAGGACATCGTGGACTATCCCATACTTACCTTGACCATGTTGACCCTAAGAACTTGTGAATTTGTCTGCCTTGCGTACACTAACGTACTGGCATAGACACCTGTCAGTTGACTGACTGATTTCGTACAGTACTTGAAGACGCGACACCCGCGTAATTCAATGCGTAATTGACCGTGTTAGATGACTAGTGTTACCCCTAGATACCCCCTGATTCCAGTGTAAATGTGGTTGAGTATGTGCGAGTGTAATGACTAAAGATTCTATTATATTATATTTATGTGTACATAGGATATTTGATTGTTCTGCGCGATTTCTGGAGCAGGTTATTGGTACACTGCAGCTTCCTTGCCAGGCAAGTATACCTTGCCATTGTACTGTTATTTATATTCCATATGTTGCATGCATCTTTATTTTCTGTCTTTAGTTCATATATTTTAACTGTTATATAAAATGCGCGCGACGGTGACGTCGCGATATGTTTTTATTTATGTATTGCATTGACCTTGTTTATGAGACTACCCCATTATCATGTAGCATCATTAGGTTTTATTTGACTGTGACACATATTTTTACACGAGTTGTGAGTCTCATATAGATCACGGACGCACGTATTGACTGATCATCGGTACGTGTGGGACGTGCGTTAGGAATAACTGCTGTTAGAAACTTTGCATGCTAGAAGACTTAGCAGTTATTAGAGGTCTATGGACATAGTCTATTATAGTACGGTGGTCCCATCCTTGTCCTTGTTTGGTTGCAGGATTGGGCTAGGGTACTAAGGATAGGCTATGGACCAAATCGTGTCATGGATGTGACATGCTTAGAGCATTGGGTGGGGAGAACAACAAGTAAGGCATTTGGGCTCCTTTGCACTTTCCTTGTGTAACCCGTACGCTCCGCCGGAGATACGCGGTCATGATGACCCCTATATACTATCATGGCGGGCCTCCGGTGTTCGAAAGATGCCGTACCTTTGTAGGCCCCTGGATCTCCAAGAGAACTATGCCAATCCCATTTATGGCCAGATAGCCCACTTGTTAGAAAGTTGTTCTTAACTGCATTCACTTTAGACGGTTAGGCGACCCATTGGATATTTATTTCAGTACTTTATTGGCATGTGTTTAAGTATACTTGTTATGTCCCTCTGAGGACCTGGTCCGCTGCCAGGTGTACCTGTTCTTGAGTATTTACAGGAGCGCAGATTTGGAAGGATATAGATGCTTCGTGGATGTCTTCCCTTCGAGCCGTGATTGGTAGCGGGTACTTATATTGTTTGAGTGAGTTGTACTTATATTGTATTTACTTTTTCTATTTGTGTTGGTAGTGGATTTGTTTCCATCCAACTAGCATCCTTAGATACTTCTTATTGAGATCTAGTTCATAGATACTGGTTATTTATTTCTATATGATTTTGGTGGATGAGATTTAGATTTTTCCCTGCGACTTGTATTACATTTATACCACTTGTGGATTTGATATTCATATTACAGCGTACGTGTGGATTTGGTTTTCATATATTGGAGTTGCCATATCCATGCGGCTGGCATGCTTACGTGTCCTAGTCCTACATATTTTTGGGACTGGGGCGTAACATGTTTTTGTGGTGGCCCATGCAGGTCGAGAGCATATTGTCTCGGTTACGTTACTGTACCGAACAAGCCTGCACCTAGGACTAGAGTATATGATCTCATCCATAATTGACTATGATTCATCTTCCTCCTCTCTATTCTATTCGAATAATTGCATCTTGCTTGATTCATGTACTTCCCTAATAGTTCTTTGAGAATAGCCTTCTGCTAGAATATAGGAACCCCTATTATTAGCATGATAATTATGGTAGCACACCTATTAAGAATACAACGAGGATATAGACACACCACTAAGTTTAGAATATCTAGTGAACCCTAGAACTCCTCATCTTTAGATTGGTATACCATTACCCCTTGATGTATTAAGAAGACTTGAGTAGTATAGACACTACTAGAGATAGTTAGAAGTTTTACCATAATGTTTGACCCTAGTATTGAGGAACCAATGGAGAACCAATATTGAACATTAGGACTGAACCTAACCTTCATAACTGGATAGTGTTAGAGAACTATAAAACTTATGTCATTGTCTTATTATTAGTAGACAAGTACCCTAGAAAGCCAAGAGCAATGCATAGAATATTTTCCTAATCATACCTCAAACATAGTAGCTAGCGTACCACTTCCCTTTAGAAACCATGATGCTATCTATAGGCCCTATTTTAAATTTTATATCTTGTTTCTCTGAAACCCTAGCGCTCACCACTCGCGCGACGACTAAATTATGATCTTCTTTTCTCCATCTTTCAATTCATGCCAATCTGACACTTCTGATTTTAGACCAAGCAATTATATTCTATGATAGGATATATGGTTTGCTAAAGTGATAGTTGTAATCTTGAATTTTGAATTTTGAATTGTGTGCCTTGTAGTTAGAACCTGATAGTTAAATTGTTCAATTAGATTGTGATGATTACCCCTAGTTGTAGACCACGTAATTTGTACCCTCACCCCGATACACGTTAGACCCCTCCCCTTTAACGGCCAGTAACTCTTCTATCCTTACCATTGACACTTGCTTGTAAGTGCTATGACTAAGACTTAGGATGACCATTACCTACATAAAAAGGATACCCTAATCAATACCAAGATTTTTCCTCATATACCCTAATAAAGAGTTTCTGTTTTATTTACATGTGCAAGATTATTTTGTAGGACCCTCTTAAGACTGTCACAGTATTAGTTTAATTATTATAAGTTGGGTAGTATGCCTCACAACCTAGTATCACATAGTCCACTTGACCCATCGAGGTAGTGTAACTAAATGACATTAATTTTATGCTAGCACTAGACGACAGTATTTATTCAGACGGTGGAATTTAGAGGCCCATGCCCTATTTGGTTGACTAGCAACTTAGACAAGGAGGTTGTATGATAACCGTAGAGATTATAGAATCTTTGTTATTATTGCTTATTCTGTTTTGTTTTTTTTGTAAACCTGAATTAATTTGTACCTCCTTTCATCATCATCTAGCGTACTTATATTGCTGTACTACCTTGACTTATGCTGCTATTTTATAGCCTAGTTTTTGCAAGCTTATTCCTCATCAAGCTTGTTCGTGACATATGTATTAGTGGGTCGACACACTAATACATTTCAAAATCAGTGTGTTAAGGTCTGGCCAACCTTAGTGCGCTTGATTCGCCCTTCGTAATGCTACTTTACGTGGATTGAGATATGTAGTGATTAGTAGACGAATATACTTGCCCTGGACATGTCTGACATATCGTGTCGGTTACATAACTGTACTAATACGAGCATGCGAACAAAGGATTACCAGAATAGGATTTTAATCCACAACTGCTTGACGATTCTCATTTGAATTCTTTAAACGCCTTGATCCCGATACTTCTATTCTATTACCTCCCTTGAACTCTTTATTATTGATCTCCGTCTTCCCTTATTTCGGAAGGACGAAACCTCGTGCTTGGTATGAATTGATACACAGAGAGTACAAGATATACCCCATAGGCCAATCACATTATTTGGTGACTATCTTTCATAATTGATTAAGGGCATATCACATATGATATAGTTGGTGTTAAAGTTTTGAGGATTGAATGACATGAGAAAATAAATTGAGGAATATTTTTCTTAAGTGTAAGAGCCTTATGTGATAGATGGATAAATTCTAAGTTGGGTAGAAATTGCAGTATTAAACTTGAGGAGAATTCTTTTAGATTGTGATCAAGTAGGATTAGATTGAGAGATTAAGTCCTTTTAAATGTGGAGAATTTTAAAAGAGGGATTAAGATAATGAGGATTTAATGAATTTTAAAAATCTTGATATTGAGGACCCAATATTTTTACTTTGAGCACATGATTTAAATTTTGAATATTGAAGGATGAATCATCGATTTAAATTTTGAGGATAAATATAAAATTTTAGACTTGAACAATTGGTTAATTAGATTTAAATTTTACAATTTGATGATTTGAATTAAAAGTTCAATTTTGATTGTTGGGTCACCTATTTGAAATATTGAGGATGTAAATTGAGTTTAAATATTTGAATAGTACAAAATTCTTAAGTTAAGAATAGGAATAAGATTTGATTAGAATTGTTTATTGTTCAAAGTTTAGAGGAGATTATGATAGTTGGAAATTATGATATAAATTTTGATGTGGGATATCATATAGACTTGAGTCAGATTTGGATGTTGATTATTTAAAAATCGAGAAGAGATTACGACAGGTTGAATTTTGATTTAAACAGTAGTTATATTAATTTTGAAGTGATCGCGATAGATTCGAATAGATTTTGTTATTTAAATTTTTGGAAGAGATTGCGATTGACATACCTTATGTACGAATGTGAAGGATTTAACAAATTATGTCTTATTTTAATTTCGAGGACAAAATTATTTTAAGTTGGGTAGATTGTAAACTCCCTCACTCAAAATAGGTATTTTGTGTATATTTTATATTATTATATTTATTATATATGTTGAATTTATTTAGAATATGCTCTTAGTTAATTAGAAAATAAATTTCTTGATATATTTACTTATATAAATATTTATTTAGAATTATTTTAGGTTATTTTAGATTTTTGGAGATTTTTCTAGAATTTTTGGTAATTAAAACTTAGAAAACATAAATTTCTAGGACTTCTATGACCATACTTGCATGTCGTTCCTACCAAATATTTATTTTAGTTTAAAATATTTAATTATATTTTTTTGTAATTTATTTAGAATTTTAAGAAATTTATTTAGATTTTAAAATTATTTAGGATTTATTTGGATATATATAGTCTTAATATTAGATAGATACTAATTTAGTGTTAATAGATATTAATAAGATTTTATAAATTATTTGTATTATCTTTAATTATATTTAAGATTATAAATTATTGAGATAAATTCAAACTCTATTTTAAATTAATTCAAATCCTGAACCTACTAGGAAATCAACTTCATGCATATCCTATCCTTATTTAAATTCATCATAATCCTATCCAAATTAACCAATCCTAGTCGTATTTAATTAAGTAGTGTCCACCATTATAAATACCTCATCCTTCATATTTTTCTTCCCCAAATTCCTCTCTTTTTCGTCAAAAAATAGTCAAAATTTGTCATAAATTCAGCCTCATTTTCTACTAGTTATGACAAATTAAAAAGACGATATCTCCTAGCTCCGGACTCCAAACACGTTCCAGTTTTTTTTTAGAACGATAATGAGGTTAGCTTTCTGTTAATATAAATTTTTTTTCTAAATTATTTGTATTAAATTCTGTAAAATTCGTAGAGCACAGCATGTCCGAAAATAGACGTGTTTCGATGTTTTCGCGATTCCGGGAGAACCAGGAATCAAAATCATGAACCGTTTAAAGTTTCTGAAAGCTAATGTCGAGATCATTGACATATATTTTTTCCAGAATTTATTACAAAGTATTTACATACTGTTAATTCTGTAGAACTTCTAGGTTAGAATTTAACCATCAATGCACAATACAAAATTTGTATGTGCCATAATTCCCAAACGAATTTGAATTCAGACGAGCCATAAATTCCAGTATGTTTTTTATGCTGAAATCTACAGGAAATCAAGCATGAAAGTCGAGTTTGTATCGGTTGACTTTTTGGTCAACAGATCGCCTCGATTTGCGTGCCATGAGTCTCGAGTTGATAAAATTCAGTTTCTTTGGACAAAATTTAGGAATTAACATAAAAATCAGAATAATAAGATTAAAATAGGATTTTAGAGTAATTATTTTAGAATTAACTAAATTAAAATAAATTAATGGTTATATTATTATATAGTTATATGAATATATATGTAAGTAAATGCTAATTGATAATTATGATTAAATATTCAGACTGTATGACCCTAGGACATCGTGGACTATCCCATACTTACCTTGACCATGTTGACCCTAAGAACTTGTGAATTTGTCTGCCTTGCGTACACTAACGTACTGGCATAGACACCTGTCAGTTGACTGACTGATTTCGTACAGTACTTGAAGACGCGACACCCGCGTAATTCAATGCGTAATTGACCGTGTTAGATGACTAGTGTTACCCCTAGATACCCCCTGATTCCAGTGTAAATGTGGTTGAGTATGTGCGAGTGTAATGACTAAAGATTCTATTATATTATATTTATGTGTACATAGGATATTTGATTGTTCTGCGCGATTTCTGGAGCAGGTTATTGGTACACTGCAGCTTCCTTGCCAGGCAAGTATACCTTGCCATTGTACTGTTATTTATATTCCATATGTTGCATGCATCTTTATTTTCTGTCTTTAGTTCATATATTTTAACTGTTATATAAAATGCGCGCGACGGTGACGTCGCGATATGTTTTTATTTATGTATTGCATTGACCTTGTTTATGAGACTACCCCATTATCATGTAGCATCATTAGATTTTATTTGACTGTGACACATATTTTTACACGAGTTGTGAGTCTCATATAGATCACGGACGCACGTATTGACTGATCATCGGTACGTGTGGGACGTGCGTTAGGAATAACTGCTGTTAGAAACTTTGCATGCTAGAAGACTTAGCAGTTATTAGAGGTCTATAGACATAGTCTATTATAGTACGGTGGTCCCATCCTTGTCCTTGTTTGGTTGCAGGATTGGGCTAGGGTACTAAGGATAGGCTATGGACCAAATCGTGTCATGGATGTGACATGCTTAGAGCATTGGGTGGGGAGAACAACAAGTAAGGCATTTGGGCTCCTTTGTACTTTCCTTGTGTAACCCGTAAGCTCCGCCGGAGATACGCGGTCATGATGACCCCTATATACTATCATGGCGGGCCTCCGGTGTTCGAAAGATGCCGTACCTTTGTAGGCCCCTGGATCTCCAAGAGAACTATGCCAATCCCATTTATGGCCAGATAGCCCACTTGTTAGAAAGTTGTTCTTAACTGCATTCACTTTAGACGGTTAGGCGACCCATTGGATATTTATTTCAGTACTTTATTGGCATGTGTTTAAGTATACTTGTTATGTCCCTCTGAGGACCTGGTCCGCTGCCAGGTGTACCTGTTCTTGAGTATTTACAGGAGCGCAGATTTGGAAGGATATAGATGCTTCGTGGATGTCTTCCCTTCGAGCCGTGATTGGTAGCGGGTACTTATATTGTTTGAGTGAGTTATACTTATATTGTATTTACTTTTTCTATTTGTGTTGGTAGTGGATTTGTTTCCATCCAACTAGCATCCTTAGATACTTCTTATTGAGATCTAGTTCATAGATACTGGTTATTTATTTCTATATGATTTTGGTGGATGAGATTTAGATTTTTCCCTGCGACTTGTATTACATTTATACCACTTGTGGATTTGATATTCATATTACAGCGTACGTGTGGATTTGGTTTTCATATATTGGAGTCGCCATATCCATGCGGCTGGCATGCTTACGTGTCCTAGTGCTACGTATTTTTAGGACTGGGGCGTGACATGCACCGACGTTAATGCGTACATTTACGGTCAACCTCAATACACAATTAATAATTATTTAAACCTTCTATTTTATATCATCCTTACCAATTCACAAATAGTACTTCTCTTTAATTAAACCCATTATTAATATTCAGTCCTCAAATCACTAATTAATGGTTTGATACCACACATCATTTCTCAATAAATCAACTGTCCCTCGATGATAAATCATAGTATTATTTCGCAATAATTTAATTTGTTCAACAATATTAATCAATAGTGCATATATAAATTTCAATGCCCTAACATCTCAAGGTATCCCAATATCATGTACTCAATATATATTCGAATGCCTTGTATATTAATCTTGTATTTTCACCCATGCATATAATTCATAGTCATTTCATATAATCCTAAACAACAATCCATGTATTCTCATACCCTAACTCATGTTTATCCATTTATTCATTTTAAAGACGTATGTAACTTAACCCTAAACACTACATTAAACCCTAATCCCATATTATTAAAACATGATCATTTACTACACTACATCTACACAAACATTATATAAACATTAACCCTAACTACTCAACACCAAGCAATATATATCAAATAGAGAAGGGAGTGATATACCTCGGCGACGTGTTTGTTGGAGGCGGTGGTGGAACGGACAGCTGGCCGAGGGGTGCTAGTGGCCGGAGGTTAGGCTGTTGTCGGTGGTGTAATGGAGGAGGGTGGTTCTCGGTCAGAGAAGCTGGAGGTTGGTGATCGATAGGGTGTAGTGTGGCCGAATGAGGGTCGTGGAGACGCTGGGGATGGAGCTCGTGGAGGTGGTGTCGACCGGGGGTTGGCCGGAGTGGGTGAGGAATTGATCGAGGGGGGGGGGAAATGGTGGTAGAGTTGGAAGGAGGCAGCTGCCGGAGTAGATGTCGTAGCCGCGGGGGGGAATGGGGATCTTGGCCGGGGCAGTCGTGGCTCGTGGTGGTCAGCCGTGGAGGTGGCGGTTGCACAGCAGGCCGCCGGAGGAGGGTGGAGATGACGCACGTGGAGGTGATGGCGGTATCGGCTGCTGAAGGAGACCGGAGTATGTAGCGGTCCGCCAGAGAGTGATAGTGATCCCGGCCGGAGCAGTGGGTCCTCCTAGTAAGAAGACGGAAGAAAGAAGGAGAAGAAGAAAGGAAGAAGAAGAAGGAAAAGCTCAGTTTTGTATGGAGAAGAGGGAGGAGAGAGAGAGGGGGTAAGGTTTTCAAGGCTTCCTTGGGATTAGGGCCGACATGTGGAAGAGGGGTATGATGGAGACATTTTATAGGATGGTGTGTGTGGGTTGGATGGTGAGGATTGACCCATTTCAAATGTGTGGTTGAGATTTCACATGAGTGAATTCATTTCTTCATGAAATTGAGAGGGGGAGAGTGTTTGACCGGTCAAAGAAGAGGGGTGGCCTCTTCATTTGGCTTTGACCAATGAGGGTGTGCCACATGTCACAATATTTGCAATTTAGCCCCTTAAGTTTGGGTATTTGCACAAACACATAAAATAATGGAAAAAATTATGGAGAAATTGGTGTTCCGTATTTTGTAGGGTGAGGGGGTGTTTTGTGTTTTGCATGGGCTTAATTAAATGGGCATTAGAATTAAATTTGGATTAAAATAGGATTAGTCAAGTTGGTATCCCAAATTTAATTAGAATAAAATTGTCATGTGCTCTTAAATTAAATGGGGGCATATGGGACCTCAATTGGGAGTGACACAAAGGTCATGAATGGTGTAGGTTTGGTGTCAGTATTGGACCCTTTTATTGGTCCGGCTCAACGGTTAAGTTGGGGTCTCAAAATTGATGGCAACGACACAAGTGTGCGACACGGGATTTAAATAAGGATTTTAGTTACGAAAAATTGTGCAATTAATTTATGGCACAAGGAGATATGATTTTGAGTGACAGAAAAGTCCAGTGCCTAAATTGGCGTGTCAAGTCAAAAGTACAACAATCTGTTAGAATTTATGGGCTGATGTTGGGCTCCGAATAATTCAACAACGGTAGGGCGCGCCAAGGGTTTAATTATAATAAACATACATCTGCAACCTTACTATAAACCTCAATCAACTGCTACTAAACCAAAATTTTCCATCCCTTACCAGACTATCTATAGAAATATTTGAGGGGGTTTACAACAAGTACACGTGGATTCCAAAACAGTCATGAAAAAATAACAATAATCCAGAACAGTCATGTATCTCATAATAAGAATCCATCATACTAATCAGTGTAACAAGTGTCAAGAATCAAATAATCAATACTAAGCATGCATTATAGAGACTATCAAGGACAGAAAGTAATCACGAAAATTTACTCGCTTGTGGTCCTTAGTTGGTATGAATCAGAGTCCAAGTCACAGTCCAAATAGCCTATGTATTACAAATTTACCATGTCAAAAGATAATTTATTTTAATTTATTTAATTCTAGAATAATTACTCTAAAATCCTATCTTAATCTTATTATTCTGATTTTTAGGTTAATTCCAAAATTTTGTCAAAAAAAACTGAATTTTATCAACTCGAGACTCATGGCACGCAAATCGAGGCGATCTGTTGACTAAAAAGTCAACCGATGCAAACTTGACTTTCATGAATGGTTTCCTATAGATTTCAGTGTCAAAAACAAGATGGAATTTACGGCTCGTCCGACTTCAAATTCGTTTGGGAATTATTGTACATACCTAAAATCGTATTATGCAACGGTGGTTGATTGTTAACCTAGAAGTTCTACAAAATTAACAGCACAAAAATATTTCATATTAAATCCTGGGAAAAAAATATGTAAATGATATGTATATTAGCTTTCTTAAACTTTGAACGGTTCATGATTCTGATTCATGGTTCTTCCCAAATTGCAAAAATACCGAGACACATCTATTTTTAGATATGCTGTGCTCTACGAATTTTTCAGAATTTAATATTCATAATTTTGTGAAACAATTTATATATTCAGAAAATTAACCTCAATACGGTTCTAATACAAGAAATTGGGCCACGTTTGGAGTCCGGAGCTATGAGTAATGGCTTCGGGCATATGTAGGTAACCCTAGATGATAATTCTCCAAAATCGGCTAAAAGAAAACCCTAGAATTTATAAAGGGGAGAGAGAGAGAGAGAGCAGCTGTGGCTAAAGGATGTGCCACATGGCATCCATATGCTGCTGCCCGCTCAGATCGAACGACCAACGTTCAAGCCGGCTTGGCTCGGCTGAGTCTGAGTCGGATTAGGACTCGGCTCGGCTCAGCTCGGCTTTGCTTGGACCGCTTCACCAGCACCCGCCCTCGCCCTCTCTCAATGACTGCTGGGCCCCGCTGACTGGGCTGTGCTGGCTGACACGCGGGCCAGGCTGGCTGCTGACTGGGCGGGTTAATTTTATTAGTTTTTCTTTCTCTGAAAATTAGTTTTTAATTCATTTTTTTATAATTAACTCAAAATAAATTCTAAAAATAATTAAAAAATTCCCAGAACATTTCATAAAATATATTTGATTATTTGGGACCAAATATAAAAGTTTGGGATATTTTTAATTATGTTTGACATTAAAATAAATTCTTGCGAGTCCTAGGAAATTAGTTTTACTAGTTTTTAATTAACCAAAAAATTAGGAAAAAATCCCAATAGCCCCAAATTAACCTAAAAATAACATTTAAGCTAGAATATCAGGATACGGAGGTTACAGTGCACCGCACCCGTATCACACTCATTCTATGATACGCTTCTGATACGGCTTCACCACAGAAACAAACGTATCCCGAAGGACACGATCAAGTCTAGAATACTAATTATGCACAATATGAATAATAATTATGGCAACTACGTGTCTGTGTCAAGATGTGACATGCACAAATCCCAGTGTTGAAGGAAAACACCAAAAAATAATCCGTATCACCAAATTAACGAGAAACGACCTATACGTACCCAATTGTGGACATGGAACTACTCACTGTTTGTGGTATTAAACGAAAGAATGAAAGTGTATTTCAATGACAGGGTTTATACGAGACCCGTGCCCTTTGGTTTACAAACAAACTTGTATAATTCGATCCTATACGAGGATGCGCGAGTACAATTTATTTAATCTGGGTATAAATTGCTATAGGTGTCTGATCTGCGGTCGATCACTTTAGCCCTTGGACTACACGATGTTGAAGAAGTGTCGTGGAAGACAGGATGCAGCTTCGGAGGTTACGAAGGAGGGTGGATGCGCGATGCTGAAGGTCGTCGCTCCCTATTCCTTGCCTGAGCTCTGTATTCTTCTCTCTCTCTCTGTCTCTCCCTCTTGATCTCTGGTTCGGTGACCTTGTTCGATCCTTCTTTCAAAGTTTTGAGCTTTGATCTGATATTGGTATTCTTGGCCAAATTTTTCGACCTGGTTCGATCTTCCAAATTGTCGACCTTGTTCCCCATTGATAGGGGTCTCTATTTATAGAGTTTTGGTGACAGTGACCACTCCATCGGTGTAACAACCGAGGAGTGGAAAGTACAGCACCCTTTTACACAACGGTTAAAGTAACCAATGCCTACGTATAGATGATCTTTTGAATGAGCGTGTGACGCGGGTCCAACTAAGGGGACACAACGCGTACAATTGCTACTAAGATCACGACGTAAAAGCCATGTAGGTAGGTATCCATTGTGTAGAAGGGGTTGGCGTAGAAGCCAAATGTCTGTCACCTTGGCGTAGAAGCCAAATAGGCATAGAAGCCGAGTAGTCGTAGAGACTGAGGGGGCGTGGAAGCCGAGTAGGCGTGGAAGCTGAGCAGTCGTAGAGACTGAGGGGGCGTGGAAGTCGTAGGAGCACAGATCCTGAATGGGCGTAGAAGCCGCTGCGTACCGTGCCAGGGTGCTGATGTGGACGTCTTTAGCCGGAATTACGGCTTTTGGAGATCAAATCTTTGGCAGAGATTTGCCATCATCCTGTGCATTAAATGCGGAGACGTGCCTTGAGGGGAAACTGTCACCGCTCTGTGCGTTTTGACGGAGGGACGTGCCTTGAGGGGACTCTGTCACCGCTCTGTGTGCTTTGGCGGAGAGACATGCCTCGAGCCCTGTACGAAGCGCAGCTTTTGACGTGGCAGGAGGTTTGTCTTCTGCGGAGCATAAAACAGCCCATGTTTGCCTGTGTAAAACAAGGCAGCGTGTTCTCTTTGCTCGCGAAAGAGAGGTTTATGCCGGTGGTTTTTTAGTAAGCGCCGGTTTGGTGATATTTTAACCAAATCCTCTGCATTAAATGCTGAGATCCGCCATCATACTATGGAGCGCGTCCTGAGGGGTCTGCCCCCGTTCCCAGCCGTCGTTTGGGTAGCTGTGCAGCACTTTTTATCAGGAGTCAGAGGTCAAGTTTACTGCATGACTGGACAGTTTCTTTCTGGGAATACGAAGCGTTCCTCGTACGCTTTAACGCTGCTTTGAGAGCGGCTGGGTTTTACGCCATGGAGGCGATGAAGAACCCTGTTTTACGCTGGATGGCTCTTAAGGCCTCTGCCTATGCTGCTCTGTATCAAGACGCTGCGTAGATCTTCCAAGCATTTTTTTCATGCTTCTACAGTCACAAATAAAGAAAACATATATCATACTTATATTTACTGTTATATATAAAGTATACAAAAGAATACAATAAGTATATTTATATATACAGGGTATTCTTAAATTCATAAAATACGTATTGAATACAAGGAAAATACCTAAACTATACACCTAAACCTTGCAACCTAAAATACATGTAGAAATAATGATAATTACACATAAAATAATGTACTGTGTTGTACCTCAGGTCGAGGGGGTCGAGTTGGTCGGTCGTCGCCGGCGGGGGTGGCCGGACGGCGCTCCGGCGAGGCTCGGGGAGGTCGCGGGCAGCAGCAGCGGTCTCGAATAGTTCCCAGCTGCGGGCCCGATTTCTCCTCGATGCGGCGGCTGAGATTTTGTGGGGTGGTGGAGGACAGGCTAGGGGAGGCTCCGGTGAAGTATGGTGGCCGGAGGTGCGGGGGTGGAGGAGTACGAGGTCGGGAGGTGTTCGGCTGGGCTGTACGGGCAGGGAAAGTTTGGATCGGTACGGGCGGCTGGGGGAGCTACTCCGGCGTCGTGGGGGCCGGAGACTCCGGTAGCAGGTGGGGGGGAGACTGGCGAGGGTGGCCGAGTTGGTATGGCGGCGGTCGGTGGAGGCTGGTGGCGGTGGTGGAGCTCGGGGATGAGGGAGTTGGGGTCGGCTGGTGATGGGTTTGGTTGGGATTTTAGTCTTTAGGTTTTGGGTTTTCTCATTTAATGAGTGAATAGTATGTATATGTAGGAGAGAGAGTGAGGGGGGGCTGCCTAGGGATTAGGGCCAGCTGGACAACCATCTTTGGGGAGTGGGGTTGTCCATCAAGATGAGTGGAGGGCTAGGAATAGGCCATTCAAATTTGTAGGGTCAAGATGGGTTACCCTAAAGGTGATGTAAGGACATGAAATGGGGGGGAATTTAAATGCTCATGATTGGTCATGACCATTACTTTTCTCCATGATGGTTTAGGCCAATGAGAGGGGGACACCTCATTGCAATTTTGCAATTAGGCCCCTAACAATTTGGTATTTTCATTAGTGATTTAATGTGACCAAACACCATGTTTGGTGTTCCTCATTGGTCTATGATGGTGTTTGGTGTTTTGTATGAGGCTTGTGGGTGTGGATGTGGGTTTGGGTTGGATTTGGGTCCAATTTCATTTAGGTTAGGTCTCCACATTAATTAATTCGTAATTAATGCAACGGTATTTCTAATTTAATTTAATTTAAAATTGGGAGTCTAAATTGGGTTGGACAAGGGTCATTAGTATAGTAGGCTCAGTGTACAATATTATCGTGATCTGGGTTGGTCAAAACTGGTTGAGGTTGGGTCTCAATTTCGATTGAAACGGACAACGAACGTAATTACGCAAATTTAATAATTTGCGCACGGACGTTTGTAACGACTTTTGTGCGTCTAAAATCGGGCACAAAAATCGGTATCCGAGGTTTGTTCTAGGTTCCATGTGATGGGTTTACAGGTCTAGGTCAAATATGTGGAATCCGTTTTAGGGCAACAGCTAAGGTAGTATCCTAAAACAATAAATCATTGCACAAGTATTATAATACTATATATTAAATCTTAATTAATTTTGGTTAACCCTAATTAGGCTAATTAAACTAGTAAACCCTAATTTTTGGTCGAGGGGGTTTACAACATACCCTCCTTAGAGCATTTCGTCCTCAAAATTAAAACAAACATATAGAATAACTGTTGAATGAAAGAAGTACTATTACATACCTAGGCCTTCGAAGAGATGGGGAAAACGTTGCCGAATATCGTCCTCTCGTTCCCAGGTTGATTCACCTGGTGCCTGATGCCTCCATGCGACACGAACTAGAGGGATAGTCTGGCCTCGCAGTACCTTCTCGCTTTGGTCTAGGATCTCTACTGGCTCCTCCTGGTATGATAAGCTTGGACCAACGGTGATCTCCGAGTGGTCAAGCACATGGCTCGGATCCGGTATGTATCTCCTCAGCTGGGATACATGGAAGACGTCGTGAACTCCTTCTAGTATCTGCGGCAAGGCCAATCTGTAAGCAAATTCTCCGACGCGCTCTAGCACATCGAAGGGTCCGATGTACCTCGGACTCAGCTTCCCTCTGCATCCAAATCTGATGGTTCCTCTGGTAGGTAAAATCTTCAGGAACACATGTTCTCCCACCTGGAACTCTAGGGGTCGCCGATGCACATTAGCCCAATGCTTCTGCCTGTCCTGTGCTGCTCGTAGATGCCCCTGGATCTTTTTTACCTTCTCCACTGTATGGACGATCAACTCTGGCCCTAGAATCTGCCTCTCGCCTACATCGCTCCAACATACGGGAGAACGACACTTCCTACCATACAATGCCTCATAGGGAGCCATCTGAATGCTCGCCTGATAGCTATTATTGTAGGAAAATTTGACCAAGTGCAAGTGGTCCTCCCAAGAACCGCTGAAGTCAAGCATGCAAGCTCTCAACATATCCTCCAGCGTCTGAATGGTGCGCTCGGATTGTCCATCTGTCTGCGGGTGGTACGAAGTACTGAACTTAAGGCGGGTACCAAGACTCTCTTGCATACTCCTCCAAAAGTACGATATAAACCTCGTATCCTGGTCAGACACGATACTGACTGGAACTCCATGCAATCGTACAATCTTCCTCATATACATGTCTGCCAAGACTTCCGTAGATTGCCCTACTCTGAAAGGTAAGAAGTGGGCAGACTTGGTGAGTCTATCTACGATTACCCATACGGCATTGCGACCACTAGGACTCCTCGGAAAACCCGTGACGAAGTCCATGGTGATGTGCTCCCATTTCCACTCCGGTATCGGGAGCGGTTGAAGTAATCCGGCAGACCTCTGATGCTCAGCCTTGACTTGCTGACACACCAGACACTTAGCCACGAAGCGGGCTATCTCTCTCTTCATCCCATGCCACCAGTAGTACTGCCTCAGGTCTCTGTACATCTTCGTGCCTCCTGGATATATAGAATAGGTCGAACTGTGTGCCTCCATCATCAGCTCCTGGCGTAGCTCTCCATTCGGAACATAGAGACGATCTCCACATCTCAAAGTCCCGTTCTCGTGTATACGCAGTCCCGTCTGTATTCCAGCCTCTGTCCTCTGTCGAAGCCTCTGAAATTTGGCATCTGTCGGCAAAGCAGCCTTGATTCTCTCTACCAATGTCGATTGCACCTGGAAACTCGATATTTGGCCATCTACTCCGGGCATGACGACTTCGATACCCAACTGTTCTAAATCTCTCAACAGATGCTATTGGGTAGTCAGGAAAAATGCTATGGGCTTCCTGCTTAAAGCATCGGCTACCACATTAGCCTTTCCCGGATGGTACTGTAGCTCAATCTCAAAGTCTGCCATCACTTTGAGCCAACGTCTCTGCCTCTGGTTCAGATCCTTCTGTGTGTAGACGTACTTTAGGCTCTTGTGATCTGTGAATATCTCTACGCGCTCTCCGTAAAGGTAGTGCCTCCAAAGCTTCAAAGCAAAGATCACTGCGGCAAGCTCCAAGTCGTGAGTAGGATAGTTCTTCTCATGGGTCCTCAGCTGTCTAGAGGCATAGGCCACAACCTTCCCATGCTGCATCAAAACGCATCCTAATCCTTTCCCGGATGCATCGCTATAGATCACGAATCCTCCGGGTCCAGAAGGTATGGTCAAGATGGGTGCTGTAGTCAGACGCTTCTTCAGCTCGTCGAACGCCGTCTGACACTCCTCTGTCCAGGTGAACTCCTGATCCTTGCGGGTCAAGCGGGTCATCGGCTCTGCGATCCTTGCGAAGTTCTCTACGAACCTCCGGTAATATCCGGCAAGTCCTAGGAAACTTCTTACCTCCGTGACGTTGGTAGGGGTCGGCCACGTCTCTACGGATGAAATCTTCGCGGGATCTACTGAAATGCCATCTCCCGAGATAACGTGTCCAAGGAATACGACACGATCTAGAAGAAACTCGCACTTGCTCAGCTTGGCATAAAGCCTCTCTCGTCTCAGCGTCTCTAGCACTAGCCTCAAATGCTCTCCGTGCTCCTCGTGGCTCTTCGAATACACTAAGATGTCGTTGATGAAGACTACCACGAACTAGTCCAGATACTCATGGAAAACTCAGTTCATCAGGTTCATAAACACAGCAGGCGTATTTGTCAATCCGAAAGGCATCACTAAGAACTCGTAGTGACCGTAACGAGTCCTAAATGCTGTCTTTGGAATGTCCTCCCTTCGCACCTTCACCTGATGGTAGCCCAATCTCAAGTCGATCTTCGTGAACACCACTGCTCCTGTCAGCTGGTCGAACAGATCGTCAATTCGCGGTAGAGGGTACATGTTCTTGATAGTCAGAGCATTAAGGGCTCTGTAATCAATGCACATCCGGAACGTCCCGTCCTTCTTCGGCACAAACAACACTGGTGCTCCCCAGGATGATGCACTAGGACGAACAAATCCCTTGATTTGCAACTCCTCTAGCTGTAGCTTCAGCTCGTCTAGCTCCTTCTTCGCCAACTGGTACACATTTGATGATACCGGTGCTGCTCCAGGTATTAGCTCGATGGTGAACTCCACCTCTCTATCAGGCGGTAGGCCTGGCAACTCCTCCGGGAAAACATCCTCGAACTCTGCAACAATTTCTGGGGGTGCCGTCTCCATCGCCATGTAAGCTCCAGCTGCATGTCCTACTCCTCGCTCGATTGTGCCTCGCATGAATTCGAACTCCGGTTGTCCTGGCAGTCTAAAAGTAACGCTACCCTTCCGGTAATCTAGCACGGCATTGTACTGGCTTAACCAGTCCATACCCAGAACTACGTCGAAAGCTGGCATTGGGAGTACCAACAATCGTGCTCTCATCTTCCTACCATAAACTACTACTGAGCACGTTCTAATGGTGTTGGTAACCGGTACGATGCCTCCTCCGGTAAGTATTCTCCAACTCTTAGGTAAGGGGGAGGTTGCTACTCTATGCATTGCTACGAATCTACTAGATATAAATGACAGTATAGCTCCAGAATCAAACAGTGCAGTTGCAGGTAATGATGCAACTAAAATTGTACCTGCTATAGCCTCTCCTTCTGGTTCCTCCTCAATAGATGCTAAAGCAAAGGCTTGCCCGCGCCTCTGCCCTCCTGCCTGCTGGCGGGCCTGGTTGAAGTGTGCCTCCTGTGGAACCAAGGGTGGTCCTCTCTGCTGTCCTCCGGTAGCTGGTGGACGCTGTCCTCCTGCTGGGGGTGGTATCCTCAGTGGTGCTACTGGTGGCCTCTGTCCAGTCTGGGGTGCTGCGTCTCTACGCTGGGGGCAGTCTCTAGCAAGGTGCTGGCTGGCTCCACAGACCATGCAGAGCTCGAGCTTCTTCCTGCAGTCTCGGTTGACGTGTCCCCTTTTGCCACAGAAGTGACAGGTCGGAAGCTCCCTCTGCTGGTATGGCGCTGTCCTCTGCTGCTCCTGTGCTCCTGGACGGCGGATCGGTCCTCCGGCTCCTTGCTGGGTCCTGGCTGGTACGTTCACGCTGGAACGTCTCGCTCCTCCTCCTCCTATAGCCTCCTGGATCCTCGCCTCTGATAGGACCTCTTCATAAGAGATCCTCGCCGGGGTAGTAGTGTACCTCTGCAGCTCGTTAGAGAGCCCATGGTGGAATCTCCTAGCTTTCTCCAGGTCATTGGGGATCAAGGCTGCACCAAATCGGCTGAGTCTGCTGAACTCTCCGTCATAGGCGTCCACAGTCAGGTTTCCTTGCTCCAGGTGCAGGAACTGAGAGTATAGGGCATTCCTCACCGTAGCTGGGAAGTACTTCGCGTTGAAGTGCTCTAGGAATTCCTTCCAAGTCTGCTGTCGGCCAATACTGCGCTCCATAGAGTCCCACCAGTGATGGGCGTTGCCTGTGAGTTGGGCCCTCACCGCGGTCATCCAGAGATCGGGGTGTAGCTGCGAACCCTCTAGAAGCATCTCGGTGTTGGAGACCCAGTCTGAGATCTCCTCTGCCGTCTCCTTGCCCGAGAAGGTATTCGGGCCCATCGTTCTGAAACCTCGTACAGTGCCGGCTCGCTGGACAGGTGCAAGTGCTGGTGCTGGTGCTGGTGCTTGGGCAGGTGCCCTCTTCAGTACTGCCATCAATCCCTGTCTAAGGGTCTCCGTCTGCTGCATCTGGGCCTGCATCATCATCTGGAAGAACTGCATCATCTGGGGCTGTCCTTCCGCTGGTGGCATCTGAGGTGGAAACGGTGGAGGGGGTGGAAGCGGTACTTCCTGCTGTCTCCCTTGTGTCTCCTTGGGTGCCGGCCTCTCGTATTGCGGCATCGGTGTTGCCCTCGAGGTCTGCCCCTCGTAGTACTGCCTCGGAATCGTCTGTGATGCCTGGCCCTCTGGCTGCTGCGTCTCCTCGTCGGGAGAGACCTGATGCCAGTGCATCATCGGGGCCTGGGGGATCACCTCTGCCTCTGGCTGAGGCTGCTCTCTGGATGGTCCCTGAGTCATATCCTCTCTCGGTGCTGCAGGTGGTGCTATGGCACCGAGTATCTCACGTCGGCTCCGAAGGTTCATCTCGCTGTAAGAGATAGATCTTCATTAGAGAGAGTACGTGATAAATCAAACAGGATACAATTAAAAGTACGAAAGAGGTTCAAAGGCGTAATCAAGTGGATGAGACCTAGTAATTTCTATCCTATTGCAGGCTCGCTGGGCACGTTTCCATACCACAAGCGATAAACATTTGATGTTCTGACCTGTATGGGACACCACTAAAACCATATCACGCCCCAGTCCCAAAATATTATGGAACTAGGCCACGTGGCATTGGCCAGCTGACACGTCTTCGAGGATATCCCAATTTAATGGATCCTGGCGAAGTGTGCTACGCTGTCCTAAATCTAACAAGTCTAATATATCAACAGGCAGTGTCTAATCTCATCTCATCCACAAACAACAAGTATAATACTGAAGGAAAGACTGGAATATAAGGACATAGACGAAGACATAGTACAACTGAAATAAGTCTGGTGGGAACAAACCCACTATAATGTACTGATAGACTGAAATAAAGTACTGAATGTCTGAAATGAAAGTACAGATAAGGAGAGACTGGAACAACATCTAACTAGGTAAGGAGCTCCAGTCAAAGGCGGAAGGCCTACCAATCTGATCAGGGGTACTCTGATGGAACTACCTCTAGCTCCTCGTCAAGAGCAAACCTTGCCTCTACACCTGGCCCGTAAACTGTGGGATAAAAGGCCTCGTCCAGATCTGGAAGATAACCAGGTCCTCAGAGGGACGTAACAAGATACAATATGCATGCTGGATATAGTACTGAAATAAAAGTAAAGAGGAGGGGTGTGCTAACCATCTAAGTGAATGCAATATAAGGACAACATAGGAACGTATAAGTAGGTGTAGGCATAACGTCCAACGTCCTCTAGAGTGTGGTATCTGTAATCGTCCATCATTCCGAAGAATGAGGTATCTGTATATAAGTATAACGTCCCTACTCTAAGGCGTGGTGTCTGCTATGTATACATACGTCCGTAACACTCCGTAGAGCGCGGTGTCTGAATATAGGGAGTCACCGGGTCTATGGTTCCTCTGGATACCACGGAATCCGGTGGGGGTATCCAATACGTTTGTCAATTGTCCTTCCCGTCCAATGTAGATACGCAAGTCGAATGCACGACTTGAGTGTACCATATCTAGATGCCAAGTCTCAATTAACTATATTATTCTAGAATACAAGCTAGTCCGTGATGCATGTCGTACGTACCGATAGCGAATCGGGTACGCGGACCCGCATCCCAATATGAGTGTACCATCACGATACGTGTATAGTGCCATGGTCAAGGAAGATATCAAAATATCCTCACAGTGGGTGAGTCAGCTAGCAACTAGGACATGTACACTACTCATCGACGCAATGTCGACCACACCCGAGTCATTCTCGGACACGCACAGTTCATGTATAATTGAAATATTTAACATTTAAATTTAAAGCAGTAATCCAGCAAGGTATACTTGCCTGTCCCGGGTAGCTGCGAAATCCAAAGCCCTGCTCCTGATGCCTCGGCAGTAGTGTCCAGCAATCCTATATAGGATATAGTAATGTCCAAATTAGTCGCTACAATAACACGACTAAGACACACTGTCCGTATCTACAACTGACACAGGGTCGGGGCTGTATGTATATATAGCTAACACTATCATATACATATACATTACATCATATTTAATTTTATTAAAATAATACATTTGTTTAATAGTACAAAAATAGTGCTTATGTATAAATTAGTATATACTAATAATACACATATTAAATATATGTGTATAACTGGGTAATATCATAAATATATATACATATATATATTTAGAAATAATTTTTATATATTACACATAACATATATTTAAATATAATTTTATGTACACAAATAAATTTACACAATCATAATTATTTGCATTTAAACATTAATTTTGTACATAAGTAAATATACCTAACATAATTTTATATATATACAGATATATATATTCATACTCATTTTAGTATACCCAAGTATATATTTATATTTATAGATATATATATACCCGTATTGATATACTATGTACACAATATGTCTTAATATATATATAAATGTATATAATATATATATTTATTGCACTAAATAACTAGTTTCACAGAAATACACCTATACTTATATTTATACAAATATCATAAGATGTATATTAATATATATGTACATGCACATATACATATTTATATATATATATATACATATACATACTAGGTTATTAAATACAAATCTATGATATAACAATATTATTATATTATATATACTAAATCACAGAATATATATAAACATAATATATTAAATACTTAATATTTTACATATAATGCACATATTTATACATACATGTATTTATACATATATATATACACATATATATATAATAGGTATTTATATACGTAATGAGTATTTATAAATAATATAAATATAATATTTAGTATATCATACTTATATTTACTGTTATATATAAAGTATACAAAAGAATACAATAAGTATATCTATATATACAGGGTATTCTTAAATTCATAAAATACGTATTGAATACAAGGAAAATACCGAAACTATACACCTAAACCCTGCAACCTAAAATACATGTAGAAATAATGATAATTACACAAAAAATAATGTACTGTGTTGTACCTCAGGTCGAGGGGGTCGAGTTGGTCGGTCGTCGCCGGCGGGGGTGGCCGGACGGCGCTCCGGCGAGGCTCGGGGAGGTCGCGGGCAGCAGCAGCGGTCTCGAATAGTTCCCAGCTGCGGGCCCGATTTCTCCTCGATGCGGCGGCGGCGGCGGCTGAGATTTTATGGGGTGGTGGAGGACAGGCTAGGGGAGGCTCCGGTGAAGTATGGTGGCCGGAGGTGCGGGGGTGGAGGAGTACGAGGTCGGGGGGTGTTTGGCAGGGTTGTGCGGGCAGGGAGAGTTTGGATCGGTGCGGGCGGCTGGGGGAGCTACTCCGGCGTCGTGGGGGCCAGAGACTCCGGTGGCAGGTGGGGGGGGAGACTGGGAGGGTGGTCGAGTTGGTATGGCGGCGGTCGGTGGAGGCTGGTGGCGGTGGTAGAGCTCGGGGATGAGGGAGTTGGGGTCGGCTGGTGATGGGTTTGGTTGGGATTTTAGTCTTTAGGTTTTGGGTTTTCTTATTTAATGAGTGAATAGTATGTATATGTAGGAGAGAGAGTGAGGGGGGCTGCCTAGGGATTAGGGCCAGCTGGACAACCATCTTTGGGGAGTGGGGTTGTCCATCAAGATGAGTGGAGGGCTAGGAATAGGCCATTCAAATTTGTAGGGTCAAGATGGGTTACCCTAAAGGTGATGTAAGGACATGAAATGGGGGGGAATTTAAATGCTCATGATTAGTCATGACCATTACTTTTCTCCATGATGGTTTGGTCCAATGAGAGGGGGACACCTCATTGCAATTTTGCAATTAGGCCCCTAACAATTTGGTATTTGCACAATTAATTTGCATTAGGGATTTAATGTGACCAAACACCATATTTGGTGTTTCTCATTGGTCTATGATGGTGTTTGGTGTTTTGTATGAGGCTTGTGGGTGTGGATGTGGGTTTGGGTTGGATTTGGGTCCAATTTTATTTAGGTTAGGTCTCCACATTAATTAATTCGTAATTAATGCAACGGTGTTTCTAATTTAATTTAATTAAAAACCGGGAGTCTAAATTGGGTTGGACAAGGGTCATTGGTGTAGTAGGCTCAGTGTACAATATTATCGTGATCTGGGTTGGTCAAAACTGGTTGAGGTTGGATCTCAATTTCGATTGGAACGGACAACGAACGTAATTACGCAAATTTAATAATTTGCGCACGGACGTTTGTAACGACTTTTGTGCGTCTAAAATCAGGCACGAAAATCGGTATCCGGGGTTTGTTCTAGGTTCCATGTGATGGGTTTACAGGTCTAGGTCAAATATGTGGAATCCATTTTAGGGCAACAGCTAAGGTAGTATCCTAAAACAATAAATCATTGCACAAGTATTATAATACTATATATTAAATCTTAATTAATTTAGGTTAACCCTAATTAGGCTAATTAAACTAGTAAACCCTAATTTCTGGTCGAGGGAGTTTACACATGATGACATTAGATGTTGTTGCATCTTCCCATACGATCGCTCCCCGTTTGACAGTTAGGGGTTCTAAAACTTGTTTACGACTCCTGTCTTTGTCTTTCTGGATCAAATAGGTACGCAAGTCAGGAGGTTTTGCAGAAGAAGAAGACGAAGGCTTGTTTCTTCTGTTCCCATCAGCGGGTATGCAGAGGATGGGCACCCTGGTTTCCCCTATGCCACCTGTATACAACAGGTTGGCCATCTGGGCGGCGGATAATCCCCTGGGAGGGAGTCTTTCTGCGATCTGAGCTTGTTTTACGCCGAGGGACTGTGCCTGGCGTAACTTGGGGATTCGCTCAGTCTGGCGTAAAGCTGGAGAGGCCCTCAGTTGGCCACTAGCTTCTCGTGTAATCCGGAGAATAGGCGGATCATTCTTTTGCTGGCGTGAAGGCCGAGTAGTTGAGTATTCGCCCGCTTGCTTCCCCTTGCGGAGATCGCAGCGCTCATCTGGTTCACCGTAGAGGTCAGATACCGTCTTGCGCCTGGAGCGTGATCTGTACTTCTGATTTGGCGTTGAGGCACCATCAGAGGTTTTGTCTGTACCGCGCATAGCGGGAGACTGATTTCTGTGCGTACAGCGCAGTGGATACTCCTGGGTTAGCGCTGAGGCTTTACCAGAAGTTTTGTCTGTACCGTGCGTAGCGGGAGACTGATTTCTACGCGTATAGCGCAATGGATACTCCTGGGTTAGCGCTGAGACTTTACCAGAAGTTTTGTTTGTACCGCGCGTAGCGGGAGACTGAATTTTACGTGCGGGGCACGGAGGGAGTGATGCTACCACCTCATTGGTCGGAGAGATCGGAGAGTCCACAGGAACGGAGGAGGATGTCTTGGGCATCCACACTTTGCGTAGCTTCCTGTTGTCTTAGACGGAGAGAGAGTGAGAGCTACCCCCAGCCCAAAGCATGTCCTCGTAGGCAGACTGGTCGAAATGAACGACCAGTGTCTTCTTCACGGTTCCTACAGATACCGCATCGTGTTGAGCAATTACTTCCTCGTCAGAAGAGAAAGACGTTCCCAGCAGAGTCGCCATCTTGTTTGTGGTATTAAACGAAAGAATAAAAGTGTATTTCAATGACAGGGTTTATACGAGACCCGTGCCCTTTGGTTTACAAACAAACTTGTACAATTCGATCCTATACGAGGATGCGGGAGTACAATTTATTTAATCTGGGTATAAATTGCTATAGGTGTCTGATCTGCGGTCGATCACTTTAGCCCTTGGACTACACGATGTTGAAGAAGTGCCGTAGAAGACAGGATGCAGCTTCGGAGGTTGCGAAGGAGGGTGGATGCACGATGCGGAAGGTCGTCGCTCCCTATCCTTGCTGAGCTCTGTATTCTTCTCTCTCTCTCTGTCTCTCCCTCTTGATCTCCGGTTCGGTGACCTTGTTCGATCCTTCTTTCAAAGTTTTGAGCTTTGATCTGATATTGGTATTCTTGGCCAAATTTTCTGACCTGGTTCGATCTTCCAAATTGTCGACGTTGTTCCCCATTGATAGGGGTCTCTATTTATAGAGTTTTGGTGACAGTGACCACTCCATCGGTGTAACAACCGAGGAGTGGAAAGTACAGCACCCTTTTACACAATGGTTAAAGTAACCAATGCCTACGTATAGATGATCTTTTGAATGAGCGTGTGACGCGGGTCCAACTAAGGGGACACAACGCGTACAATTGCTACTAAGATCACGGCGTAAAAGCCACGTAGGTAGGTATCCATTGTGTAGAAGGGGTTGGCGTAGAAGCCAAATGTCTGTCACCTTGGCGTAGAAGCCAAATAGGCATAGAAGCCGAGTAGTCGTAGAGACTGAGGGGGCGTAGAAGCCGAGTAGGCGTGGAAGTCGAGCAGTCGTAGAGACTGAGGGGGCGTGGAAGCCGTAGGAGCACAGATCCTGAATGGGCGTAGAAGCCGCTGCGTACCGTGCCAGGGTGCTGATGTGGACGTCTTTAGCCGGAATTACGGCTTTTGGAGATCAAATCTTTGGCAGAGATTTGCCATCATCCTGTGCATTAAATGCGGAGACGTGCCTTGAGGGGAAACTGTCACCGCTCTGTACGTTTTGACGAAGGGACGTGCCTTGAGGGGACTCTGTCACCGCTCTGTGTGCTTTGGCGGAGAGACGTGCCTCGAGCCCTGTACGAAGCGCAGCTTTTGACGTGGCAGGCGGTTTATCTTCTGCGGAGCGTAAAATAGCCCATGTTTGCCTGTGTAAAACAAGGCAGCGTGTTCTCTTTGCTCGCGAAAGAGAGGTTTATGCCGATGGTTTTTTAGTAAGCGCCGGTTTGGTGATATTTTAACCAAATCCTCTGCATTAAATGCTGAGATCCGCCATCATACTATGGAGTGCGTCCTGAGGGGTCTGCCCCCGTTCCCAGCCGTCGTTTGGGTAGCTGTGCAGCACTTTTTGTCAGGAGTCAGAGGTCAGGTTTACTGCGTGACTGGACAGTTTCTTTCCAGGAATACGAAGCGTTCCTCGTACGCTTTAACGCTGCTTTGAGAGCGGCTGGGTTTTACGCCATGGAGGCGATGAAGAACCCTGTTTTACGCTGGATGGCTCTGAAGGCCTCTGCCTATGCTGCTCTGTATCAAGACGCTGCGTAGATCTTCCAAGCATTTTTTTTATGCTTCTACAGTCACAAATAAAGAAAACATATGTCAATTTAGTCTAATTGACAAATTGGCAAATACCACATGTGCCAATCTCGGAATTTCCCTAAAATTGATACAAAAATACCTATAACTTCCTCCATAGGCCTCCTATGCACCTAATTCCAATTCCTATGGGTAGCATATGCATGTGGGGTGGTTCCTTATGGTTAAATCTCAGATTTAGTATCTACTAAAAGAGGGAAAACTGAAATATAACCAATTGGGAGATGTATTCCCAATAAAATCCTCAAATGAAGAATGTAGCCTCCTCCTTGTAGATCTTGGCCTCCTTCTTGTAGCTCCTTGCTTCCTTCTTATAGATCCTTTTTGTAGTAGCCTCCAATGAAGAATAGGGAAGGAATTTGAGAAGAAATTGAGTAGAGAATGGTGAAGGAATGAAGATATTGGAATGGGGGAAAATTCTAGATCTAATTACAAATGAAAATAAAAAGAGAGAGACTTTCTCCTTCCTCCTAGTGTGGCCGGCCCTAGCCCTTCCCCAAAAAAGTATAAAATATTTAAATTACCCCTTGGGGCCTCTCATGAAGAAATTAATTAAGGAGGGAAGATTCTAGTCTAATGGCTTCACTAATTAGTTAACCCTCCTAGTGAATGGGCCTAATTATTGGCTCAATATAAACTAAAATAAATATTGGATTCATGCACCTAAATTGATTAATTAGGTCCACTACACAAGTCCAAAATAAATACTACATCTAACAATAAATAAATAATACAACAAATAATTAATTATACATGCACAATATTAAATACAATAATCCTAAAAATAAAAATATTTGTGTCAATTACCAAACTACCCTTGATTAAAAATATAAGGGTGACAATCTTACCCACCTTAGAAAAATTTTGTCTTCGAAATTAGGAATAAACTAACTACCAAAAGCAATCAATAATATGCAAGAAAAAATTATACCTCATGGCTCGAACAAATATGGGTACCGCTCGCGCATATCGACCTCTCGCTCCCAGGTACTCTCTCCTGGCGAGTAATGCCTCCACGCGACGTGCACCGAAGGAATCGTCTGGTTCCTCAGCACCTTCTCTCTCCGATCCAGAATCTCAACTGGCAGCTCTGGATAGCTAAGAGTAGGGCCCATCTCGATCTCCGAATGATCCAACATATGACTGGGATCTGCCACGTATCGTCTCAGCTGCAATACGTGAAACACGTTGTGCACTCCCTCCAATGCAGGTGGTAAGTCTACTCTATATGCAACTGCACTGACCCTCTCAAGAATACTGAAAGGACTGATGAATCACGGACTAAGCTTTTCGCCTCCACCGAAATAAATCGTGCCACGCGTCGAAGAAATCCTCAAGAAAACCAGACCGCCAACCTAGCATAAAACACAACCTTAGCACTCTAACAAAACAACAATCACAAGCAATACAAAACAAAATCTATACCTCAAACTCCAATGGTCTCCGTTGGCTATCGGCCCAATGTCGCTGTCTGTCCTATGCCACTCGAAGTCTATCCCTGATGAGCTTCACCTTCTCAGCGGAATCCACTACCATCTCTGGTCCCAATATAGCTCTCTCACCAACATCATCCTATGATAATTAAGTATGACATCTTCGTCCATACAACGCCTCAAATGGTGATATCTTGATACTGGCTTGGTAGCGGTTGTTGTAAGAAAACTCTACTAAGTGAAGATGATCCTCCCAAAAACTTCTAAAGTCCAAAACACAGGTGCGTAGGATATCTTCGAGAGTCTAAATAGTCCTCTTCAACAGACCGTCGGTCTTAGGGTGATATGCGGTACTGAACTTGAGATGAGTGCCCAAGCTAGCCTGTAAACTCCTCCAGAAGTGGGACGTGAAGCGACTATCCCGATTCGAGACTATGCTCACTGGAACTCCATGCAATCCGACTATCTGACACACATACATCTCTACGAGCTTCTCCGTAGATGTATCCACTTAAAATGGCAGAAAGTAGGCTGATTTGGTCAACTTGTCCACGATGACCCAAGTCCATCTTTATCTCCTGGAGAACACGGAAGTCCTGAAACAAAGTTTATCGTCATATGCTCCTATTTTCACTCTGGAATAGGTAAAGGCTGAAATAACCCACCTGGACTTTGTCTCTCCGCCTTTACCGGCTGACAAACCAAAAATCTGAATTTAAAGCTAGCTACCTCCCAGTTCATACCATACCACCAAACATGCTCTCTCATGTCCCTATACATCTTATTGTCACCTGGATGCATAGAGTACTGAGATCGATGCGCCTACTGATGAATCTTCTCTTGCAATGCTTCACTCGTCACACACAATCTGGTACCATACTGTAATGACCCATCATCTGTAATACTGAATTTCTCTGCCAATCATATCTGGACCTGTGCTCTGATGCTCCTCAGAGACTCATCCTTGAACTGTGCGGCTCTGATCCGGTCCGTTAACTCTGACTGTACTTGGAATCCCCATATCTGTAATGCAACTCCAGGAACTAATACCTTAATGCCCAAACTGTCAAGATCGGCCAAAAAATATCTGTCTCTCGTCAAATACATAGCCAATGGATACCTGCTCAAGGCATCTGCGACTATGTTGGCCTTTCCTGGATGGTACTGCAAAGAAATATCAAAGTCCTTCATCAACTCCAACCATCGTCGATGTCTCATGTTTAGCTTTTTTTTGTAAACACATACTTCAAGCTCTTGTGGTCTATAAAGATCTCTACTCTCTTTCCATATAAGTAGTGTTTTCATAATTTAAGAGCGAAGATAACTGCTGCCAACTCCAATTCATGGGTAGAGTTCTCATGCGGGCGTAATTGCCTGAAAGCATAAGCAATCACCTTCCCATTTTGCTGTAACACACAACCCAAACCCTTACCCGATGCATCATTGTATATAGAAAATACTCCTGCTCCTGATGACAATGTCAATATTGGAGCTATAGTCAACCTCTTCTTCAGCTCCTCAAAAGCAGACTGACAATCCTCAGTCCAGATGAACTCTACGTTATTCCTGGTTAGTCTAGTTATCGACTCCATAAGCCTAGAAAAATCCTGAACAAATCTCCGATAATATCCTACCAATCTAAGAAAACTCCTGATCTCCGCCACTGAACTCGGGGTAGACCACGACTCAACTGCTAAAATCTTCTTCGGGTCTACTGAGATTCTATCTCCTGTAATCACATGCCCGAGGAATTTATCCTTATCAAAGAAGAACTCATACTTCAAAAGCTTGCCATATAGCTTCTCCTTCCTGAGGATCTCCAGAACTATCCTCAAGTGCTTCTCATGCTCCTCCGGGGTTTTCGAATATATCAGTATATCATCAATGAAGACTACCATAAACTGATCCAAGTACTGATGAAACACCTTATTCATCAGGTTCATGAATACCACCGGGGCATTGGTCAACCCAAACGGCATCACCATGAACTCAAACTGCCTATACCGAGTCCTAAAAGCTGTCTTCGGAATGTCTTCCTTCTTCACTTTTACCTGGTGGTACCCCGACCTCAAGTCTATCTTTGAGAATATCTTTGCTCCGCTCAACTGATCAAACAAATTGTCAATCCGTAGCAACGGGTATTTTTCTTGATAGTGACATTGTTGAGTGCCCTGTAGTCGATACACATGCATACCGACCCATCCTTCATTGGTACAAAAAGTACCGGAGCACCCCATGGTGATGAACTGGAGTAGATGAAACTCTTGTCTTACAACTCATCTACCTGCTTCTTCAACTCTGCCAGTTTGTTATTGTTCACTCTACAAACTTTCTATGATATTGGCCCTGCGCCTGGCACCAAATCTATAGAGAACACCACATCTCTGTCCTGTGGCAACCCCGGCAACTCCTCCGAAAAGATGTCCATATACTCTGCAATCAATGGATATGGCGGCTCCTGCTCTTCTACCAAAGCTCCACAGAAGTCACATTCACTCTGCTGTGTTGCTTATCTGACGAACTCAAACTCTGGCTTTTCTGCCACATGAAACATAACTCTGCCTCCACGACAATCGATACTAGCATGATGCCTACTCAACCAATCTATCATAAGTACTATATCATAACTCAGAAGTGGCATTACGAGTAGACATACGCCCAACTCTCGGCCTCCCAAAGAAACTCTCCGGTCCTTACAAACATCACGGACCAGGATAATGCCACCCCCGGTCGTGATCTTACAAGTCCTTACCAACGGTTCAGACTCAAGACGATATCTCAGAGCAAAAGATACAGATACGAAACTATGAGAATCACCGAAATCAAATAAAGTATGAGCTGAAAAAGAATCAAGATAGACTGAACCTGAGATAACATCACCGACTGGCTCCTCCTCCTCGATGGTCAAGGAAAAAGCTCATCCCTGTCACTAGACACCTCTCTGCTGCTGTTGGTTCTCAGTAAACTACTGCTGTTGAGGTGGTAGAGGTCCTCTCTGCTATCCCGATGCTGGTCTCGCGGGTGCTCTCTGTGCCTGAGCTCCGCCTTGAGCTGGACGAGTTGGGACTTTAGGACAAGCCCTCAACTGATGGTCTCCTGATCCACAGAATAAGCATTGACCCAATCTCATCCTGCATGCATCCCATCCATGTACTTGCTTCTTAAAAAAAACTACAAGGAACAACTGGCCTCTGAATCTGGTAAATCTGATGTACCGGCGCTCTAGCTGGTCCGTGATACTGATGTCTCTGATGCTGAAAATGCCAATGGTGCTTCTGCTAAAAATGAGGCTGCTTTATTAGATCCATGTTGGTACTGGATCCTTCTGTGTCCCTCGGCCGCTTAGAGCCAAGCTCTAAATCATCCTCTGCCCGATGCGCCTGTCTCAGAATCTCCTCGAAAGTAGCGGTGGAATCTCCTTTTGTATGGGATTTGACTTCCCTGTTCATGCCCTTTCTGAACTTTCTGGCTTTTCCTCTGGGGTTTTGCAACTCCACAAAGCGACCTAGTCTGCAGTACTCCGCCGCATACTCATCCACCGACATACCTCCCTGAACGAGATACTGGAACTGGCTCTCTAGAGATGTTAGAGCCACGTCTGGAAAGAACTTCTACTTTAAGAGCTCTTTGAAAGCTTCCCAAGTAAATCTTGGTATTATGATCCTGGGGTCTGTCCTGAACTAGGTCAAAGCAATATTGAATATCATGCACCCCGCTGCCTCTATCTGCAACCTCTTTAGAATCTGCGCCAGCAATAGATTTTGTTCGATGTCTTCAATCCAATCATCAGCATAAGGGATCCCTTTTGTGCCCTTAAATTCCTTCAGTCCTATCCTCTTGAAGTCTATGATGGTCCCCTGCCTCGGCTGCTGTAGGGTAAACTGAGGTGGTGCCGTCTGTGGCTGGATTATGGTAGCTCTCTCAACTACTGCGAGCGCGATCTGGTGAGCATTCTCCATGTTCTGTTGTTGGACCTCTGAATGATGCTGCTGTGCCTCCATCATCTACTGAAAGAGAGCGAATATCTGTGTCTGATCAACTGTTGGTGGTGGGGTGGGAAGATCCCCTAAAATTGTCTGCACTGTCCTTTGTACCGGAGGTGGAGCACCTCCGAAAGCTGCTGCCGATGCGCCCACCTGGACTGGTGAAGGTGACCTCCAAAATGTATGTACTGGAACATTATCTGAGGGTGCTGCCCTTATAGGTGACAAAGTGACTGACCGTGCCATTGCGGCACTTGAGCGCTGGGAACGCGTCTTCGGCGACATCCTGAAGATAGATTGAAATAAGAAATTAATATTCAGTATGATATGATATCATCAAAAGAGGACATAATTTATTCAAAGTAAAGGAAACATTCAATAAAAAAGATGCAAAACTGATATTGGAATGTTTCCTAGTTGTGATTGAGTAAACTCTCAGCCTAAATCCTATTTCCTAACACAGGCTCATAGCAGTACTCTATAGACCTGCATGGGCCACCACTAAAATTGTGTCATGACCCACACCTGGATATTTAGGCATAAGTACGTGGGTAAGTCCAGCCTACACCGCAGCATCGGGGGTAGAACGATGTCTGGGTCAATTCTAACTAACTAACATCTCAACAATATAATATGGTACCTGTTGATCATCTCAACTCAAAATGGAGGAATAATATGGTATCTCATAGATGTAACTAAACTCAATCACAAAGCAAACTAAGGAAGATAAAGCACAAATGGAATAGCGAAGGAAAGAACAAGATACAATCTACAAGTCTGAAATAATATGCAATCCATGAATCTCAAAGAATGTCTAATACAAGTCCAACACAAAATAAACTAAACCTCCTCAGGCTCTACAACTAATTTCTCCTGGTCTACAGGAGTATCCTCTAAAGGTAGTCCCTCCTGTGGTCCATAGAATATATGACACTTCTCTAGTAGCCAATCATCTGGAAAAATATATCCAGTCAGGATTGGAGCGAAGTATATACCTCTGGAAGCAGTTTCAATAACATAATCAAGCATATAAAATAGATAATAGAAAAGAATACAAGATCACTAAACATATGCATGAAATGAACAAGAGGAAACAGGTAATATACTGGAATAGAGAACAAATAATATAAAAATATACAATATGAGGAAATAATTATAATTTAACTAATGTGCCTCAAAATACAAGTTCATTATATGATCGGTTCAGGTTGAACATGATCAATAAGGTAAGTCGATTACAAGTGTGGTATGTACGGTATGTACATGAATAAAAATAGGGCTTTGATCACATAATCAACTCCTACTTTCCCATCCCCAACTAACACCAATGGATCCAATCACGACAAGTTACGAACACGAATATAACCACTGAACACGAGCAGTAGGTATACATGAATATAATCATACTGAACACGAGCAGTATGTGTACATGAATAAGCATACTGATCACGACCAGTGTGTGAACACGAAATATAAATTAATACCCAATGTACCTGATGAAATACATGTACAGGAGTACCCGCTGAACATGGTAGGGGATAACATCTCCTGACGGGATCCATGTAGTACAAGTTCGTAAAATTACTGTATTGAAATCAAGTATACAGTTCTAGAACATGAATATATATACTATTATGAATTAAAAACTAACAGAAAAATGTACTCGCCTGAAGTCCTGAGCAAGGTGTGCCTCTCGATGCCCAAGCTAGTGTCACCCAGACCTATATATGGTATATTGCATCAATACAAGGTTCTGAAATAGAATTAAGTTAAACTGATACAATTCTAGGTCATAAAGTCATTTCCAAGTCAAACCGACTATTTCTAGGTTGTATGAGTCCAACACTAGGATACTAGGTCAATACGCTATGAAACTAAACCATACTAGCTCGTATAAGATACTATGAGACATAAAAAATACCGTATCATAGGATACGTAAGTTTTTAATATAAAAATAGTAATTTATATATATATATATAATTCAATATATATAATACCATAGCTAACTAATGCAATTAGGATACCATGGTCTTGCACTAATGCGTATCACACTACCACACACCTATCTTGATACTCAAACACAAAACCTTGAGTATTGACCCATTACCTTGACATTACCTTGGTATCCCAAGGTAATTCAATCCTAATGAATATAGCTAATATATAACTAATCGCCCATTACTAAACTATTATAATCATAACTAACTACTAAATACTATTACTACTATCATATATTACATACTAGTACATAAATATATATATAACATACTAACATATCAATACATTACTACATATTTACATAAATACTAATATACATATAGCTAAACTGTATACTAATCATTCTAATTATTAAACTAATCAAGTGTATAACTATCTAACTATTTAACTACACTAATAACTACTAACTCAAACAACTAACAACTATATACTATTAATTGATACACTGTGCTGAAACAACCTAAATGACTGAATTCCCTGCTTGCTGATACTGTGTTGTGCAGAGTTGATGTACTGCTGATACTACAGTGTCTTACTCTTCCTGTGTAGTACCTGCTAGCTGTTATAGAACCCTTTGCTGTACTATACAGTTTATGCATATTGCACTTTCTTTCCCTTGCCAAAATATTTGCTGATACCTTGTTGCCTTTGCTGCCATGCCTCTTTGCTGTAGTTGCTGTTTCAGTTTGCTCCCAGTATGCACGAGCTGCAATGCTCTCCCCCCATTGCTGCAACTGCTAAACTACTACTCTAGTTGATTGCTATGCCACGGTGTAGTTGTATCCCCCTTTGCTGGGTCTGCTACTGAGCGGATACCTTGTTGATGTGCATGAGCACAGTGTTGCACTGTGCAGTGCAGCTAGCTGCACCTGTTCCCTATTGAACAGCTACTGTGCTGATACTTCCAGTCTCTCAACTGACCCGAGCCCCTTTCACAAACTAACACACACTCACACACAACTCACCAACACATAGAACCAACTCACAAACACTCAACATGCATATATATATATATATATATATATAAATATATATATATATATATATATATATATATATATATACTCACACATATATACATATATATATTCAACCATACCTATATATATAGATACACATATAGCTATATACACTTATGTATACTATATACTATAAATACATACATAATAAATATATATCATATATAATATCTCATACATATATATATGCACAAGCACACATAGAATTAAAGGTAATGAAATAAATACGTGGAGTGCACCGCACCCGTATCATACTCTTTCTATGATACGCTTGCGATACAGCTCCATCACCCAACCAAACACATCCTGAAGGACACGAGCAAGTCTATAATACTAATTATGCACAATACGAATAATAATTAAGGCAACTATGTGTCCGTGTCAAGATGTGACATGTATAAATCCCCGTGTCGGAGAAAAATCCCCAAAAATAATTTATATCTCAAAATTGACGAGATACGGCCTACACATACCCAATTGTGGATACAACACTAGTCACAAAAAGCAAACACATGTCAATTTAGTCTAATTGACCAATTGACAAACACCACATGTGCCAATCTAGGAATTCTCCTAAAATTGGCACAAAAACACCCATACTTTCTCCATAGGCCTCCTATGAACCTAATTCAAATTTCTATGGGTATCCTATGCATGTGGGGTGGTTCCTTATGGTTAAATATAACATTTAGAGTCTACTAAAAGAGGAAAACCTGAAATATATCTATTGGGAGATGGATTTCCAATAAAAATTTCCAAATAAAGAATGTAGCCTCCTCCTTATAGATCTTGGCCTCCTCCTTGTAGCTCCTTGCTTCCTTCTTGTAGATCATTTTTGTAGTAGCCTCCAACGAAGAATTGGGAAGGAATTTGGGAAGAAATTGAGTAGGAAATGGTGAAGGAATGAAGAAATTAGAATGGAAGAAAATTCTAGATCTAATTACAAATAAAAATGAAAAGGGAGACTCTCTCTCCTCCCTCCTAATGTGGCCGTCCCTAGTCCTTCCCTAAGCAAGTATGAAATATCCTAATTGTCCCTTGGGGCCTCTAATGAAGAAATTAATTAAGGAGAAAAGATTCTAGTCTAATGGTTTCACTAATTAATTATCCCTCCTAATGAATGGGCCTAATTATTGGGCTAAATCTAAACCAAAATAATGTTGGGTTCATGCACCTAAATTGATTAATTAGGTCCACTACATAAGTCCAAAATCAATAATACATCTAACAATAAATAAATAATACAATAGATAATTAATTACACATACACAATATTAAATACAATAATCCTAAAAATAAAAATACCCGTGTCAATTACCAAACTACTATTGATTGAAAATGTGAGGGTAAAAACCAAGATAATTTAAATCGGGCCTGCATGGACCACCACAAAAAACATGTCATGACCCAGTTCAAAATATAAAGAAATTAGCCATATGGCATTGGCCAGCGGGTACACTCCGACGAGCATCCCATTATAATGGACCCAATGGAGTGTACCTAAGCTGTAAAGTATAATGATATAACCCAATATTTAAAACATAAACAATGTAACTAATCTCATCCACAGACATAAGAATATGAAACTCATAGAGAAAACCAGTCTACTAATGTACAAAAAGAAAATAAGTCTGGAAATGTATCATAATACAATACGGATAAAGTCACACGAGGACAAACCCGCTAATAAAAGTACTGAATGAAAGAAAGCAATAAGATAACTAGGGCCGATATCTACTAACTAGATAATGATACTGGACCGAAGGTGAAGTCACTACAGGTGATCAAGCGAAGTCCTCGGAAAGGATCTCGTCCTCTGCTATAAGTCCTGCTCCTGGATATACACTCAGTCCGTACTCCTCCGGGTAGTCCTTCTCGCTTATGCCTGAAAGGGAACTAGGTCCTCAGAGGGACATAACAAGGTAAAAAAATAGCATGCCATAGTAAAACAGAAAGTAAATATGTGATACGCCCGTGTAATCTAGAATAACCACCTAAGTGAGACACAACCTGAAGACATTATTTGAAATGTGGGCTTTCTAAATATAAATCCGTAGCTCCAAGGCATAGAGACACACGGTGCATACCCGTAGCTCCGAGCACAGAGGCACACAGTAAGTAAGTACTATAACTCCGGATATAGGATATCTACGTAAATAAGGATATAAATATAGTGTATGTGAAGTAGCCCAAGCATCTAGTAACTGTCTTCCCCTACCAATGCGGTCAACGAAGCGCATCCGCATCTCGCTGAGCCTAAGCCTCTATCTAAATATGTCATAACCTGTACCCGGTATAGGGGAACGAGTACGTGGGTACGTCCATCCTATGTCACAACATCGACGGTAGAACTCTCTCTCACTTTCGGTCTTCTATACTATCTAACATCTCACACTATATTTAATACCTGTCATGCCATCTCAACTCCAAATAAAGGAGCAATATGATGATATAATAAAGGTTAGTCAATACTCAATCACATATAAAAACTAAAGGAAGATGTAAGAGCGATATGAAATAGAAGAAAAATAAATGCAAGTCTCAATACATCACAGGTCCAACTCAACAACTAAACACAACTCAAGAACCCAAAATAATAATATAATCCAAAGTCTAACTAGAAGCAACTACTACAAGATATGGAAACCTAAATGGCCTCAGTATTTGGTACTACATCCTCTGGTGATACTCCATCTGCTAGCCCATAGTAAGTGGGACACATCGTCACTAACCAGTCATATGAAAAATATATTCAGTCAGAATTGGAACGAAGTATAACCCAATAGCATTTCCAATTAATTGATAATGACTATAAATAGAAATAGATAATGTAATACAAGACAAAAAACAATGAGCAATATCATACTACGGTATAAAGAAATAGATAAACAAGAGCAATAAGGTTTACACTGATCACAATAAAATAGAACAAGATAATAAAATAGAATATAGCAAAGAACTGTAACTAAACTAAGTGATTGAAATACTAGTTAAATATGTGATCGACTTTGGTTGAACATTGTCTACTTAACATTGGATAAACATTGTCTACTTAAATATTGAACATTGTCTAGGCTTTGATCATATATCTAGCTAACACTTCTCCTGCCCCCAACCAATACTCAGGGATCCGATCACGACACGTCACAAACACGAAAATAATGTGAGTATACGAAGAACATGAATGTACACGAATGAACATGAGAACAAAAAATAGTCGATGCACAAGATAAAGTATATATGGAGGAGTATCCAAAGTACACGATAATGAGATGACAACTCCTGACAGGATCATATAGTACCAGTCCGGGTAACCACTGCGTCAGAATCAAGTAAAAAATATATAAATACTTGCAATATAGTAATTATCAATTAATAAAAACTATCAAAGAATATACTCACCTGTGGTCTAGAGCAAATATTGCGAAACGGTATCCAAACTGGCATCACAAAGATATATATATATATATATATATATATATATATATATATATATATATATATATATATATGGAATATTACATTAATACAAAGTTTTTGAATGAAAATAAGTTAAACTAGTCAAATTCTAGGTCATAAAGCCATTTTGAAGTAAAAATAGTCAAACTAGGTCAACTCTAGGTAAAACTAGTCAAACTTGGTCAAACTAGCTATTTCTAGGTTGTATGAGTCCATCTCTAGGATATTGGGTCCATATACTATGTAATCAGGTTTTACTAGCTATGTTAGGATACTAGGATACCAACACTATACCATATAATAAGATACGTAAATTATTAGATATGAAAATACAATAATATATATATATATAAAATAAAAATATATATTACCCCTAGCTAAATTAATGCTAAGTGGATACCCAGTGCTTTGAACCAAATAAGGTATCACACCACCTACATACCCCACTTGTTACACAAACCCAATACCTTGGGTATAAGTCGATCTTGACATTACCTTGGTATCACAAGATAATCCAATATCTAACAGTTAACTGACTAGCCATTCATACCCCACTATACACTAATATGCACTTATACTCATAACTTATATCAATACTATACAAAACTAACAAAATTAGCATACTCATCTGGTATTCAATACCCATACCTCAGGTTACCTCAACTCTCATTACCTTAATATAACTCAAGGTAAACCAGAAATAATATTAACTAATACTAATACTTATTATAACTAGTGTGTATATATATATATACTAACTTATATATATTTATGTCTAACTAACAATGTTAACTAACTTAACATTAACTGATACATATATCTTAATCTCTAATGCACTGTTGTGCTACACACTGTTGCTGTTGCTGCTTACTGTTGCTGTTGCTACTTACTGCTGCTGCTGCTTACTGCTTGTTATTGTTGCTGCTGCTGCTGCTGTTGCTGCTTATTACTGCTGCTGCTGCTTACTACTTTTTATTGCTGTTGCTGCTGCTGCTTACTGTTTATCCGACACCCCCATCTAGTACACATACACACACAGGTACACATTCATATATATATATATATATATATATATATATATATATATATATATATATATATATATATATATATATATATATATATGCTTACATATCTCAATACTAATAGTACAGAAAAACTTCCCTACTCTCCCTATGACCACCAACACATCTCAAATAAAATAGAAACATAACTATAACTATATATATATATATATATATATATATATATATATATATATATATATATATATATAACAACTATAAATACAATACTCTAATAGTTATAACCAACGTAAAATTAATTAGAATGCAAAGTATCAAACATGTGGAGTGCACCGCACCCGTATCACACTCAATCTATGATACGCTTGCAATACGGTTCCACCACACCACCAAACGTATATCAAAGGACACGAGCAAGTCTAGTATCACAATTAGAAGCAACAAGAAGTGTTAGCTACTCATCTACGTGCCCGTATCAAAATATGAAACGGTCAAACCCCCATGTCGGAAAAAACTCTCAAATTAACCCATATCGTCAAATTGTCGTGATACGGCCTACATGTATCCAATTATGGACAAGACACTAGTCTCACACAACCAAACACATGTCAATTTGGTCTAATTAACCTATTGACAAACATATGATGTGCCAATCTCATAATTCTCCCAAAATTGACATAAAATACCACATAAAACTCATAATACATAGCCAAATAGCCTAGAACTTGTTACTATAGGTTGTCCTATGCCATGGGGTCATTCCTAATGGTCAAATACATGATTAAGAAGCTATAATAAGAGAGAAATTTAGTAATTACCAATTGGAAGATGGATTCAAAATGAAAATACAATTGGACACGATCCGGACAAAATTTTTAGCTCTAAAGCTCCTCCTCCTTGTGCTCCTTGCTTCTCCAAGCTCCAAGGCTTCAAGAATGATGAATTTGAAAAGGAATTTGTGGTGAATTGTGTAGAAAATCAATGGATAAAAAATAAAAAATTGGGGATCTAGAATTTGGATCAAAAATAAAATACAAATATGGAGAGAGAGAGAAGAATGGCCTATATATGGCCGGCCCCAAGTTTCCCCCTCTCCAAGCAATATACAATGACCAAGTTTCCCCTCTCCATCTAATTATGAAGAGGATTAAGAAAGGAATATTTAGGAACTCTCTACATTAATAATTAAACTAATTCTTCTTAGTTAATTAGTGGGAATGGGTTCATTGGGCCTAGTCCATTTTGGCTCACTATTTATCATGACAAGTCTAATTTATGTCTACTAATGTCAAATCAAATTGAATAGGCTAGTCCACTAACTAAATTAAATGCTCCAAGCCTCTAATTGAATATACCACTCTAATAATTAAATAACTAATACAAGCATCAAATAAATATACATGGTCCACTAATATTAATATTATATTTTTAAAATTAAATAACTAGGCCAAATTACCAAATTATCTCTAGCTGTAAAAGTGGGGGTGGCAATCCTACTCACCTTAGAAAAATTTCGTTCTCAAAATTTAAGGATAATCGTACCCCCCTCTAGGTCAACCCCAGTCCAAACTAAAACATACAACATACAATTTAAAAAAATCACTAACTATGGTCTTTGTCCATCATAGTTTTGCAGTCTTCGACTGAGTATACTAACTATATAATAACTCACAAGCAGTCTATAAGGTACTAACTAAACACACAAGCAAAAGATGGAAAGGAAAGGAACAAAACAGGACAAAACAAGCTAACCTATCACCTGAAGTATCGTCCTCTCCGACTGCTATCGCAAAAGCCCCGTCCTGCTGTGGTGGCTCCTTATGCGATTGCTAAGTAGTCTGCGGTGCCACAGGTAGCCTAACTCCATCCATCTAACCGCGATCTGGTCCATACGGGTTGCTGGAATACTCCTTTACCTGATAGTCAAGGGAACCACAATACAAGCATAGTCTGAGCCTCTGCCGACAGTTCTCCTAATCATGCCCATGCCTTCCATAATAGGCACAAGGAAAAGTTTGCTGAGTCTGCCTCTGAGGCTGTTGCGGTGCCTGATGAACTAGCTTTTAAAACTTTTGTATCTGTTGAGCTGGTGCCCTAATTGGCACAAGATACTATTGATGCTGATATAATCTCGACTGCTGAAAGTGGGTCCATTTTGCTGGGCCCACACCACTATTTGTTCCTCCGGTGTCTCTCGGCCTCTTGGAGTCAACCTCCAAATCATCCTCCGCCCGTTGTGACTGTCTCAGAATTTCCTCAAAAGTAGCGATGCAGTCTCCATTAGTATTGGACTTAATCTCACTGTTCAGACCCTTCCTGAACTTTCTATCTTTGGCCCGAGGATTCTACGCCTTAACAAATTATCCCAATCGGCAATACTCTGTCATATACTCGTCTACTATCAAGTTTCCCTGGACGAGGTTCTTGAATTGAGTCTCCAAAGTACTCTAAGCCATATCCAGGAAGAACTTATTCTTGAAAAGTTCTTTGAAAGCTTCCCAAGTATGTCCCGGAGCTGATATCCTGGGGTCTGTCCTGGACCATGTCAGTGCAATATCGAACATCATACTACCTGCCGCCTCTACCTGCAAGCTCTCAGGAATCTGCTCCAATCTCAGGTCCCTCTCAATTTCCTCTATCCAGTCGTCTGAATACTAGATTCTCTCGGTGCCCTTAAAGTCCTTAGGCTACATCTACTTGAAGTCAATGATAGTTCCCAACCTCGGCTGTTGCGGATCATGCTGAGGTGGTTCTGTCTGTGGCTAGACTAAGGCGACTCTCTCGACTGCGACGAGCACAATCTGGTGAGCATTCTTAATACCCTGCCTCATAACCTCTAACTGGCGCTGCTACGCCTTCATCATTTGCTGAAAGAGCAAAAATATCTGTGTCTGATCGACTACGGGTGGCAGAAATGGAAGATCCCTTGAAATTGTTGGTGATGTCTTCTATACCGGAGGTGGAGCACCCCCGAAAGCTGCTGCGGAAATGCCCACCTGCATTGGTAAAGTAGACCTCTAGAATATAGTTGCTGGAACAGTGTCTGCTGGTGCTGCCCTCATAGGTGACGAAGTGGCTGACCTCGCAGACATTGCGCCTGAGTACTGGGAATGCGTCTTCGGCGGCATCTTGAAGACAGATTCAAAAATAAGGAATCAATATTGAGCAAGATACGATATCAACAAAGAAGGAATTTTTTTTTGAAGGAAAATAATATTGTGAATGATAAAGATGGCAATATTCAATTATGTTAGAATTATTTTCTAGTTGTGATTGAGTATACTCTCTCATCCAAGTATCCTATATCATATCCGATCACAGGCTCGCAGTAGTACAACTAAGTCATTGTACTACCACAATATTCCACTATTGCGAAGCTTGACCTGCATGAGCCACCATAAAAATGTGTCATGACTCACACTAGGTATAGGGGCACGAGTTTGTGGGTACGTCCAGCCTACGCTACAATATTGACGGTAGAATATTGTCTCTGTCTTCTATACTACCTTACATCTCACACAATATATATAATACCTGTCATGCCATCTTAACTCCAAATAGAGAAGCAATATGATGATATAATAAAGGGTAGTCAATACTCAATCACATATAAAAACTAAAGGAAGATGTAAGCACGATATGTAATAGAAAAAAAGAAATACAAGTCTCAATATATCATAGGTCCAACTAAACAACTAAACACAACTCAAGAACTCAAAATAACAATACAATCCAAAGTCTAACTAGAAACAACTACTACAAGATATGGAAATCTAAATGGCCTCAGTATCTCGGGTGACACTCTATCTGCTAGCCCATAGTAAGTAGGACACATCCTCACTAACCAGTCATCTAAAAAATATATCCAGTCAGGATTGGAGCGAAGTACAATCCAAAAAAAGTTCTAATTAATTGATAATGACTATAAACAGAAATAGAGAATATAATACAAGAGGAAAAATAATAAGCAATATCATACTATTTTATAAAGAAATAGGTAAACAAGAGCAATAAGGTATACACTGATCACAATAAAATAGAACAAGGCAATAAAATAGAATATGGTGAAGAACTGTAACTAAACTAAGTGATTGAAATAGTAGTTAAATATGTGATCGGCTTTGGTTGAACATTGTCTACTTAATGTTGGATAAACATTGTCTACTTAAATATTGAATATTGAACATTGAACATTGTGTAGGTTTGATCACAAATCTAGCTAACACTTTCCCTGCCCCAACCAATACTCATGGATTCGATCATGATACGTCACGAACACAAATATAATATGAGTACACGAACAACATGAATGTACACAAGCACAAGAAATACCCAACGCACACGATAAAGTACATATAAAGATGAATCCGAAGTACACGATAATGGGATGACATCTCTTGACAGGATCCATATAGTACCATTCCGTGCAACCACTGTGTCGGAATCAAGTAAATTATTTCTTAATACTTGCATTATAGTAATTATCAAATATTGAAAACTGTCAGAGAATGTACTCGCCTGTGGTCCAGAGCAAATAATGCGAAACGGTATCCGAACTGGCGTCACATAGACCTATATATGGAATATTATATTAATACAAGATTTTGGAATAAAAATAAGTTAAACTAATCAAATTCTAGGTCATAAAGCCATTTTAAAGTCAAAACAGTCAAACTAGGTCACCTCTAGGTCAACTAGTCAAACTTGGTCGAACTAACTATTTTTATGTTGTATAATTCTATCTCTAGGATATTGGGTCTATACACTATGTAACTAGGCTATACTAGCTATGTTAGGATACTAGAATACCAATACTATACAGTATCATAAGATACGTAAATTATTAGATACGAAAATACAATAATATATATATATATATATATATATATATATATATATATATATATATATACAAGATGAAAATATATATAGTACCCCTAGCTAAACTAATGCTAAATGGATACCTTGGCTTTAAGCCAAATACGGTATCACACCACCTACACACCCCTCTTGACACACAAACCCAATACCTTGTGTATAAGCCAATATCTTGTCATTACCATGGTATCACAAAATCATCCAATATCTAACAGTTAACTAACTAGCCATTCATAGCCCACTATACACTAATATGCACTAATACTCATAACTTATATCAATACTATACCAAACTAACATAACTATCATACTCATCTGGTATTCAATACCCATACCTTAGGATACCTCAACTCTCATTACCATGGTGTAACTCATGGTAAACTAGAAATAATATTAACCAATACTAATACTTATGCTAACTACTGTATATATATATATATATATATATATATATATATATATATATATATATATATATATATATATATATACTAACTTATATATATTTCTAACTAACTTAACTTTAACTGATACATACAATCTAATCTCTAATGCATTGTTATGCTACACATTGTTGCTGCTGCTGCTGTTGCTACTGCTAATTGCTGCCACTGCTGCTTATTGCAGCTGCTTACTACTTCTTATTGCTGCTACTACTGCTTACTGCTGCTGCTTACTGCTTGTTATTGCTGCTGCTGCTACTTACTGCTTATCCGACAACCCCATCTAGCACACACACACACACACACACACACACACACACACACACATATATATATATATATATATATATATATATATATATATATATATATATATATATATATATATATATATATATATATATATATGCTTACACATCTCAATACTATTAGTGCACAAGAAATTCCTTACTCTCTCTATGACTACCAGCACATCTCAAATAAAATAGAAACATAACTATAACTATAACTATAACTATATATATATATATATATATATATATATACATATATATATATATGTATAACAATTATAAATATAATACTCTAATAGTTATAACCAAGGTAAATTGAATTTGAATGCAAAGTATCAAACACGTGGAGTACACCGCACCAGTATCAAACTCAATCTATAATACGCTTGTGATTCGGCTCCACCACACCACCAAACGTATCTCGAAGGAAATGAGCAAGTCTAGAATCACAATTAGAAGCAATACGAAGTGTTAGCTACTCATCTACGTGCCCGTGTCAAAATATAACATGCTCAAACTCCCGTGTCAGAAGAAAACCCTCAAATCAACTTGTATCACCAAATTGTCATGATACGGCCTACACGTATCCAATTATGGACATGACACTAGTCTCACATAACCAAACATATGTCAATTTGGTCTAATTGACCTATTGACAAACAAATAATGTGCCAATCTCAGAATTCTCCCAAAATTGACACAAAATACCACATAAAACTCACAATACATAGTCAAATAGCCTAGAACTTCTTCCTATAGGTAGTCCTATGCCATGGGGTCATTCCTAATGGTCAAATGTATGATTAAGAAGCTATAATAAGAGATAAATTTAGGAATTACCAATTGGAAGATGGATTCCCAATGAAAATATAATTGGACACGATCTGGACACAATTTCTATCTCCAAAGTTTCTCCTACTTGTGCTCCTTGCTTCTCCAAGCTCCAAGGCTCAAAGAGTGATAAATTTGAACATGAATTGGTGGTGAATTGTGTAGAAAATCAATGGAAGAAAGATAGGAAATTAGGGATCAAGAATTTGGATCAAAATAAAATTAAAATGAGGAGAGAGAAAGAAGAATGGCCTATATGTGGCCGGCCCCAAATTCCTCCCTCTCCAAGCAATGTATAAGACCAAGTTCCCCTCTCTATCTAATTATGAAGAGGATTAAGGAAGGACTATTTGGGAAGTCTCTATATTAATTATAATTAAACTAATTCTTCTTAGTTAATTAGTGGGAATGGGTTCATTGGGCATAGTCCATGTTGGCTCACTATTTGTCATGACAATTCTAATTTAGGTCCACTATTGTCAAGTAAAATTAAATAGGCTAGTCCACTAACTAAAATTAATGCTACAAGCCTCTAATTAAATATAGCACTCTAACAATTAAATAACTAATACAAGCATCAAATAAATATACATGGCCCACTAATATTAATATTATATTTCTAAAATTAAATAACTAACTATGCCAAATTACCAAATTATTCCTATCTGAAAAGTGAGGGTGACAAAATAGTCTCGTCATACTGAAGTAACTAGCACCAATCACGATCCTATACTCATCACAGGTTTCGGTCATGCTGACACTAACATGATACATGAAGTCTGGCACGATGATAGTGTCTGAAGGTGTCCTAGGGTTCCGATGTAACCAAGTAGGTACATAAAGGTATCGAGAAACATCTAACAATTGATACTAGACGTTACCGACGAACGACTACACCCGGATATAACCTGGACGATAAGTAACTATTTTGATCCAAAGCGCACACAATATATAGATAAAATAAATAAGTAAAACTGAAAATAAGTTATAGTATGGCAAGGTACATTTGCCTAGATCCACAGGCTGAAGATGAGGCTCTGGTCTAATGTCCAAGTATGAGGCATCCAAATAACCTAGAGAAGTAATTATAACTAATTAATAATTAACTCAAAGTCTATTTATTATTGAAAATGTGTCAATGAGAACTTAACCTAGGTTTTGTCATAGTACATAACTCATAACTAAGCATACGAACTAGGGTGTTGACCAAAGTTGACTAGAGAAGTATTATAATAAATACATAATCATCAAATCGCATAACGTTCTCAAACTCTAATATTCATTAAGTGTAGATTTGATGAACTGGGAACAATGTTAATCCTCAACCCATCTTATCAATGTAACCATAAATACAAGTGCATCAGTCATAAATTAGTTGTCACCTCTTAATACGAAGAATGATCACATATTCATCTTCCAATTATAACATCAATAATATCTAACAAAAATTTTATTTGAACAACATCCTCATCAACTCATGTATTTCACACATATATATAACCCCAAACAATAAATGCTATTATTCTTGGATAGAAACTAAACATGGGTATATAAGAAAGTGTTAACAAGTATTGCTCAAAGGAACCTATAACCTAACTAGGGTTTTTAACGAATTAAAAGAGTTACAAAAATAAATGAAGAAGGAGAAGATAAGGGGAGTGGTACCAGAGGCTGCGTTCTTTAGTGGAGGTGGTGTCCTAGCTGCTGCTATCTTGGTGGTGGTTGGCTACGGTGGGGATGTTGTCGTGAGGTAGTGGCAATGGTGGTGATGTCTTGAGGTGGTGGTATTGTGAGATGGTGGCAGTGGTAGTGATGTTGTGGTTGTGGTGATAGCAGTGGCGGCTGATGATGGTGGCAATGGTGGTGGTGTTGACGGTGGTAGAAATGTTGGTGGTATTGACGATGGTGGCAGTGGTGGTGATGTTGGCTGTGGTGGTGGTATTGACGGTGGTAGCAGTAGTAGTAGTGGTGGTGGTGGTGTTGACGGTGGTGGAAGTGGTAGTGGGGTATAGTTGCTGGTGGTGGTGGTGGTGTAGGTAAATGGTGATGGTGGTGGTGGTGATGTTGGGTTAGGGTTCCAAGGTGAGAGGAGAGGAAGAAGAAGAAGAAAAAAATTTGGCTGTGGAAAGGAGAGGGAGGGGAGTGAGAAGAGATAGTAATGATGGGGGTTCTCCTGGGATTAGGGCCGGCTGTATGGGAAGGGGGTTTATGTGTGTGTGTGTATGTGTGTTTGTGTATGTGTTTCCATGAAGGAATTGGGTGGTAGTGATTGATGGAGGAATGAATCAAAGGCTAGGATTACGTGTGAGTTGGTGATGATGAAAAGTATAATACAAATGGGGGGGAAATTTTGTCATGACCGGTCAAATGGCCAAGGTGGTCTTCTTCATTTGAATTACTCTAATAGAAGGTTGACACCTTACATTACTTTTGTATTTGGGTCCTTAAGAGTTTGGGGTTTTCAAATGAAGAAAAAAGATGAGGATTTGATGTGGAAAAAATAGTGTTAGTATTTTGTAGGATGGAGTGGTTGTTGGGTGTTTTGTATGAGTCTCAAGATTTGGTGTGAGGGTTTAGTTGGGGTTAAGTTCAGTCGGTTTCACCAAATTAAATAAATAATATGTCATAGGTGTTCTTAAATAAAATAGGGGTACATGGGGTCTCAATTGGGAATGACACATATGTCATGGACGTTGTAGGCTTGGTATTAGGTTTGGACCCATTAATTGGTTAGGCAAAAAGTGTTGAGTTTTGTCCCAAAAATTGAAGGCAACGACATAGGTAGAAGGCATAGAATTTAAATTAATTTTTTGTGACTAGAAAGTTATGCAATTAAAATAGAGCACAAGGGAATATGTTTGTGAGTGAAAAAATGTTCAGTGCCTAGGTTGGCTTGTCAGGTCAAGCATGCAAAATTTGTTGGAAAGTAAAGGCTATTGTTGTCCTCCAAAATGGTAGCAACGGTAAGGTGCACCAAGAGTTAAAATTAAAGAACCAGTCTTCATAACCCTAATTTCTAATCCTTAAACAACCTGAAGCTAAACCAAAATTCTCACCATACCCAGTCTACCTATAAAAAAATTGTTGAGGGGGTTTGCATCTAGTTTGTTGGAGAGGTTTCCAAGAAAATTATATGTCAGATACCTGTATCTTGAATAGCTTTTATAATGCATTTTCATTTAGTGGCATTTTCCTCATTTTTTTAATGTTTATGAAGTTTTATTTGGACTGTTTGTAATTTTTTTTGAATATTCAACGTCAAATCTCCCTAACTATATCATTTTTAGTTCTGTCGATTTTAGCTTGAGTTTCATTTACCATATCTTGGTGAATTTAATTATCTTTTCCCTTAGCGGAACTGAATAATGACTTTTCTACTTAATGCATTAGTTTTCTTGTTTGTATTATGATATCATATTCTTTAATTACAGGCCATGGGAAAGTTTAATATAATATGTATAACTCTCTCTTAGTTGCATGCTTTCTATATGACTTAATTTTCTGGTGGAAAATAAGCTATATGATCCCAACTTAATGGTTTTCATGGAATATGGAGACTACACGAAAGAAAAGGTACACTCCCATTGATTTTGGCATGTTGCAACCTGTCACCAAGGGGTGACAAGAATTTTAGTTAGTGGGGGCATAGAAAAAATAATGTTAGTAGGGGGTTGGAAAAAAATCTATATTTTTCTAGCACATGGAATTTAACTACTAATTTTGCCAGGTCTTAGTCAACTAAGCCAATTGGAAATTTTTGGCATAATGGTTTTACTAAGTTCACCATGGTCTTAAAGCTTGAAATTTATTAAGCTAGTCATAAGCCAGACCCTCCTTTTGCATGCTTACTAATTATTGTCTTTGTTAGAGTAATCTTCTATAATTCTGGCATCAAAAGAGGCTATAGAAGATGAAGGATAGAGGAGTGCTACAGAAAAAATAATACAACCATAGCCTAGTAACTCCAATCAAGAACCAAGTGCCCCAAGCACCATCTAGGCCACAGCCAAGAAAGGATTTTCCATCCTCCACCAGACATCCACAGATGTGTGTTGTCTATCCTACAATAGATATAGTTCTTAGGTTATCAGGCCATTAATTGAACTCTGAGATACATTTTATGGGAATGGCTGAAAGAACTAGTTTTCTCAAAATAACTATTTTATTTTATTTATTTATTTTCTCTATTTTTGTGGTATGCAAGGAAGTATGAAAATACAAGAATTGTTTCCATAATCTTCACTTTTATTCTCACTGCACCACCACCCAACAAAAAAAAAGTATACTTTTGTCTACTTCTTGGCATAAGCCTGAAAAATGGTCCCTTTTTCCATATAACTTTCAAATTTATAGAGGGCGTAGTTTGGCACAGCGACAAGGGCTGGTGCTGGAATATCGATAAAAGGCTGGATGCGTCTTGACCCTCCTTGTTAGTGGGAGTCTAGTAGCACATGGACATCCTTTTATTGTAAGTAGGTTTATGAATTTCCTAATGTGCAGAATAATGTGCTAGATAAATCTTGGTTGGAAAAAGGTTCCTATGATAGGTTATTAAAAGTTATGCTTTAGTTTTTTGTTGATACATTGTAACACAGCTCCTAGAAAATGTTAGAAATTTGTTGTCTTTTACTTATTGAAAATTTCAGAATACAAAAAAAAAAAAAAATTAGATGTTACCGGCCTCTGGGGAAGTCGTGCACGAAGCACTGCCCTAAGAGTTTATTCGGGATCTGTGTGCAGACGTACCCGAAGCTCCTAGTGGTAAAACCCCCGCACTACCGGTATCTCGTTGCCGCACACGACTTGGAGAGAACGACCAGAACTTAGCTCTGCCCAGAGCTCGGAGACAATGAAAATAGAATAGAATGTCGACAGAGGTTTGGAGTACGAAAATTTCTCATAGATCTACAAAGAACACAGACGTATATATAAAACATTTGTGTAACGGTCAGAATTAATTTACGATTAATTCAGCCGTTACACAGGGTAATAAACGAATGAATCTGGACAGAAAAATAGTAACGTTCAAAACAATTGTAACGTTCAGGAATTAATTCCAACGTTAAGAAAAATAAATGAGAAAGAAGAAGAAGAGGGGCAAAAAGTATTTTAGGGTCCCAGCCCGAACCCGAAGAGGAAATCGGATCGGCATTCGGCGCCCGCAGATGTGGGCGCGTACCCGCACCCGTTACGCGCGCCGAACCGAACCGAACCGAACCGAGCCGAGCCGGGCCGGGCGGCGGCGGCGGCGCGCGCGTGTGGCCCAAGGGGTTCCCCACACAACAACTTAATAGAGCAAAGGAGAGAAAGTAATATATGTACACATGAAGGCTTTGGTGCATCCGATGTGGGACTAAACAAAGGAAGGGAACTTGAGCTTTTGCAAGAAAAGCAAAACAAAGCAAAACCAAAACCAACAATCCCCCCCAAAAAGGTCAAGTTCCGAAACAGAGATAAGAGTGAAGTGAAATAGAGAGAGAGAGAGAGAGAGAGAGAGAGAGCATCTGGGCAGTAAAATACTATGCATAGATGAGATGGACTACAGCCTTGAATCTCACGTAGTGACTATTGCCTTAATCTGAAGAAGTGCTTGATGGACTATGCCTTGAATCAGACTTCTTGAACCAGATTTAGAAAATAGCACACATAGTACGCTAGAGGTTCTTAGTCTATCGGTTGGCGCTTTTAAATGGCCATGCGCACTTTCTACATTCATGAGAGTTGTCTGGGATCGCCCTGTCCCATAGTCGCGGCCTTCACGACCTCTCATATAGGTAAGTCCTTAATGGTTGGTGATATGAATCAACCCAGCATTACAGCTTGGACCTATTAAGAGTTTAAACTCATCCTAACCATATCACACAGGAACACTGTCACCATAGGGATGGGAAGTTATTGTACACATGTACAGCCGCTTGGGCTTTATTTTAATGAGACTTTTAATCTCGAGTCAGTGTTCCATAAAGTCACCTAAGTTCAGCTTGTTTCTACCCATTGAACCGGCTTCTTGGGATCTCCAGTCAGACTCGGTTGGGTTGCCACTGCTGGTGACTAATTTATGGGCTTAACCCCATCCCCCTCGATGATTCTAGGATCAAAGTCCTAGACAGACCCTTCGTCAAGTGATCTGCAAGGTTCTTTTCTGACTTTATATAGTCAAGAACCACATATTTGCCTAGTAGACTTTTTATTGACTTGAAGCGTAGCTGCAGGTGCCTGTTCATCTTAGCATTCACAGAATCATGCTTTAGTAGTTCAATAACAGATTTATTATCACAATTTATAGAAATTGCAGGAACAGGACTAAGAGAAACAGGTATATGCATAATAAGATTTTTAAGCCATTCAGCTTCTGTGCAAGTTGTATCTAAAGCTATCATTTCAGAGTCCATTGTACTCCTAGCTATGATAGTTTGTTTACAAGAGCTCCAGGAGATCGCAGCTCCTCCTAGAGTAAATACATATCCTGTAGTAGATTTTATATCATGTGAGTCGGTTACCCAGTTTGCATCTAAATAACCTTCTATGATATCAGGGTGCCTAGAAAAATGAAGTTTGTAATCTAGGGTGCCCTTGAGATATCTAAATACCCTATCCAAGGCAGTCCAATGTGACTGATTTGGGTTACTGGTATATCTGCTTAGTCTCCCAATAGCAAATGCAATATCAGGTCTTGTCCTATTTGTTATATACATAAGGGAGCCTATCATCTGTGAATATTTATGTTGTTCCAAAGGTGATCCTTCATTCTTTTTCAGTACAATACTGCTGTCATAAGGAGTAAGGACATGTTTCTTATCAAATAACTCAAATCTTTTTAGCATTTTTTCAATTGAATGTGCTAAAGATAGAGTATAACCCTCTTCGCCTTTGGTCACTTGCATTCCTAAAATTAAGTTGGCTTCTCCTAGGTCTTTCATATCAAACTGGCTAGATAAATAGTTCTTTGTAATATTTATCAATTCCAGTGATGATCCTAGGATAAGAATGTCATCTACATACAAGCATAAAATGACACAACTTTTACATGATCCTTTAGAGTATATGCATTTGTCAAACTCATTTGACAAGAAACCATATTCACAAATTACTTTGTCAAACTTATTGTGCCATTGTTTGGGAGCTTGTTTCAAGCCATAGAGGGATTTTACTAGTCTGCAAACTTTCTTTTCTTGACCTTTAGCAACTAATCTAGCTTTGTATTTCTCTATAGTACCATCGGCTCTGAGTTTCTTCTTGAAAATCCACTTATAACCTATTGGTTTGTTGCCTAAAGGTAGATCGGTCAGAAACCAAGTGTTATTCTCCATGATGGAGTTGTATTCACTGTTAATGGCTTCTTTCCAGAAGGGAGCATCAGGAGATGACATTGCTTCTTCATAAGTTGAGGGATCACCCTCTATCAAAAAGGTGAAGAATCCTTCTCCTAAATTTTTCTCAATCCTATTCCTTTTACTCCGTCTTGGTTCTAAGTCTTGTTCAGATTGAGAGCTAGGTATTTGGACTTGAGAACTAGTAGAGGGTATGGAGGAAGAGATTGAACTTCTATCCTTAAAGGGAAATATGTTTTCAAAGTAAACTGCATCTCTTGCTTCTATAATAGTATTGTTAGAGATTTCATTTACTTCTGAGTGAGTCACTAGAAATCTATTGGCATAGCTGTCTAAGGCATATCCTATGAAAATAGCGTCTACGGTCTTGGGACCAATCTTCCTCTTTTTAGGTTCGGGAATTCCGACTTTAGCAAGGCATCCCCAAACTCTAAGGTAATTAGTCCTAGGTGCTCTACCTTTCTACAGCTCATAGGGAGTCTTATCTTTGTCTTACTAGGAATCCTATTGAGAATGTAACAGGCAGTTAAAAGAGCTTCTCCCCACAAGTTATCAGGAGCACCAGAGCTGAGAAGCATGGCATTCACCTTATCTAACAGAGTGCGGTTCTTGCGTTCAGCAACTCCGTTAGATTGAGGTGAATATGGAGCAGTTACCTCATGAATTATTCTATGTTCTTCACAGAAGTTAGTCATTTCGTTTGAGGTATATTCTCCACCACGATCAGATCTAAGGATCTTAATCTTCCTTTCTAATTGATTCTCAACTTCAGATTTGAAGACCTTAAATCTATCTAGAACTTCATCTTTGGTTTTGAGAAGGTAGATATAACAATACTTTGAATAATCATCTATAAATGTAACAAAGTATTTTCTACCGCCTCTAGTCAAAATCCTATTTGAGTCACATACATCACTATGGATAAGTTCTAGAAGGTCAGAGTTTCTTTCTACAGATTTGAAAGGTAATCTAGTGTGTTTGGCTTGAACACAAATCTCACATTTGTGTTTGTCATCTATTGGAGTTTTGGAAATAAGGTCTAAAGTCATCATTCTTTTAATAGAACCTAGGTTCATATGACCTAGTCTGCCATGCCAAACATTTGAAGATTCTATGTTGGAGACTATGAGAGAACAATCAGACATTTTATTCATTGTACTTAAAATGAAAAGACCGTCTTTTACAAAGCCTTTTCCTATAAAAGAGTCATGCTTAAAAAAAACTACTTTATTAGCCTCCATTACAATTTTGTATCCTGAGGCTACAAGAAGGGATCCACTAACTAGGTTTCTCCTGACAGAAGGCACATGAAGAACATCATGAAGAGTTAAGATTTTTCCTGATGTCATATTCAGGTTAACTTTTCCTCTTCCAATTATTTGTGCCGTTGAGCCATCTCCTAGGGTCACACCTCCTCCACTTGATTCCTGATAGTTTGAAAAACAGGAGCGATCAAACGAAACGTGAACATTAGCTCCAGAATCCAACCACCAATCATCAAAATGGTAAGAGAGGTTAATAAGGGGTTGAAAGCTTATAGACCTAAAGGAACTTGAAGAACCTTTGTGAAGCATGTTCGCTTCTGGTGATGAAGGTTTTTGTGGTTAGACTGAAAGTTTTTCTTCTTCTTGAAGAAATTCTTCTTGGGTTTAAAAGTAAAATTAGACTTGGATTTTCCTTGGCCTTCTACAAGGTTTACCTTAGCTTTAGATTCAGTCTTAGGCTTAGACCTCAATCTAATTTGTTCTTCGGTTCTAATTTCTTTAGGACTTGATTGTAGGTAAGAACTCCTTGTGTATGAATAAGATCTTTAGAAATATCAGACCAAGAGGGAGGTAGCTTGTAGGTGGTCTTTGCTAATCAGTATGTAAATATATAAATTATTTAATAACAATGTCTAGGATAATAGTTTAGGTGGTCTTTGCTAATAAATCTTAAAATCTTTAGTTTTTCAAGTGTTGATCAACTCAGGTTAGCTGTAGGGGCCGGTTCCCAGCTAGCGGTGGTCCGAAGACTCTTAAATACCGTGTCGCTTAGGGTTATTTACACCCGGTTGACAGAAGGACCCTTTCGACTTGTGCCCGAGTTTGTCTCTACTTTGAAACTTTAGATTCAAGATTTTATTTACAATTTCTTTTTACTAAACTATTTTCCTTTTGGTCCTAGATTGCTTTCAGAAAATACTAAGTGAATATGTGATCAAAATTGCAATTGACAAATAGACAAAATAGCAATTGTAATTGATAAATTATTTTCCTTTGTGAAGCAAATCAACAACAAGTATTTGAAGAAAACAATAGTAACTATTTCAACAAATTAATTCTTTAGAACTTTTAACTATCAATTCTTTGGAATAAATCAATTATAACAAATAGTGAGAAGCAAATTGTATTAGCTATCAATTAGAAGCAAATAGTGAGAAGCTAATAGTGAAAAACAATTCTAAGAAATGAATTTTATTCACTGTCAATTGGTGTTTGAAATCAATTCTAAGAAATCAATTCTAATTGACAATTCTAAGCAAACAGTAACTAATAGTAAATAACCTTTTATTAACTATTAGTTCTTTACTGTTGATTTTATATATCAACTAAACAAATTATAACAATAACTATTTAAATATAAATGAACTAAGCAAATTATAAATATAAATCAACTTGTATATTTTGCTATCAATTACAGTAACTATTTTTACACAGTGAGTATTAAAGCACAGTATATATATATCGATTTTTTAACAGTATGTTAAAGGACACTATTTTATTACTGTGAGTATTTATTTATTTATTTATCTTATAACAGTAGCAAATCTTAAGTATTATCTTCTAACAGTATGTTTAAGCAATTGTAACAAATTTCGGGATTCTAACAATTGCTACAGTATTTTTAATCAATTCTAAATAAATTACTACACTATATTTAAGCAATTCTAACAAATTTGTTACAGTATTTTTAGAAATCAATTGTAACAAATAACAAATTGCTAACAAATAAAAGTAAACTCTTAGATTGTTAGAAATTTGTTGTCTTTTACTTATTGAAAATTTCAGAATACAAAAAAAAAAAAAATTAGATGTTACCGGCCTCTGGGGAAGTCGTGCACGAAGCACTGCCCTAAGAGTTTATTCGGGATCTGTGTGCAGACGTACCCGAAGCTCCTAGTGGTAAAACCCCCGCACTACCGGTATCTCGTTGCCGCACACGACTTGGAGAGAACGACCAGAACTTAGCTCTGCCCAGAGCTCGGAGACAATGAAAATAGAATAGAATGTCGACAGAGGTTTGGAGTACGAAAATTTCTCATAGATCTACAAAGAACACAGACGTATATATAAAACATTTGTGTAACGGTCAGAATTAATTTACGATTAATTCAGCCGTTACACAGGGTAATAAACGAATGAATCTGGACAGAAAAATAGTAACGTTCAAAACAATTGTAACGTTCAGGAATTAATTCCAACGTTAAGAAAAATAAATGAGAAAGAAGAAGAAGAGGGGCAAAAAGTATTTTAGGGTCCCAGCCCGAACCCGAAGAGGAAATCGGATCGGCATTCGGCGCGTACCCGCACCCGTTACGCGCGCCGAACCGAGCCGAGCCGAGCCGGACGGCGGCGGCGGCGCGCGCGTGTGGCCCAAGGGGTTCCCCACACAACAACTTAATAGAGCAAAGGAGAGAAAGTAATATATGTACACATGAAGGCTTTGGTGCATCCGATGTGGGACTAAACAAAGGAAGGAAACTTGAGTTTTTGCAAGAAAAGCAAAACAAAGCAAAACCAAAACCAACAGAAAATCAGTTGGAACCGCTCGCTGAACAACAGGTAGTGTGATTATGCAACCTCCATCAATCCTCCTAACAAGCAGAAGATGCTCTCTCTAAGTGATAGAGGCACTGAAACAGTCCCTCTCAACAGGTAAATATTATATCACATTGTTTGACCAATTGGTTACTTGGTTTACTGAAGAATCACGAGTTGCATAAATACTTATGTTGAATATTTCAGTATGTGTAACTTAGAGGATGTGAATTTTGATTATTCTTGGGAAAAAAATCATAAACCAAATTATTTTTTCTTCGGAAAAATGCAAACCTAATCCGTTTAATTTTTAGGCTTACAACTTGAGGATGCAAACGCTTCAGCAAATGCACCGAATATTGATAACTCGCCAAGATGCAAGAGCATTACTTGCCATTCACTACTTTTTTGGTCTCCGTGGCTTGAGCTCACTCGGGCTCACCTGGCCAAAAGAATGAGAAGAATCTTGAATTAAGGTAGCTCGTGTCGAAGATATGTCGGCACCTAAGGTTCAGATTGAGGCGCTGAAGGAGCATTTTGGGCGGATTGCAGAAATCCTCCCGGAATGTCTGGTTGATACCATAAGTAAATTCTGTTAGTTTTTTTAAATTTTCTTGTTATTTTGGTAAAATACTCAGGGTTGTTTCCAGGTGTCATGGGGATTGGAAGAGTTAGACACAGACGACCGTCTCTCTGATCGCATTTCTGTATTAGCTCTAGACAGGGGATCTGCTAATGCACGCCGACGCCCAATAGAAACTTTGAAGTAATGGTTATTTTCCCCTTTGTGTTTATTTTTGTAATAATTTGATAATTATTCATTCATTTTATAACTAAGTTTCATAGAAATAAGAATGAGGGGATAATGATGTCTTCTTGCTATTTTAGTTTCATACAATTTTAATAAACTTCTATGAAACTAATATTGGTAGGAGACAATGATATAGAGCCAATATTGCACCAACACAAATATGATACGACAAAACACGGATGAAAATACACAGTAGAAGCCGATTTTGGTGTGCCTAATGTACTTTGTAGTGTATATTTGTGTTCTGAACGTCTAACATGTTCAAGGGGCTTTGGAGGGTTAGGATGGTTCTTGAATCGTCTTATTTCAGTAGTTTCGTCGGTTTAAGTTTACTGTACTATTTTTGGAGGATCCGTGTTTTCTAGAAGAACATATATGAGGTTTCTATCGTTTAATATGTTTAATGCAAGTTTTTTAATTTTGATTTTGGAGCATTTTTCTGATATCGATGAATTCACTGTTCTGACATTTCTGATGAGATTTAAGATGGATCACATTATGCTAGTACTAACTAATGCTAAGGACAAGTATGAAGTATAAATGCACTTTGAATGTGATGAAACTGTGGATGCTCGATACTGATACTTCTTAATTCTGGTAATATCCTGAGCTTCCCATAGAGTTGAACTATTGCTACATGGACTACTTCATCGTACTGCCCGGAATTGGACCAAGTACTAAACTAGAATGTACTGTATACTGCACTACTTGTTACTGATACTTGTCTTGCACTTTAGCTTAGATTACGTGGGCTACTTCACTGACTGCTACATTGAATATACTACACCACTACACTGCTACTCTTTACTTCCTTACAATGAGCTTCTGAACACTGCTAGACTCGGCATAGAGCCATACTGGACACTAATGGCTTATGCTAACGTTTCTATATTACATCTACACTAACTTGGCACTAAGTGATACTGTTGCTTGGGTTTGCTGAACTTACTCAACCAATCTCCATTGCTCTAATACGTACTGCACCAAGTTACTCGCCAGGTTAGGTATGCATTCTTTTTCAATAAGCTATTTAATTCCCCTTCCTTTAAAATTTGCAGCATGAAGTTTCTTTCTTTATCCAACTCTACTATTGATATAGTGCCATTTTTTGTTAATTATCCGGTATTAATTTCTATCCGGGACTAAAAGGTTATTACAAAAGACACTTAGATCACAAAGAATATTACAGAGATGGTTCACAAATTGTATTTTAGAGGTCTCCTACCTTTTATTGCTTCAAATAATAGTAATGAAGCCATATCAATTAGCAACGCATGGAAATCATATATTTAGCCTCATTGGTACTTATTCCTAAATGCAAATTTTAAATGATATAATGACATAATCTTCCCTATTTCTCTTGTTCTCTCAGAAACTACATAGAAAATGAAGGCTGGCCTGTGATGAAATGTGCTTCGGGTTCAGATAGTTTGTTATATAATTATGCATGGTGCCATGTATTTTAGTTTACTTGTATACATAAATTTTGGATGTTTAAGATATTGTATAAAAACCATATATTTTGGTTATTTTTATATGTGGTTAGATGTTTGTGATATACAAATATATTTTTGTTAATATAAAAATTATGTGTAATATAGTTCTTTGATGTTTGCGATGTTCAGAATTATATTGATATTATGTGTTTGGTAACTGGCAGAGAGAAGCTTATAATTATAAATAGAATTTTGATTAAACAAAAATTATCTTCCCTTGAGGGTTATAAAATGTCAAGAAATATATAAATTTTTCTACAAAATATCAATTTTTAACGGTTTTTAAACATCAAGAAAGGGTTTTCTTGACATATTTTTTCCCTCAAGAAAGGGTTTTCTTTACGGTCTTTATCCGTCATCTAGGCCAGAATCAAAAAAAGTTCAGGCTTACCTTGACGGTTTTTTTGCTTTGTTTCTTGACGGTTTAAAACCATCAATACAGACTTTTTACTTGACGATTTAAAATCGTCAAGATAACAAAACCAGAAACCATCAAGAAAAGTAGGGAATTTTCTTGACTCTAGCCTAGATTACGGATCCAGAACCGTCAAGAAAACCCTTTCTTGACGGAGAAAAATATTCTAGAAAAGCCATTTTTCTTATAGTGCAACCTCTCTGGCAATGCCTTAAACTCCAATCAATATGTGTTACAAATTGTGCAAATATAAATTAATCGGATGCACCTGAATCAAACAATGCTACGTAAGATAAGATGCGACAGAGATGTTACCTTCTACCACGTCGTCCGATGCTAATGCCTCCCCCAGGGATAAAGTAAATGCCTGTCCATAGCCCTGGTGCGACCCTTGTTGCTGCCTACCTTGGAAACGTTGTGGGGGCCTCTACTGACCCTATTGTTGGTTCCTATGTTGCTGGTATATCTGAGATTGCTTTGGCAATGGATGCTGAGATAATGGCCGGACTACTATCGCTGGCCCTCTTTGCTGGATTGCCTCTAGTGCTGGAAGCACCGAAAACTGCTGAACTAGCACTCCTGGCCTCTACATCAAAGGACAATTGGCATTCCGGTGATCTGGACTACCATACCTCATACATAATCCATTAGCTACCATGTATACATATCTTGTGTGGCCTCCCTTGCCACAGTAAGTGCAACCTACCGGTGCCCCTTAGCTCTGATGTTGTTGTTGTTTTCTCGACTACTGTCGAGCCGGTACCGTCATCGTTGACACTAAGGCCCTCGGTGGTATTGATCATGAATATGAATGCCAGGTGATGGTGCTAACATCCGGGGTACTCCTCCTCCTCCATCACTTTCTGTGTGATATCTCTTATGTCCTCTAGTTCTCGATGCCATCATTTGAGAAGTTAGCGCGTGTCTCCTAGCCGCTTTTATCACGACATCAAAAGTATGGTAGTTGTGCCCCTGTACCAGTGTTTAGATCTCCAGGTTAAGTCCTGGATGGAACCTCATTGCTCTCTCTAACTCCATAGCTACCATTGTTGGAGCAAATCTACTCAATATCTTCAGCCACGCATATTCGATGATGGCATCCTCTGTGCCATCAAAATACCTTGTGTTAAGTCTGCAAATTTTGATTGACGCCACTGAATATGTCCTTCTGCCTCTTTCTAGAGTCGTCTGCAACCCTTGATTCATTAAGGAATTATACTCCTGTTGCTGAAACATCTGGTGCTGTTGTGCAGCCATCATTCTTCTAATAATCTTTTACAATGTCGGGATATTAAGTATTGCTAGCACTACTGGGGGTACAAGAAGCTCAGGGGCATGTTGCTCAACACTCTCTGTTGCTGGCTCTACTATCTTAGCCTGCTCATTTACTGGATCAACTCATATCTGACTCAGAGCAGGTATTGCCTTCTGCTACCCTGGAGAATCCTGACACGCCATGCCTACTGCTCTAGCAACCAAAGAAGACACGACCCTAAAGAAAGGAACAAGAGACATCAATGATCAGGACGAGAAGGATCAAGTAGACAATCATTTTGAACATTTCAAGCATTGGTATCGAGGAAGACGAAGCGAGATATCATGGGGGACATGTTTGATTGAGACTCCTATAACCATAACACACCACAAGTCTGAAAAAATAGACCTAAGTGAGCCACCACTAAAACCTTGTCACAACCAAGTACAGGAATACGTAAACGGACATGGTCGGCTACCCCGTACAAGGTATAGAACGTCGTACGGTAATCACGGTTGTAAGAAGACAATGTGGTGCATGCTACAATCAAGTCACTTAGGTTCACATAGAGCATATATTATCTAAATCAGTCAAATAGGAATAGTAAACATAGAACATATATGATAAAGCATAAAAGCGTCCCAAACGCTCCATTAAACCATCCTGGAAACTAGCCATACAAAATGAGGCGTTAGTTGAGTAATAAAGTATAAGACCATGATCAGCTGTAGTCCATTTAAATACAATAATGTAATGGAAACTAAATATCCATATGTACCGGCTAATAGACGACAATGGCTAAACACCCAAAAGAGTAAAATGTACAATGACGAGTAGGGAAGGAGAAACTTACTCTTGTCCTTCAACGACCATCCTCTTGGTGCACGCCATTATTCAGGGGAAATTAAGTTCGATCCTCAGCTGCTGGCTATAAACCTGCCGATGTAAAACTAGTGGGATTAGACCCCAAATAGAAAGTACCACAAAGAAGCACGAATGAAGAAACAAAACCAAGTTATGTAATGCATGAGCCAAGAACTATAGGCGTATACACTATCGTCGTAGCAATATAACACTCATACACCAAAAAAGGACAAGAAGTGTCGTACCACACCGAGATGGTGTACATCCTCTGATTTAGGCCAAGCTATAGGATTTTGTGTTGCAATCTTATCCCACAGCCTATCTTAGCGCAATAGGCCAATCCTACAACCAAACATGGACAAGGGTTGAACCATCACACCACGACAATCCATGTTCGTAAACTTCTAATAGAAGATACAATACACAATCAAGGTCAGTTAAAGGATTGGCCAATCAATTCTATGACTTTTTAGGTGGAGTCTGGGTTATCCCAGAATTAAAATACATATAAGAAATTCTCAAATCGTACGATGTTCAAGCGGGACTAGCCGAGCCATGATAATCGTCGCATAACATGTAGTATTATGCATCGGTCCCCCGTAAGGCTACCGTATTAAAATCGCATATAACACATAGTATAATATAGTAATTGGATAATGCAATCCACTAATACAGAATTAAACAATATCTATAGGGGCTAGCCTTGCAATCCCTAGTTAGATACCTAAGGGCAGCTTGTCATACACGATCTTGGAATTCGTTCCTCCCAATGCTCTACAAGTTTTAGTTTCCTTGTTAACCCTACGGTTAGTTGGAATCACATGGCATAGTCACATGTTCGTTCATCCTATGTGTCGTACCGTAGTATGGACACTCTAGAAACAAATTCACTTTGTCACTTGGTGGTTCAATTTGGATTCCTTCCATCATATTACAACAATCAAAATATTTCTCGCCCTGCTTGGTTATTGACTAACTATCATGTTCATGCTGGCGAAATAGTATCATATCACATATCGCGTAGCACATAGGTAACACTTATCACGTAGGATCACGTATCACGTGGTAAGTGTATCATCACAGATGCTAATAGTCGAGTCAGGTCACTAATTATTAGTTAATCACATAAGTTCGATCATATAGCAACAAATAAGTTAAGTCATGCACATAGGTAGTATACTCACATGGCACATAGTCTAATTTGACACTTAGTCAGGTCAGGAGCATCGTACACTTAATCCATATGCACTTGCAATTACTATGGTCAATACATAAAATCATAAGATGCAATAAAAACTCCAAAATTATGTAAAACAACAAAACATGCGCATTGGGTCATATGCGCGCATGAAACAGACTACGAATGGAACAGACTACGCATGGAAAGGACAAAGCATAGAACAGACTGCGCCTGGAACAAACTGCGCATAGAACAAGCTTTGCATGGAATAGCCTGCGTACGGAGCAGACTATGCATACAAATAATCATGCATATCCTAAAAGATGCAGACACTATAAAGGGTCTGTGGAGGAAGTTCCAACCGTATGGCATCTCTGCCGCATAGCCTCCATTGCCGCATGGATTTCATCTACCCAAACAGCTAGAACTCCATTGAAAAAGCTCCAAAAACCCAAAATTTATTTTCTTCATAAAATCTTCATTTTAACGACGAATGTGATAAAATAAAAGTCAAAATCGTACGAAATTTATTTCTTTACAACATGAAAAATTGGTTTTCAAAGAGTCCAAGTTTTAGTAGATCAAAACCAAGAAAAACTCATATAACCCATGAAAATCCTTAACTAAAAATGTAGGTCTACTCAAATCTATCAATCAAAACCGAAAACTACAAGTATTAAAAGTACTTAGAAACTTATGGCACACATATTAGACTAATAAAATGCAAATAAAAATTGGAAGTAAAATCTAAGGTATTTTTTCTTGTCATGCAAGGTGTACATGCCTAAAATAAAGAAGGAGAAGAAATGAGAGAATGATGGAAGAGAGATAAAGAATATGGCTTATATAGGTAAAGTTTGAGGTTTAGACCATTGGTTCAAATTATGATCAAACACAATCTCATAAAGAAACCCTGACCAAGTTGAAACAACGAATGGGTCTAGTCTCCATGCAACCTAATTATCATGCAAGCAAGAAATAATACTTTCCAATATGTAAATATTAAATGGAGAGTGACATAGCCTAGATTCCATGTCTGACTTGATCTCATGGTTTTCTTAGATCACGTTCCCGGTATAGAATGAGCTCAATGATTGCGAAATTGATTAGCGAAAACTTAAACTGTTAATCAACTTTAGAAACTAATCATAATTTTTTTACTTTCTATGATGAACTAACTTATATTTGACTATACTAGCTCTAAAGACCACTAGCAATGTCAAGGATCTGAGTTGTGAATGATTGAATCATAACCCAAAAAACTATGGTTTTACAACCAGAGCAATGCAATCGGATGTTATAAATAATTACATACAAATATGTGATATTACGTCCCAGTAGAAAAATACGGAGAACGGGGGTATGACAAGGCCATCTACGTACTATAGAGTACACCAGTACCCCGTAATACAGTCATGGTTGTCACTAGACAAGTGCATACTATAATTATGTCCCATATGTTATCACAATACATCTATAGCTCAATCAATTAATCAAGAATCAGTAAATAAAGAATATGTAAGATAAAGTAGTAAGGCATCCCCAACGCTCTATCAAAATAATGATAAAAGTAACTATACAAAATGAGAAGCTAGTATAGTATCAAAAGTACATCATTGTTACTCCCCATTTATGTATTACTGTGTATACGGATTGCTGGCATGATCGTCAGGTGACCAGAGACCAGACCAAATTTTCCCTTTTGAGTTGGTTCATGATTTTATTTGTATGGCTAGGATTGTTTAGAGAGTCGTGACTTAATCCAAGGCTAGCATCCAACCCCTACCCTATATATACCCTCTTACTTCTCTCGCTTCCCTCATTATTCACTTTTTATTTTTTCTCCTTAGGCAAGTACATCTTGAACTCATGGAGAAACATGGTTCATCGTATATTTGTATTCCTTAATTTTCTTGCATGATTATAAGTCTTGGATGTGTATATTGTGTTTCGCTTCATCTTTAATACTCAGTATTCTAGATTTTGATGACACTTTTGAGTAGATCGATATTTCAAAGTTAGGGTTTTATGGTTTCATGGAAATGATCATCACAAACTTTGTGTTTTTGAAAACTAATTGTTTCATGTTGTAGGGAATTGAAATTTATGCGATTTTGATTTGTTTTACTTCATTCAGAGAAAAAATAGAGATTTTATGAGCAAAATAATTTTTTTAGCTTTTCTTTGGTTGCTGTCTTCGAGAAGAAGAATAGTCTCTGCAAAATGTGCGCAGAGGCACCTTTTCTCTATTAGGCTTACTTTTATGTCAGACTATTCTGGGCACTTTTTGCACCAAATTCTTTCTGTATAAAAGTGCACTGAGCTTCCTTTCTCATGCATACTTTTTGTAGAGAATTTTTTTCTCTGCTGAAAAGTATGTCGAGCTCTCTCTTGAGCGTACTTTTCTTATGCGTACTTTTTTAAGGGTGTGTACTTTTTTGCAGTGAATCTTTTACTTACTGGAAAGTATGCAGAGCTTTGGATTATGTGTTTTCTTGGTTTGTGTGCTTTCTCGACTGATGAGCTTTCTTGGTTTGTGAGTTTGTTGGGTTGCGTGCTTTCTCGATTAGTGTATTTCTAGGATAGTCTGCTTTCTCGGTTTATGTGCTTTGTGGTTGGCATACATTTCTTCCCGTGTGTACTTCTTTCGTGCAAACTTTTTCATGCAAGCATTTCCTTGCATAAATGTATGCCTCCATTATGTATAAAGTGTGCTGAGATTCCCTATCATGTGTATTTTTACACATATGATCCAGATTTGTGTACTTTGTAAGCGACTTGCCATTTTGGGTTGTTTGTGCGCGCATATGTCCCTATGCGCGTACATTGTTCATTTGATGTCATTATTTGGTCTTGTTGGTCTCTGTAGACTTCTTGTCTTGACCTGAGTAAGTTGTGAGTACCAATGAGCTAAGTGATCTGCAATGCTACGATTTTCAAGAATAATGACCAGTACCTAAGAGATCTTGATTGAGCTATAGGTAGAACTAGACTATGTGATAACTTGGCCATAGATGCAACAATCATGCAACAGACCTAATTCATATATCATAAAAGAGAACAGTGGACCTTATTGAACTGACTATTCAGACCTGACCCGAGCAATGTACTTCCATCTGATAAGAGAATTCATGTGATTGGCTATTAGGCCTGGTATTCTGTCTGAATTACTTGTATATGTGTTTATACACTTTTTTGCACCGAGTGTGCTAAGCGCTACATGCTACACATTCATGTTTTCTTGGCACGAACATGATAATTGGTCAGTAACCATAGCGTGGCTAAGATGTTGTTTGCTTGATTTGTTGCATCATACTTGAGTGAATCTAGATTGAGCTCTCGAGTAACAATATTGATTTGTACCTAACATACTCGTACCAAGTACGATATTTAGGGGGAATAATCATGTGGCCACAGCATGAGATTTCATTCAATAGTAGGGTTAACTAGGCAACTACAATATGTAGAGCATTGGAAGGGAACTGTATCCCGAGATCGTGTAAGACGGACACCTTCAGATACTTATCGAGATGTACAAGGCTGGCCACCACGAATATTTTATATTATCCGCACTAGTGGAGTGCAGTATCTGATTTTTATTTTACTGAGCCAATATCTCCCTATAGGAGGTCTATAAGTACTACTAACATGTTTAGCATGGTGGCCCTACGTGGGACTGATATCTTTTCTATGTGCTATGTGTTATTATTGGCTCGACTAGCCCTGCCCGAAGATAGCACGATCTGAGAATTCCTATATTTTGTACTATTACTGGGATAGACCAGACTGCACCTAGTAAGCCGTAGAATTGCTTAGCCGATCATAGATTCAACTTGTAAATAGATTGTATCTTCTACTAGTAGTCTAGGGACATGGACTGTCTTGGTGCGGTGGTCCAACCCTTGTCCTTGTTTGGTTGTAAGGTTGGACTATTTTGTTGCGATAGGCTATGAACCGAAACTATGACACATAAATTTTTATCTTGACCAGAGTCAAGGAACGTATATTATCTCGAGGAGGGTCATATCACCTCGATAATGGAGTATGCGCCAGTAATTTTGTCTCATGCATTGCTTATGTTTTGATATGGGTTTTTGTTTCTTCATTCGTGCTTCCTTGTGGTATTTTCTATTTGGGGTCTAACCGTACTGGTTTTGCATGGCAGGTTTAGATCCAGAGCCCGATGATCCATCTTATCTTTTCTTAACCGATGACGCGCACCAGACGGATGGCCACTGAGGAACAAGTGTGGATATCTTCTATACCACTCGTATTGTACATTCCTTATATTTTGGGCGTTTAGCCATCGACCCTTGTTAGCAGGCATGTCTGAACTTGAGTTCCTTTACATAATTTTACAATATTCATACTATCGCTGACACACAATCATGCACTTTTGTTATACAACTAGTTTCTCATTATGTATAGCTAGTTTCTAGGATATTTTGTTAGAGCATCCGGGATATCTTACTGTTGTTTCTTATATATCCTATGATTACTGTTTCTCATTCGATTGATTGAGACATAGTTATTTTGTGTGACCCTAAGTGACTTGATTGTAGTATGCACCCCCTTTCATCTTACAACATTGATCATACTCTGGTGTATCTTTGTAATATGTAGTGCGTAGCTGGCCGTATCATACCCACGTTCTCCGAATTTTGGTATGGAGGCGTGACAAAATTTTAGTGGTGGTCTATGCAGGTCTATTTTTTATAATTTTGGGTTGTTGGTCATAGGAGTCTCAATCATGCTTATTCCCCTTAATATCTTGAATTCATCTTCTTCGATACAAAGCTTGAATTATCAAACAGTTTGCTTCCTTGTTCCTTCTCATCCTATTCTTGATGTCTTATATCATTTTCTTTAGGGCTACTAATCCTTGGTTGTTGGGGAGCAGGTATGGCAAGGAAACCGGTAGATTAGGGTTCTATTAGGCATCCCCAAGCGGCAGTACCTACTCAGAGTTAGATTCGGGTGAAACCCGTGGTCGAGCCAAGGGCAGAGGATGTTAAATATGAAATACTAGAAATCTCGGTTCCCCCAGCAGTGCTAGTAGTACTGGTAGCGCTTGATACCTGACAGTATTAGAAATTATCTGAGGACTATTGGGTACCCAAAAGCATTAGATGGCAGTACAATAGTATTTCCAGTTCCAGTAGTAGTAGTAAAAAAAAAATTCAATCAGGAACTACAGACGGCTCTGGAGAGGAGCGTGAAAATATATTCTGGGGCATCGATTAGATTTTGTCGGCTTAAGTTAAGGTACTTTGATGACACATAAGATGTCATTACGCCAAATGCTTGGCTCCAAGATATTGACGCTATCCTAGCAACGGCCAAGGTTGCCGCCGAGGATCATGTTTGTTTGCAGCTTCAAGATCTTGTCCATGATTGGTGGGCATCCGTGGATGTTGGTTTGAGATATTATATCCTTTGGGATAACTTCAGGACCAGGTTCAGGAATAAGTACTTTAGAGTTGTAGGGTAGTATGACTTGCAGCAGAGGTTTATCGGTAGAATAGTGGATGGGTATGCAATAAGGTTTTATAGGCTGAGTAGGTTTGCTCCGATAATGGTGACTACGGAGTTGGAGAGAGTGAGGTTCCAGCAGGGACTTCACTTGGAGATTCTACTGCTGGTGGAGGGAAATGACTACTAGAACTTTGAGGCTGTATTGATAGCAGCCATGAGACATAGTTGGCATTAAGGGCAGAAGGGCAGAAGAGGTCTCATGCTCATAGTAGGGAAGTTCAGCACAGAGGGCCAGCATTAGCTATAAGCCCGTTAGCTCAATGTCTATTGCCGATGCAGGCTCAGATGTACCAATAGAAGCACCAGCAGCATGGCCAGTAAAGACCACAACATCTTTACCAAGGGAGGCAGCAGCGAAGAACATAGCAGGGTTAAGGGAAAGCATTCAGCTTGTCCTTAGAAGAGGCTTTGCCATAGGGCGACATGGTGGCGGTAATTTTTTAGTCATAACTTTTCCTACTGTAGTATTATTTGATTCATGGGCTTCCCATTCATTTGTATCTGCACAATCTATGACACACATTGGATTGGAGTTTGAGGCATCGCTAGAGACGCTTAATATACTCACTAGTAATGGACTCGTGGGGTTAGTAGAGTATGTGTAACGTGTCCAGTCATAGAATATGAGCCTTTTTTACCAATGAGGTTGCTCGAGTTCCCTATGCATAACTTCGATATTTTCTTTGGCATGGACTGGCTGAGAGACAATCATGCGAAGATAGTTTGTCATAGTGGTAGAGTGTTATTTAACATTCCGGGTAAGAAGGATTCCATCTTCGTCCGGTCAATAGAGGACCAGCGTGAAGACAGAATAGCAGCAGTTGTGGCATAGAACAACAGATTCCTAGTATAATGGAGGAGTTTTTTGATGTTTTTCTAGAGGAGCTTCCAGGGTTACCGCTAGTAAGGGATGTAAAAAATTTTATTGAGGTATTATCGGGAACAAAGCTGATATCACATAGTGTTTACAGGATATCCAATTCGGTGTTAGCTAAGTTGTACCAGCATATGGAGGAGCTGAAGGAGAAAAAAATTCAGATCCAGTTGGTCACCATAGGGAGCACCGGTGGTACTATTGAACAAGAAGGACGGAACCTTGAAGATATACATTGATTATGGGCAGTTGAATAAAGTGATAGTGAAGAATAAGTACCCGTTGACAAGGATTGATGACTTGTTTGATCAATTGAGCAGAGCTAGAGTCTTTACCAAGATTGACCTTCAGTTTGGGTATCATCATGTGAGAGTCCAGGAGTAGGACATACCCAAGAAAGCATTTAGGTCACGGTATGGATGTTATGAGTTCCTAGTAATGTCATTTGGGCTAATTAATACTCCAACGATATTTTTAGATTTGATGAACCGCATCTTTATGCCATATTTGGATCAGTTCATGGTAGTTTTTATAGACGACATCCTTGTCTATTCTAGAAGTGAGGAAGAGCATTTGAAGCACCATCGGAAGGCCTTGCAGATTCTAAGAGAGCACTAATTGTATGCAAAGCCTAGTAAGTATGAGTTTTGGTTAGATTACATTTCATTCTTGGGGCACATTATTTCTGGAGCAGGTGTAGTGGTGGATCCGAAAAAAGTTGAGGCAGTAGAGAGTTATCCAGTTCGAAAGACAATAGCCGATGTGGAAAGTTTTTTGTGTTTGGCAGGATACTACAGAAGGTTCGTGGTAAAATTTACAAGAATTTTGGCACTATTAACCCGTTTGACGTGTAAAAAAGTCAAGTTTATTTTGTCTGTAAAATATCAGTCAGGATTTAAAGAATATTAGGCAGGATTTGAAGAGTTAAGAAGTAGATTGATATCTGCACCGATTCTCACACTTCCAATAGGGTTTGGAGGGTTTACCGTATATTATGATGTATCTAAAAAAGGACTTGGATGTTTTTAATAATGGAAGAGTGATATCTTGTATATCTCGGCTGCTTTGAGATCACGAGAAGAATTACCTGACCTATGATTTAGAGTTGGTCGCGATGTGTTTGCGTTTAAGCTATGGAGGCATTACCTGTATGGAGATCGTATGGAGATATTCACATATCACTAGAGGTTGAAGTAGATTTTCTCCCAGAAGGACTTCAACATGAGGCAAAGGAGATAGTTAGAGTTGTTAAGTGATTATAACGTGGAACTCCAGTATCATCCAGGGAAGACGAATGTGGCAGCGGATGCTCTCAGTAGAAGGGGTAATGCATTTGTGTTGACTTTATATAGACATATCATAAAGGAAATTCAGGAGATTGGAATTGAGGTGGTACTTCCGTAGGATACAAAGATTATGATTAGTTTACAGGTTCAGTCTACTTTGGTAAAGAGGATCAAGGCAGCTCAGGCAGAGGATCCACAGATTCAGAAGCTTCTGGTAGAGTATGAGTCTGGTCTTAAGAAGGAGTTTGTGATTCATATGAAGATAGAACACTTATATTTAAGAATCGTCTTTGTATACCAAGTGGAGATATCCGACAAAAAGTTATGACCGAGACCCATTGTTCACAATATTCTAATCACCAATAGGGCAAGAAAATGTATAGAGATGTCAGCATCATTTCTGGTAGAACGGGATGAAGAGAAAGATAGCACGGTTTTGTCGCGATGTTTGGTATGTCAACAAGTAAAGGCCGAGTAACAGAGACCGACTGGAATATTATAGTCATTTTCTATTCCGAAGTGAAAGTGCGAGAACATTATGATGGACTTTGTGACTAGTTTGCCTAGGTCCACGACCGATAGAGATATAGTTTGGGTTATAATAGATCATCTTACAAAGGTAGATCATTTTCTTTCTTTCAGAGTACGACAATCCACAAAACAGTTGGCAGATATGTATATGCGGTAGATATTAAGGTAGTACGGGGTTCTAGTTAGTATAGTATCAGATCGAGACACCATGTTTACCTCTCAATTTTGGCAGAGCTTGAATCAGAGTTTGCATACCAGGTTGAGATTCAGCACCGCTTATCATCCTCCGATAAATGGGAAGTCAGAGAGAACTATTCAGACATTAAAAGACATGTTACAGGCTTGCACTCTATATTTTGGAGGGTATTGGAAAGATTATCTTTATCTAGTTGAGTTCTTTTATAATAACAGTTATCGGGCGAGTATTCAAATGGATACCTTTGAGGCATTATATAAAAGGAAGTACAGTTCACTATTGGCATGGGATGATATTGGTGGGCGAAAGATGTTGGGCCCAAAGATGATCACTAAAATAGTAGAAGTTGTCAGGCGGATCAGAGGGCGACTTGAGTTGCACAGGATATGCATCATCATTGAACATATCACCATCGTAGACCTTTAGAGTTTTGCGTCAGCGACTATGTATTTTTGTAGGTTTTGTCCACCCGTGGAGTTATTTGATTTGGATTCCGTGGAAAGCTTAGTTTGTGATACGTCGGTTCGTTCGACATCCTCGAGCAATTCTAGGCACCACAAAAATTGTATATTATCCGCACTAGTGGTGTGTAGTATCTTTTTTTTGTCGAGTCAGCATCTCCCTATAGGAAGTATGGAACTTCTACTAACATGTTTAGCAACTACGAGGGACCGGTGTATTTTTTACTTACTACATATTATTATTGGCTCGGCTAACCATGCTCGAACATAGCACGATATGAGGATTCCTATATTTTTTATTATTATTGGGATAACCTAGACTTCATCTAGTAAATCATAGAATTATTTGGCAGATAATAAATTGAACTTGTATGTGTATTGTATCTTTTGCAAGTAGTATAGGGATGTAGACTGTCGTAGTGCGGTGGTCCAACCCTTGTCCTTGTTTGGTTGTGGGGTTGGACTATTGTGCTGCTATAGGCTATGAATCGAAACTATGACATAGAAACTTTTAGCTTGACCAGAATCAGGGGACGTACATTATCTCTGCGTGATATGGCACTTTTTGTGCTTGTTTGGTGTAGGAGGGTTGTATCACATTGATGATAGAGTACATGTCAGTGATTTTGTCTCATATATTGCTTATGTTTTGGTCTGGGTTTTTGTTTCTTCATTTGTGCTTCCTTGTGGTACTTGCTATTTGGGATATAATTCTACTGGTATTGCTCTACTAGCTTTAGTGCCAGAGCTTGAGGATCAATATTATCTTACCTTGACCAATGGCATGCACCAGATGGATGGCTGCCAAGGGACAAGAGTGGGCTTCTTCTCCACCACTCATATTGTGCATTCCTTATATTTTGGGTATTTAGCCACCGATACTTGTTAGCCGACATGTTTGGACTTCAATTCCTTTACATGATTGTATATATAAATATTTTTTCAAACTACAGAAAAAATATATATGTGTATATATTCAAACTAGAGGTGACATACAATCATGTGCTTTTGTTACTCAACTCGCTCTTCATCCTGTACAGCTAGTTTTCAGAATATTTTGATAGAGCGTCGGGGATGCCTTTATGTTTTATCTTATATGTTTTATTCTTACTATTTCTTGTTCAATTGATTGATACATAATTATTCTGTGTGACCCTAAGTGACTTGACTATAGTATGTACCACTTGTCTTCTTACAACATTGATCATACTATGGGGTATCTTTGTACTTCGTAGTGCGTAGCTGGCCATGTTATACCCTCGTTCCCTATATTCCAATACTAGGACGTGAAAATTATCAAACGTTAGTTGTAATCTGAAGAATACAATCATGTAAAGAAAACTAAATATCCAGAGTATCCGGCTAAACAGGTAACGTTGGCTAAACGCCCAAGAGAGAACAAAATGCTATATAAGTGGTGAGGAAGGAACCCACTCAAGTCCCTCGACAACCATCCTCCTGGTGCATGTACGCCATCAGTCAGTTAAAATGTTGGATAATTAGGCTCAACTATTAGATCCGACCAAACTAAAACAGAGGGGTTATACCCCTAATAACAAGTACCATAAAAAAGCACGAGAGAAGAAACAAATCCCAAACAGTAGCAAAATATATATAATAGTCATTTGTGTCATAAATTAGGTCCATAGACTATCATCGAGTAGTAGCCTAACCGTGCAACCAAACAAGGACAAGGATTGACTCAATCGTTCAGACAGTCTATGTACCTTGGTTAATAGTAGTTGAGTTAAGATAAAAGAAATAATTTACATGAACAACCAATCAATTACTACGTATTTCTATATAAATTTTGGGTTACCCAAGTAATACAATATATAGGGTTACTCAAATCGTGCAGTGCCAAAACGGGACTAGCCGTAACCAAGATATAAATATACTAGAAAGAATAATGCCACAGTCACTTGTAAGGCAACTATGCTAATATATAAATCAATCATTGTCCCATCACTTCCTATATGGTAAATACTTGGTCGATCATGATACTAATAATTGGATACTATACTACATTAAGGCAGATGATATAAAGTACCCATGGGTGGCCCGTATACGGGATCTTGGGGTCCCGTTCCATCCTAATGCTTCTACAATTTTTAGATACCTAATTAACCCTATAATTATCTAGAATCTCATGTCGTGATCACATGGTCATCCTCTTAAATGTCGTACCTCAGTTTGAGTATGATAAATATGAATCTATATTAGTTCTCAAGGGTCCCAATTTAGATTTATTCGAGCAGAATTCAAAAACCAATCAAACATCCTAACCACATTACATTTATTGACTAACTACAAAAAGGTTCTTGCAGGAAGCATGTATATAATATATTATAATAGGAATATATCAGGAACACGTAGCACCCCATTTGACATATATTAAGAATAGATGGCACACTAAATGCAATATCAAAATATATCTGTACAAATACAAATAGCCAGGTCAGGTTACAAGGACAATCAATTAGTGACTCAGTCAAGTAAGACTCAATCCTCTACTCAAATAATATTATGCATATCTGTCACTACCACCTTTCCAGATAAGGGTATTTGTGTAAATTCACTATTCTGAATAATTATGTATTAAATTAAATTGCTGAGTTTTATAAACTATTTATATGTTGTTAGTGATATTTGGGTTTAGGTCAAACCCTAGAACTCATTAGGACAACCCTAATGAGTAAACCCTAATTTGTAAACCTAATTCTAGAGAAACCCTAGAATTCAAATTTGTCGGTTGAACCTCAAACCCTAAAAGGGCTAAACCTGAGTTTTTGGGCTCTACATGACCAAACCTGGGGGTTAAACCTAGACTATGTATTAGAAACCCTAACTTGGCCTTAATATAAAAGGGAACCCTCTTTTTCTTCATGTAGAAAGAAGAAACCCTAGCCTCCATCAAGAAAGCCATCCCTCTCACCCCAAATTCGGAATTAAAAACCCTAGGATTCCATCTTCCTCCTCCAAAGTAAGGGAAGCAAGGAGCTTGGGTCAAGGAACCTTGGGGAAGAAGAACTTCATAGGGAAACCATCTCCCTATAGGTAAATCCGAATTTTTATTCTTTTATTTCTATTTTTTCTGATATTAATGCCATTAGGAAACCACCCTGAGATTTAGATTTTGATTTTTGGGTTTTGATTAGGTTTTGGTGATTCATACGTTGTTATTCCCAACTTTTCGTGAACCCTAATCTTAGAGGTATGCATTTATATACGATTACACCTCCTACGTGTAGGTTAGCTCTTGATTTAGGGGTTTTGATTTGGGGTTTTCACTGCACAGTAAGATTTGGGGGAAACAATGTGCAGTCGGGTATAATTTCTGTACATGTATGTGTGTGTGTGGGAGAACTGTAGGTCTGCGAGTTAGGTGTCAGTGTGTTTAGTATCAGTAACTTGTGTGTGAGTGATGATTTTTCCCCAGGTTCAATGCAACTGTGTAGGTAAATAGAATAGTGCAGTGTTGAATTTTAGTGTGGGTATTAGTTAGATATACCTGTGTCAGTTTAGTGATTAGAGTATCAGCACACAGTGTGTTATCTGTGTGTATTAAATACCTGAGTGTATACCTCTGTGTCTAGATGGAACTATGGGTATGTATCAGTTAATCTATAAATTTTTCTATGGAGCAGAGTGTACATTGTGTTAGATGTCCGTGTGTGGCTGTGTTCTCAGTGTGAGGGAAACTTGTGCCTGTGTGTGCGTTTCTCAGGGTGCAGGGAGATCCTGATCAGTGTGTATTTGTGCATAGGGGTTTTTACTTGACTGTGTATTCAGTGTATCCAGATCTGGGAAGTGTGTATCAGTCAGTTGAAGAATGATGGCTTACCCAGGCTTAGTGTATCAGTATTCAGCACTGTGTGTGTGTGTCCTAGGTTAATTCAGATTTCAGTTTACTTATGTGTGTTAGTATCAGTTTTGACTCTGTGAGTGCCTGTGTATCCCTGAGTGATTAGGTACCTGCCTGTGTGCAGTGAGTAGTACTGGGTATCACTAAGTTTTGTGAGAAATTCATGTACATGTGTCTATGTGTGTCTAGGTTTTAGTATGTGTCAGTGAGTAGCAGTGAGAACTTGTGTGCAGTGAATCCTAGTATATCAGACTGTAAATATCAGTGTGTACCTGTGTGTGCAACTCGTGAGTATCAGTGAGCTTTGGGTGAGTTTCAGTGTATTAGAAGTGTCTGTGTGTGACCAGTGTGTGAGTGAACCTAGTATCTGTGTGAGCTAAGAGTGAACACCATGTGTGTGTCAATATATACCAATATCAGTGTGTCTCAGTGCAGGCCAGTGTCAGGCAGCCCTATGTGAGAATGCCTGAGAGTGTATCCTAGTATTTGTGTGTGAGTGAGAGTAGGGTGTTAAGTTAAATGTGTACCTGTGTCAGTGAGAGCCAATGTGACTGTGTATAGGTGTGAGGGAGAGATAATTCCCAGGTTTAATGAGAATTATGATATGTGTGTGTATGTGTGAACTGTGCAGATACTGCATGTGTGTGTGTGGATCTGTGTGAGTAGCCTGTGTGTATCCTAGTTCCTTTTAGATTTCAGTACCTATGTGTTGATGAGTGATATCTGGTAATTAGGATTAAGGGAAATATTTCAGGTATTAGATAGTATCAGTTGGGGCCAAGCTCGAGTGAACAAGTATACCAACACAGGATGTATCAGGTAAGTGTAGTTAGTTACTATTAGAGTTAGTGGTAAGGTCTGTTAGCTAATTATAAGAGAATGCTAGTTAGTTAGTAAGTATCTCAATTATTGCTGATATAGTTGGTGTAGGATTAATAGCAGTTGATTAAATTAGTAGTATACTATTATAGTTAATAGTAAACCCTAGTACACTTATACCCTTGGGATTAACCTAGTATAGCCTGAGCCATGACCTAGAAACCTCATTTTCCTTAATTAGTTAATCATGCTCATTCCTTTAATTCATTATTTTTGACATTGATTTTCCATAAATAGGTCATTGTGATCCCACTTTGGACATCGATCCTCACCCTTTGCTCAGGACCACAGGCGAGTACATTCTCTGACAGTTTTTATTGTTGATTACTTCTGTAAATTGTAGTGTATTACATACTTGATTCCGACACTATGGATACACGGGTTAGCACCCTAGATCCCCATCATGAGGAGTCATGATTGGAATCCATCGTGCTAGCTGGGGGATGGGAAACTATTAGTAGATTATGTGATCATATCCAAATCCTTTACATGCATCATAGCTCACCCCACTTCTCACGTTGGGTGTGGCCTGACCATCTTACATGCATCATAGCTGTTATATATGATTAACCTGACCACTACATGCATCATAGCTAACCATATGGTTAGCCTGACCTGCAAGAATCATAGTTAATCATATATAACCAGCCTGATCAAGTCCCAAGCCGATCACATAATAAACTAATATTTCAAACACTTAGCTAGATGTCTATTTTATTCAGATTCACCTGTTCCAGCTTTCACTACTTATTGTCTAGCATTCACTATTTATTGTTCATTGCTAGATGCTCTATTGCCTATTTTCATTTTCTTCAGTACTTTACATTTCCAGTATTTATTTTCCATCTTATATTTCTTACACTATTTATAGATTTTGTCAATTTAATGAAACTGCTGTTAGTGCTTGTGCTTCGCTCCAATCCTGACTGGATAACATTTTTCAGAGGACCTGGAGAGCTTGTGCCCCACTCATTACGGCCCAGGATTAGAGGGTGATTTCACTCCAGAAACCCCAGAGGAGTTGCCTAGCCTAGAGGAGAATGTACCTGGCTGTTCTTAGATTATTTTTCTGCATTTATTGTTTTAGACTGAGACTGAGTTGTATTTACTATTTTGTGATTTTGTGAGGTCATTTAGACCCAGGATTTGAGTTAGACTTGTTGTGGTTGGTTTTTATAGAACTCTTTTCTATTCTCATCGTGCCATTATTTCTTATAGCTTATGATTGAGTATATTATAGAACTGTGGATATTTATCATTGTCCTCCGTGCGGAGCTGAGACTATTGACAGGATATTATATGTTGAGACCTAGACAGCGTTCTACCGCCGATGCTGCGACGTAGGCTGGACGTACCCACGACTCATGCCCAAATTTCGGGTGCGGGTCGTGACAATATCAGGTCAGGTATACAATCAGCGCATCTACTGTACTAGCCTATCAAGTACATTCCTAGAACCTATGTCATGACCCGTACCCATAATTTGGGCATGAGTCATGGCACGCCCAGCTTACGTCGCAGTGTCGGTGTTAGAACGTTGTACCACAGGCCACAAGTATAATCTATAACTCACAACATATTTACATCCACACAAAACTCAATCACAGACACAGATAAAATTGTAAGGAAATAATCAAATAATAGTCTCAAAATTATGGGTCCAAAATAGTCTCCAAAATAATACTATAATCTCAAATAGTAATATCTAAAATATTACTAGAAATCCTGAAGAACAATCCAGTCCAAAGAAGCTAACTAAAATAACTACTTTACTAAACTACTCAATCGCAGAGCTGCTAACTCTCCATAATCTTACTGAGGGGCATGATTAGGCTAATCTATATCGCCAACATACGGTCCATAATGTGTAGGCATCTCATCCTCATCATAGTCACCTAAAACATTATTATCGAGTCAGGATTGGAACGAGTACATTACAGTAAAAATAATTCTAACATATGGTAGAAGCTATACGACAATAAATAGTATAGAATATATTATTGCAACAAAAACTGAAATCATAATAAGACAACCAGAATAACTAAATTTTGAAGTCCTGACAGGACAATGGTGTACAGTAATCACAAGCGTTCATAGAAAATAACTGCAAGTATGGAAGAAACAAATAAGAATAAACTACTCTACATGATTTAAAATACCTTGTCGACATGTAAACGACTAAGAGAAAAATTTGGCAAACCATAACGGTCATGCATGGCTGCTATTATCCAGTAAGACCATGGGATGGAAAGGGTATTTCACACAACCACTAATTATTTTCCCTCCCGACTAGTACAACATGGATTCTGAACCAAACACGATAAAATAACAATAGTCCAGAAAGTCACATATATCGTACAAGAATCAACAATTTTCTAATCCGTATAATGAGTGTCAGAAATAAAATAATCAATACTAAGCAAGCATTATAGAGACTATCAAGTACTAAAATTAATAAAAAAATGTACTCACCTGTGGTCCTTATCTGTGTTATAATCTGGTCCCAAATTAGAGTCCAAATCCTACGTATGATGAATTACCATGTCAAGAGATAATTTACCATAATTTTTTTAATTCTGAAATAATTACTCTAAAATTCTATTTTAATCATATTATTTTGAATTTTAGATTAAAACTTATTTTTTGTCCAAATAAACCAAATTTGCCAACTTGAGACTATGGCACGCAAATCGAGACATCTTATTGACCAAAAGTCAACCGACCTAAAATACAAATTTTGTATAAATTTCTATAGATTTCAGTACTACTTGAACGCTAAAATTGACGAATTCACAAACTCACAAGTTGGTAAAAAGTTATGGCCAATATGGCGCTCAAATGACAGTTTCGTCGGTTCCCCGACTACATCTAGGTTGCACGAATTTTATAGAATAGTAAATTAGTATATTTAATTCTGAAAAAAAATATGTCATGGTTTATCATGTCATATTTTCGAAACATCAAATGGTTCATGATTCTGAGTTCGGGATGTCCTGGAATCTCGAAAATACCATAAAGTGTCAGATTTTGGACGACTAGCACTCAACAATTTTTTAGAAAATTAGGTTCATAATTTATGAAAATTTTTAAATATAATGGAAGCTAACCACGATATGGTTCCAACAGAAGAAATAAGAATGCATTTGGAGTTCGGAGCTAGGAGTAATGGCAGTGCGAAGTTGAACGAACCCAAAATGAGAACCTCCTCTCTCTTCTCTCTAATAATGGGCTATAAAATAAAACCTAAAAAACTATATAACCACACATATATAGGGAAAGGGCATGAGTCGTGGCTCTGGAAAATTCCATATGGCACGCATTCGAGCCGATCCTGCCAATAATCCAACGACCTTGGATTTGAGCGGCTCGGCTGAGCCGAGTCTGACTCCGACTGGGGGTCGGCTTGAGCTCGGGGAACCGAATTAGGACGCCCCTATATGGGCTTCCAATTGATGGTGGGGCCTGCTTTCCAGCTTTAGTGGCTGATGTGCGAACCTGGTGTGGGTGGTTTGGTTGACTGGGTAATTCTTTTCGGTTTTTATTTCCTGAAAATAGTTTATTTAATTACTTTTACTTATATAAATCAAAATAAAAATCAAAATTATTCAAAAAATTCTGGAAAAATTCAAGTAAATATAAAATGAAATACTAAATCCTAAAAAATTTTGGGGTCAAATTTGACGTCTATTGGCCTACAAAAACTTTTAGAAGTCTTCGAAAAAACAGATTTGAATTAATAAAAATTCTCAAAAAATCCCTAATAATCTGACCATGGTTCCAAACCCTAGAATGTGCTTCAATGAGTACTAAATATATAATATTTCCTTATTAGTGTACAAATCCTAAAGGTTTATATATTATTATTTAACATATTATTATTAATATATTCGGGAAGTGGGTGCTACAAACCTACCCTCCTTAAAGAAATTTATCCTCGAAATTTAAGGTAGGACGAGTACAAGAAGGGAAAAATACATCATGGTGCAAAAAGATAGGGGTAACGCTTATGCATTTCATCTTTCCGCGAGTGATACCGCCAAGCGACGCAAACCAACAGAATCGTCTGGTTACGTAGCACCTTCTCCCTGCGATAATGTATCTCCACCGGCGGCTCCGGATAATGGAGACTTGGTCCAACCTCGAGCTCTGAATGGTCCATTACATGGCTAGGATCTGCCACATAATGCCTCAATTGTGACACATAAAACACGTTGTGTACTCCTTCCAATGTAGGCAGTAAGTCTAGTCGATAGGCTACAGAATCGACCTTTTCTAAAATACTGAAGGGTCCGATGAACCTTGGACTAAGCTTTCCTCCTCCTCTGAAACGAATCGTACCACGTGTCGGAGAAATCCTCAAGAATACCAAATTACCAACCTATGCCAAAATACAAACTTAACACATAACCTAAGAGCGTAACAACTTCAAAATTGATAGATCTATCCTCAAACTCTAACGATCTCTAGTGGCTATCAGCCCACTTCTTTTGTCTGTCCTGGGCCATGCGAAGTCTCTCTCTTATCTGCTTTACCTTTGCTGCAGCATCAACTACCATCTCTGGTCCCAAAAGTGCTCTCTCGTCCACGTCGTCCCAAGATAATGGAGTCCGACATATCCTACCATACTGAGCCTCGAAATGAGATATCTCGATACTGGCTTGATAGCTATTGTTGTATACAAACTCTACCAGGTGAAGATGGTCATTCCAAGAGCAACCAAAATATAGTACACATGTCCGAAGCATATACTCGTTTGTTTGAATAGTCCTCTCTGATTGTCCATCCGTTTGAGGGTGGTAAGAAGTGCTAAATTTAAGTTGGGTACCCAATCTAGCCTGCATACTTCTCCAAAAGTGGAATATAAATCTACTATCCCGATCAAAGACGGTTCTTACTAGAACTCCATACAGCCTGATGATCTGTCTCACATTTAAGTCAGCTAGCTTCTCCATGGAGAATCCCACTTTAAATGATAAAAAGTGGGCTGATTTGGTCAACCTGTCAACAGTGAACCAAATTGCGTCCTTCCCTCCTGGAGTGTGGAAAAGTTTAGAAATAAAATCCATCATGATATGTTCCCATTTCCACTAGAGAATCGATAGTGGTTAGAGCAACCCTACTGGTCTCTATCTCTCGGCTTTGACCTGCTGGCACACTAGACATCTGGAGACAAAGTGTACCACCTCTCTCTTCATCCCATACCACCACACATATTCCCTCAGGTCCTTATACATCTTGTTTGCTCCCGGATATAAAGAATAATGGTAACGATGAGCTTCATGCATGATCTCTTCCCACAGGTCACCACTATGCACACATAGCCTAGTCCCGTGTCTCAGTGAACCATGCTCTGCAATAGGGAAGTCCTCTAACAATCCTGGTTGCACCTGAGCTATGATACTTCGCAGAGTCTCATCCTGATACTGCATCTCTCGGATCTTGCCCATCAACCCAGATTGAATTTGCATGTCCATCATTTGCGTCTCCACTCCTAGAATAATAACCTCGATGCCCAAGCCATCCATATCTGCTAGCAAGTGGCAATTCGTTGTCAGTACATAACTATTAAATACCTGCTCAAGTAATCAACAACTACGTTGCCCTTTCCTAGATGATACATTATTGAAATATCAAAATCCTTCATCAGTTCTAGACACCTGTGCTGCCTCATATTCAGCTCTTTTTGCGTAAAGACATGCTTGAAGCTTTTATCGTCTGTAAATATTTCCACACCCTCTCCGTACAGGTAATATTGCGAAGATCATCATTACTAAATATAAGTCTTGAGTGGGATAATTCTTCTCATGAGGCCGCAACTATCTAGAAATATACGCCACTGCCTTCTTGTTTTGCTCTAGAACATAACCCAAACCTTTCCCCGAAGCATTGCTATCGATAACAAATCCACCTGTTCCTTGTGGCACTGTTAAGATAGGTGTTGTGGTCAACCTCCTCTTTATCTCATTAAATATAGCCCGAAATTCCTCATTCCACACGAACTCCACATTCTTTCGAGTGAGTATAGTCAATGACTCTGAGATCCGAGAAAAAATCTTCACAAATTTCCTGTAATATCTGGTCAATCCTAAGAAGCTTCTGATCTCTGCAACAGAACTCAAAGTGGTCCAAGACTCTACAACAGCAATCTTCTTTGGATCCACAGATATCCCGTCTCCAGTTACCATATGCCCAAGAAAGTCTACCTTATCCAAAAAAAACTCATATTTCGAGAGCTTCCCATAGAGCTTCTCCTTTCTAAGGGTCTCCAGCATAATCCTTAAATGCTTCTCGTGCTCCTCTAACATCTTTGAATAGACGAGAATGTTATCTATGAACACCACTACAAATTTATCAAGGTATTGTTGGAACACCTTGTTCATCAAGTTCGTAAAGACTATCGGGGCTTTAGTCAACCCAGACGGAATAACCATAAACTCATACTGGTCGTATCTTGTCTGAAATAATTTTTTGGAATATCTTCCTTCTTTACCTTCAGCTAATGATAGCCATACCTCAAGTAGATCTTCAAAACTACTCTCACACTACTCAACTCGTCGAAAAGATCGTCTATCCTTGGTAGTGGGTATTTATTCTTGATGGTGAGATTATTTAGGGCCCTATAGTCGATGCACATTCGTACCGACCCATCATTCTTTGATACAAATAAGATCGGGGCTCTCCAAGATGAGAAACTCGATCTAAGGAAATCCTTGTCTAGCAATTCATCAACATACTTCTTCATCTCTGCTAGCTCACTATTATTGATCTGGTAGACGGAATAGCATACTTCCTCAATGACAGTCTATGCTAGCATGATGCATACTCAACCAATACATTTTGAGGACAACGTCAAAACTCGGAAGTAGGATTACGAGTATACTAGAATCCAAATTATGGCCTCCCAAGGTAACACGATGCCCCTTGCAAGTATCACTGACTAGGATAATGCCTCCACCGGTCGTGATCTTGTAACTTCTAACCAAGGGTTCTATTACTAAACTATGCTTAAACATAAAGGATACAGATATGAAACTATGTGATGCACCAGAATCAATAAAGCAGAAGTTGGAAATAAGTTAAGAAAAATAGAACCTACTATCACATCACCATTGGGTTCTGTCTCCTCGACTGTCATTGCAAAAGATCGGCCCAGCGGAAGATCTCCTATCTGTTGGTGCTGGGAAAATTGCTTCTACTGTGTAGGAAGTAGTGGTCCCCTCGGCTACGGGGCTACTATAGGTCCAACTAGTCCTCTCTGGGCTGAGGCTCCACCTATAGGAGGTGCGGTAGGGTACTCTCTCATCTGATGCACAGGAGATCCACAAAATAAGCACACACCCAATCTCTTCTGGTAGACCTCTCATGAGTGCCCTGGCTTCTTGCAATAGTTGTATAGGGAATCTTGTTGTACTTGCCTCTGTGGTTGCTGATGCACCTGCTAAGTTGAGGCACTGATTGGGGTATGATATTGTTGGTGTTGCAGGAAGGTCCACGAAACGTTGGACGCTTTTTCGGCACCTGACTACCATTATTGTTGTAATTATCTCGGTACCTCTTGATCGAAAGGCCCATATCTACCTCGACTCTCAGGGCCTCAGAAAATATGTTAGCAAAGGTGGTATAGGCCAAAGAAATTTGGACCTTGATCTCCTGGATCAAGCCCTCTCTGAATCTTCGAGCCTATCCTCCAGGTCCCTTACTATGTACTCTACAAATAGGGTTAGCCGGCCAAACCATGTAGTATACTCATCCACAGTCATCCAGTTCTGCTTCAAGTTCTTGAATTGCTTCTCCAGAACTCCTTTGTCTACTACAGGAAGGAATTTCCTCTTGAAGAGGTCCTTGAACTGGTCTAAGGTTAGATCGGGATCCGCAATTCTGCGCTCATTTCTGAAACAAGTGTGGGCAATATCGTGAAGCTGCAAGCCAACATCTTTAATCTTCAGGTCCTCTAAAAGCTGGGAAACCCTCATGATCCGCTGGATATCCTCGAGCTACTCATTAGCGTAGAGGATTCCCTCGGTCCCCTTGAATGTCCTTGGCTCCATCTTCTTGAATTCCTAGATGTTACCCACCCTCGGCTGAGGGGACTGTTGTTGCGGTTGCTGGGCAACCCTCTCGATGGCTTCTAGGGCAACCTGCTGGGCATTTTTTATTCTTACCTTCAATATTTCTATCTGCTGCCTTTGGGCCTCTGCCTGAGCTCTCTGCACCTCCATCATGCTTCTGAAGAGCTCATGTAGTGGCGGAGGAGGCGGAGGTGGAGTAAGGCCTCCATATCCAGCTGATGAGGCCTCTTCAGATACATAAGGTATGAGAATAGCACCATTAGCTCTGGAACCACGCGCTCTAATCTTGGGTAGCATTCTGAAAGGTGGGAACAATAAGGATTTAATTGATCTATCACAAGATAAAGTAGTATTCAAGAATGACATCAATCATGAGGGACGTTCGATAACTCTGAGGGAAATAAGGGTTAGCAATTAAACCTAGCAGAATCCTAGTTGTCATTGAGTATTTTGCTATTCCTAAATAACTTTTATCCTATGGCAGGTTCGCAGTAGTAAAACTAACTTAAGTACCACCATGAGTTCACAACCTTATTCAAAATCTGACGTACATGGGCCACCATAAAAATTTGTCAGGATCAGAACCCTGAATTTGGGCATGAGTCATGGCACGTCCAGCCTACGCCACAGTATCGGTGATAGAACGATGTATCAAAAGCCATAAGTATAATCTACAACTCACAACATATATACATCCACACTAAACTTAATCAAAGACACTGAGATAATGAAATCATAAGAAGATAATCAAATAATAGTCTCAAAATTATGGGTCCAAAATAGTCTCCCAAATAATACTAAAATCCCAAATAGTAATATCCAAAGTATAACTAGAAATACCGAAGAATAATTCGTCCAAACAAGCCAACTAAAACAACTACTTTACTAAACTACTCAATCGCAGCCGGAGCAAAATCAGGCTCAGCTAAGTCGCCAACGTACGGTCCATAATGTGTAGGGATCTCAACCTTACCGTAGTAACCTAAATATTGTTATCTAGTCCGGATTGGAACGAGTACATAACAGCTAAAACAGTTCCAACATATGTTAGAAGCTATACGGCAATAAATATTATAGAATATATGATTGCAAAAAAAACTAAAATAATAATAAGGCAACCAGAATAGCTAAATGCTGAAGTCATGGCATGGCAATGGTGTACAGTAACCACAAGCGATCATAGAAAATTACTGCTAGTATGGAAGAAACAAATAAGAATAAACTAATCTACGTGATTTAAAATACCTTGTCGACATATGAACGGCTAAGGAAAAAATTTGACAAACCATACGTGTCATGCATAGATTCTATTATTCCAGTAAGACCATGTGATGGAAAGGGTAGTTCACACATCTACTAAGTATTTTCCTTTCCGACTAGTACGACATGGATTTTGAACCAAACATGACAAAATAACAATAGTACAGAAAGTCACATATCTCATACAAGAATCTACCATTTGCTAATCCATGTAACGAGTGTCAAGAATCAAATAATTAATACTCAGCAAGCATTATAGAGACTATAAAGTACTAAAAGTAATCACGAAAATGTACTCGCCTGTGGTCCTTAGCTGTGTTACAATTTGATCCCAAATCAAAGTCCAAATCCTACGTATGAAGAATTACCATATCAAAAGATAATTTACCTTAATTTGTTTAATTCTAAATAATTACTCTAAAATCCAATTTTAATCCTATTATTTTGAAATTTAGATTAAAACTCAATTTTTGTCCAAAGAAACCGAATTTGCCAACTTGAGACTCGTGGCATGTAAATCGAAACGTCTTGTTGACCAAAAAGTCAACCAATAAAAAATCTATATTTTGTGTAGATTCCTGTAGATTTCAGTGCTTCTTGAACGCTGGAATCGACATATTCACAAAATTACAAGTTGGAAAAAACCTATGGCCAATATGGCGCTAAGATGACAGTTTCGTCGTTTCACTGATTACATCTAACTTGCACGAATTTTACAGAATAGTAAATTAGCATATTTAATTTTGATAAAATATTTGTCATGTTTTATCGTGTCAAATTTCTGAAACTTCAACAGTTCGTGATTCCGAGTTTGGGATCTCCCAAAATCTCAAAAATACTATAATGTGTCCGATTTTAAACAACTGCCACTTAACAATTTTTTTAGAAAATTAGGTTTAGAATTTACAAAAACAAATTTGTATTCTGGAAGCTAACCTCAAGTTGGTTCAAACGTAAGAAATAGGGATGCATTTGGAGTTCGTAGCTAGGAGTAATGGCTATGCAAAGTCGAACGAATCCTAAATGAGAACCTCCTCTCTCTCTCTCTCCTCTCCAATAATCGGCTATAAAATAAACCCTAAAAACAATATAATCACATTTATTTATGGAAACTGGATGAGCCGCGGCTCTGGGAAATGCCACATGCATTCATCTGAGCCGATCCTGTCAACAATCCTATGACCTTGGATTTGAGCTGCTCGACAAAGCCAAGTCTGACTCCGACTCGGGGTCGACTTGAGCTCGGGGACCCGAATCGGGCTACCCCTGCGTTGGCTTCCAACTTACAGTGGGGCGCGCTTCCCAGATTTAGTGGCTGACTTACGGGCCCGGTGTGGGGGGTTTGGCTGACTGGGTAATTCTTTTTGGTTTTTATTTCCTGTAAATAGTTTATTTAATTACTTTTACTTATTTATATCAGAATAAATATCAAAATTATTCAAAAACTTCTAGAAATTTTTTATTAAATATAAAATGAAATAATAAACCCTAAAAAAATAATTTGAGTCAAATTTGACCTCTAGGTGTCACACAAATTTTTTTAGAAGTCTTAGGAAAAATAGATTTTAATTAATAAAAACTATAAAAAAAATCTGATAAAATTTCTAATGGTCTAACCATAGTTCCAAACCCTATAATGAGCTTGAATGAGTACTAAAGATCTAATGTTTCCTTATTGGTATATAAATCATAAAGGTATATATATTATTATTATCTTCGAAAAGTGGGTGCTACAACCTACAGTCTAATCATCAAGTTCATCGAGCAATTATAATAATACAATTAATTTAGAACCAATACTTGTCCTCGAATCAGGTACAACCTATACAAGGCTAAGAAATCTCCATGTACTGAAAATAAAGCATTACATATGGCCACTAAACATCATAATAGAAGGTTTGGAAGTCAACGGGCTCATAAAACTACTCTTGCTCAAATTTGGGTCACCGACTAATATACCATAAATTTTCAAAATGGTTTTATAGTGAAAATGGTACTCCGTCGGTATACCGTGATATATAGGCGGTGTAACGACTGTAGTGTACAAGCGTAGTAAACCACCCAAAAATCATATTTTTGGGATTCCAATCTCATCCCAATCCCATCCAAACTACTCTAACAAGATCTAGTTCTATAGATACACAACATATCTTCTAAACTAGTTTATCATGAAAAATCTCTAGTATCTCAAGTTCTTTCACCAAAATAACCAATATTCCAAATAGAATTCTAGATCTACTCGAAGACCACATTCCAAGCCAAAATCCAAGAAAACCAAATGTAATTGCAAGATAATGATAAAAAACATAATTAATGACATATATTAAGGAGATCTAAATATGTATCAAAGAAAGAAAACAAAAATCAAAAGAAAGCATAAGTTCCATTAATCAAAAAATATGTACTTCTCTTGGGTTTTGCTATCCAACACTAGTCTTGCACTTCTCCAAGAAGAATTTAGAAATCTTTCCATATGCCTCAAGACCTTTCTCCTATGGGCTTCCCAAGCAAGAAGAAATGAGAGAAATTGAGAAAAGTGTAAAAAAAGGAGAAGAGAGAAAAAAATGAAAATTTTATATAAAAGAAAATTGATTCATGGCCATTGATCATGTTAAGTCATCAATCCATGGTCCTCTCCTTAAATCTTAGCCACTCAAATAAAACCAAATAATTAATGGATAAAAAGGGGTATATTCATTGGGCTGAATGGACAAGTCTGCAACCAGATGTTATATCAGCAGGTGTACCGCTATATACAAGTCTGATACCAAAAACTAATTTATAGAAAAAATGGAATGTTGCTCTGCATACAGTTCCTAAGACAGGTCTATAGCAATGTTAATGTGTATTTTATTGGTCTATGTGACGACCCGCTACCGGATAATCAGGTACGAGTTTGTGACGCCTATCATATGCTGCAGCATCGACGATAGTATAATATCTATATTATAGTATCTTCTATTGGTCACAATAAACTTAATATAAGCATCCACAGATTTATCTATCGTATATATCAAGAACTATACGGAGATAGACTGAAAGTATATGAATAAAATTATACATTTCAGATTAAGAGAAATAATTAGAGAAAATAGCTAACCTCGATCACATACTCGAGCTCCATGAGAGTAACCTAATAATACAACGTATCAATTTAAGATTAGAACAAGTACAATACAACTTAGTGTTAGAAAATAATATGGTGAGGTAATAGAAAAATATGAAAATTTTGAATGTCAACATTGAAAAAGAAATGAGAAAAAAAACTGATACCCACAATAAAATATATAAGTAGAAGACAAGAATAAGAGTGACATGTGCATTTAGAATACTAATTAAGCATGTAGGGACTATATAAGTAATAAATCATGTTAGTTGACGACGTACTAGCATTCATGTGTAATTGGACATAAGCCTGTAGAAGCATGGAAATATCTACACCATTCGCCCAATGCAGCCAGAGCCATGCTCACAAGATAGCCAGAGCCATGTGTACAATACATCCAGAGCCGTGCACCATGCGCAGCCATACAAACATGTGCCATGTGTAGGATTGCTCTAAAATATAATCATGCGCCATCACGAGATAACTACTTCAAGATATATGCAACGTCGATAAATCACAATGAAGGTCCCATGTGACAAATACTCTCATGTGCCAGCCTTTCTTGCTTCCATGTGGCAGTGTTCCCATACGATAGCACGTCTATGCGCTGATGATATTATGTGTCCATGTTGTCTTAAGGGCCCCATACAATCAAATCTTGCGATTATTAACATCCAAGATCTTTAAATACTTAGGGCAGGATACGTGTCTCTCAGATTATGGGCATTAGAAACCCCACATCTCGACTAGCCACGTGTCAGCCACATCACGACACACGACTATGAGAGTCGTGCATGCATACACATATATGGTCCTCTTAAGGCTATAAATAGTGGGCGTCTCTAACACAGAAAAAGGACCACCACCACTGCAAAAAGGAGAAAAGAAGAAAAAGACAGAACGAATAAGGGACATCAACTAAGTCGTATATTCACGTTCTCGGAGGCCTTTCCATCCTCTTGGACTTCGGACCATCAACGGAGTAAAGTAACCAACCGAAGATCAGATCTACATTGTCACACTTACCAGATCTTTATTTTCTATACTCAGAACTCTACACATTAGAGTTTCTTTTATACCTTATTTTGTTCTACTCCAATCAATACAAAAATTTGTTCAACTTTTTTTGTATTCTTTGCGATGTCGACAAAATAACGACTCTGCTGGGAAAGAACTTCTCCTCCAACAAGAAGTTAGTCACAAAGTCGGATGATAAAAAACTAGGTTAAACCCAAATGATGCTGGTGGTTGGCTTCGACCAACAAGTGTTCGAAGATATGCTGGAGAAGCCGAGTTTTGTATCGAGGCCCGCAAGACCTCATAAGACTCGCAAGACTTGGGTCGCCAAAGCCGCTATGCTTCACCCAAAGTCTGCCAAAGTTGCGCTGCCAGCCCCCGCTGTTGGGATGTGCATGAATTTGTCGCCTATCCTGTCTCCATCTTTGAAGCCACCTTTGAGAAGAATAGTATTGAATCATAAGAGAGGTGCCCACAACCAAATACGCAAAAGGCAAGATATGACACATCGAACTGTAGGCGCATGAAGCCTTCTGTAATCAACAAGGCCAAAGAGAAGAAGTTTATCCTCAACACGATCTCCTACGGCACCAAGATGGATTTTATATACTATGCACCTGTGAACGTTGGTTCAAAGAACTCCAAACCACCTTGAGCCATGCGCGCTCGAGGGGCTACAAAGACAACCCACCAAAAGTATGTGCCATTTGTTGTCATGCGCGCTGCTGATAGAAAGTTGTATAGGGATGACCCATAAAATCATGTGCTAGATGTAGGGTCAACCCTCCAAGTCTTCCCAAAACCACTTAGGTACCGCAGTTGCGCTTGAACCAAGTTGGGAAACAAATACTGTGATGACAGACCCATGCGTCAAGGTTGGTTGCACGCATAAAGTGGGTCCATCTCATATTAAGTCTTCCACTAATGACCTGGGTGCAGTATTTGCACAATAAACAAATCAGGGAGAAAAAACTAGGCTGATAAAATTATGCGCCCAGCTTGGCTGCAAACATGGAGTGGGTCCATCGCACACCAAGTCTTCCAGAAATGATTCGGATGAAGTCTCTGCACAAGAACTGGGTCATGGAGCAAACCATTCACGATCACACCAATGTGCAAAGCTTGGTTGTGTGCACGAAATGGATATGAAAGTGAAGTTTCCATCATTTAATTTACGCAACATGATTAGTCACAAGTGCAAGACGAGAGAAGTGACTCATGCACATGTAGTGTCTCCTCATAGACACACTAGTGCCAACATCATTATCAACTTTTATTGTACTAAAGCAAAGGTTCATCCAATCAGACGATCGGTATTCCAGCAATTGTGGCCTGCGGCACCAGTACGACAACATCGCAAGAAATATAAGAAGGAAAAATTGTTTGTGGCCTCAAGTTGCTCAACATGGAAGTCTCCTTCTATCAAGACGATTTCAAAAAAGAAGAACTCGTTCAATACGACAGTCTTTACTAGTATATCGAGGAACCGACCACGTGGTTGTAAGCTAGTACCTACCGTAGGAGTGTTCTACGGCACCCGCTCGAGAACAAAAGTTGGGGGTAGCAACCTTCTGGTGTTTCACACCAACCCATCATTCCAGGAAGAAAATGAATCTCAAGGAATAGAATAAAAATTATCTAGGGCTAGCCAAGTCCACCATGATAATGCAGTCGCCAGGGCTAGGGGTAGCCATCCCCTAGACTCCAAAAATGACGCAACAATGCCTTCCTTTCCTAAGGACAACAAGGCTCAGGATTCAGAGACCAAAAGTAAATCTTCCACAGTTTTATCTCGCTCTCCCCTTGAAATGCTTGTATACATGGTTATTTGTGAGGAAAAGCGTTCGATTATGAAACTTTTGTGTTAAAACTATTAAAAAGTAAAAAAGAAGATCCTAAACAGGAATCTAAGCACAATTGATTCTGAAAAAATATAGTTGTAGAGATCTGATCTAAAAATTACCACTTTACTCCTTGGACCACTCGACGATGAAGAAATGAACAAACAAAAAGAAATATAGGGAAGGCTACGAACAACTTGGAGCGTTAAACGACAAAAAAGATCTAGCACAATGGCATGAGAAGCTTATGTTTCTCTCGCTCTTCTTTTCAATTTTAAAGACTTGAAGATTGTTGCGAACAAATTAGAGAGTTGAACAATAAAAAAGCTCTGGCACAATGGTACAAGAATCTTCTATTTCTCTCACTCTACTCTGAAATTATAAAGACTTAAGAATTTTAGCCTACTTTTTCTCTCCATTTATCTGTTTTCTTTCATTGTTGCGAAGAACCTGTATTTATAGAGTTTATGAGCAATTATGAGAATATGCGCGCACTTTGGACAATAAATACTATTTTACCATTGTGCGCGTACTTTTGGTGGATTAACAACCCACGTTCTGCATAAGTGGGTGCACAACTTGCTTTCTGTTTGACACGTAGCTTCCAATACGAGAAAAGCATAGGTCGTGGGGGACAGTTATGTGTACACCTTTAACAAGAAGTATGACATATAAGACACGTATTCATAACTACCCACTATTGGTTAGGATAGTATGCGCACTTTAGAAGTCATTTGGAGACTGGCGTATTTTTGATGGAGTGGCACTACGACCCACTTTTGAAGAAGTGGCATTATGACGCACTTTGGAAGGAGTGGCATTACGACACACTTTTGAAGAAGTGGCACTACTGTACACTTTTAAAGGAGTGGCATTCTGGCGCACTTTTGAAGAAGTAACATTATGGCTCACTTTTGAGGAGAATGGCACTCCTTTAAAAGTGTATAGTATAGATACTTTTCTACCAACTCGTTGTTGTTGACTCTATAGACATATTGCAAAATAGGCTCCGCTCCTAGTATCAAGTCTATAGAGAATTCAACATCTCTATCTGGTGGCAAACCTGGTAACTCCTCTGAAAATACATCCAGGAACTCCATTATCTGGGGATGTGGTAACTCCTATTCTTCCATCATGGCTCCATAAAAAGTGCCTCTGCTCCGCTCCTCTGCTCCTCTGGCGATCTCGAACTCCGGTTCTCCTGGCGGTCGAAATACTACTCTACCTCCGTGACAATCTATAGAAGCATGGTGTTTACTTAACTAGTCCATTTCGAGTACAATATCGTATCCCGAAAGTGGCATGATGAGTAAACTCACGTTCAACTCTCGGCCTTCCAATGACACTCTCCGATCCTTGCAATAATCATGGACTAGAATAATGCCTCCTCCAGTCGTGATCTTGCAAGTCCTATCTAATGGTTCTGTTTCTAATTGATGCTTAAGGGCAAGAGATACAGATACGAAACTATGGGAAGCGCCAGAATTAAATTATTCAAGTGCTGGAATAGAATCGAGTAAAACTGAACCTGAAATCATGTCTCCAGCTGGCTCGGCCTCCTCAGAAGTCATGGCATAAGCTCGTCCCTGTAGTGCTCCTCTCTGCTGCTGCTGGTGCTGAGAAAACCTCTGGTGCTGTGGTGGAAGTGGAGATCCTCTCTGCTGGCCTCCTGGTATAATAGGTGCTCTGGCTGGTCCTCTCTGAGTTGTCGCTCCTCCCTGGCGAGTCTGAACAGCTGGGCAGTCCCTCAGCTGATGTGTTGACGATACACATGACAAGCAGGTACCCAAATTTTCCTGCAGATGTCTCTTGTATGTCCCATTTTTCCGTAATACGCACATGGGGCAACGGGCTGATTCTGTCTCTATGGTTGTTATTGCTGAATATGTCCTCGAACTGGTGCTTGTTGCTGGTGTTGCCGCTGATATGGCCTCTGCTATTGCTGTTGTTGTCGAAAGTGTGGGCGCTTGGCCGGTCCTGTGTTACCACTGGCTCCTCCAGAAGTGTCGCATCCTTTCTTGGGCTTGAGGTCCAAGTCATCTTCGGTAATCTGGGCATCCATCAGAATACCCTCAAATATAGTGGTGCGTTGTCCCGAAGTACGAGACTTGGACCTCAAGCCCTTTCTAAATTTTTGTGCTCAGTCTCCTGGATCTCGAATCATCGATGGCGCAAATCGACTCAATCGCAAAACTCTGTGGCATATCCATCGACTGACATGCCTCCTTGGATTAAGTCATGGAACTGACTCTCCAATGCTCCCCAGGCCATGTCAGGAAAGAATATCTCCTTGAAGAGATCCTTAAAGTCCTCCCAAGTAAGTCCTTCAACAGCGAGTCTCGGCTCTGTATGATACCACGTCAGCGCGATATCAAACATCTGACTACCAGCGGCCTCTATCTGAAGAATCTCCAAGATCTGTGCTAAACGCAAGTTCCTCTCAATGTCCTCTAACCAATCATCTTGCATAGAGTATTCCTTCAGTGCCTTTGAACTCTTGAGGCATCATCCTCTTAAAGTCTACTACAGTACCTGGCCTTTATGGTTGCTGGCCAGGACGCTGTTGTGGTTGTAGTGCTACTCTCTCTACAGATTGTAGAGCCACCTGATGAGCATTCTCCATGCTTTCTCTTATCAGTTCTGTCTGCGCCTGGTGTGCTTTTGCTTGCACTCTCTGAGCCTCAGCTTGAACACGCTGAGCTTCTGCTGTTACTCTCTGGGCCTCTAGCATGCCCTACATTAGTGTGAACATCTGTGCCCCGTCAGTGGACACTCCTCCGGGAATCGATGTAGGTGGTGGTGGAAGGTTGTCTATCATAGCTGGGGCAATCCTATGAATTGGTGGAGGAGGAATCCCGTTAGCTGCAGGTACTCCCACATAAATAGGAGATGTAGGAGGAACTCCAGGTGTATGTTCATCAGGTTGAGAGGTGGCAGACCTCTCTGAATTTGATGCTCCCACTCTCATGAATCTAGTATTCGACGGCATCCTGAATACAGATCAAAAGAATTAATTTGAGGTGATAGATACGGTATTATCAAGGAAGAAAAATAAAATGCTAAAGGAAGCAATCAATTTGGATAGCATTGTGAAGATCAAAATTTTCCTAGTGTGAAGATCAATTTGGATAGCATTGTGAAGATCAAAATTTTCCTAAAGGAAGCATACTCTCATCCTAATCCTATTTCCTATATCCTATTGCAGGTTCGCAGTAGTACAACTAAGTTGTCGCACTACCACAATATCGCATAACTTGCGAAACTAGACCTGCATGGACCACTACTAAAAATGTGTCACGACCCGCACCAGGTATAGGGGCACGAGCACGTGGGTACATCCGGCCTACGCTACAGCATTCGTGGTAGAATGCTGTCTAGGTCACAATAAATACTAACATAACTAAATACCTGTCAATGATATCAATCTCTATAAGGAGGACAATATATATCTCATAATATTCCATAATGTAAACTCAACCATAACCACTATAAGAGTATAAAGGCACGATAAAAGATAAGAAGAATAACATAGTCAAACACCATGTCTCAAAATATAGATAAAACACAGTCTAGCTGTCCAACATAAAGTCTCCACAAGTCTCAGATTAAACTTAACATAAGTCTAAACATAAACTCAATAAATCTCAAAGAAGTCTCAGATGCATAATATAATACTATCTAGATAGCTGCAGGTAAAGTCTCATCTAAAGAAATAGTCTCCTCTAAGATCTCTGGTGTATAGTCTGCATCTATACCCGGTCCATAGTGTGTGGTACAAAAATCTTCAAGATCCTCTGGAAAAAATATCCAGTCAGGATTGGAATGAAGTACAAGCACTAACAGCAGTTCCACATATATTGACAAAAACTATAGCACAGTGTAATAAAATACAAGACAGATATAAAAAACTGGCAATAAGAAATACTGGAATAAATAGAATAAAGAAATGCTGGAATAACTGGAATATTGGAGCATATGTCATCATCAATATACATCTAGCAATTAATAGAAATACAAGTACACGCTAGAATAATGAACTGGTATATATGTGAATGCTAGAATCATGACTAGAACATAAGGAATGCTATATCAATACACTAGAGATACATGTCAAGAATATCTAACTAAGTGTGTGAAACATCAGCATATCATGTGATCGGCTTCGGACTGATCAGGCTCGTTACATTGGTTAGCTATCATTCTTGTAAGGTCAGGCTAACCATCCAGATAACTATGATGCGAGTAATAGTCAGGCTAACAACATATAACAGCTATGAGGCATGTAATGGTCAGGCTGCACCGACGTGAGGTGTGGGTGAGCTATGATGCATGTAAAGTTGGGTATGATCACATAAGCTACTAATATTTTCTTATTTTTTCCCAACTAGCACGATAAATTCCAATAACGACTCCTCGTGACAGGTCTCGATAATGCTAACTCGTGTAAATAACAGTGTCAGAGTCATGTGTGCTATACAACAAGAGTTATAGAGATAATCAACATAATAGAAACTGTCAGAGAATGTACTCGCCTGTGGTCCTTCGCTGGCAAGACCAATATCCTAGTTCCAAAGTATTATCTCAATGATCCAACGGTCCTATAGACATATCATATAACATAATACTACATCAGACATTACTCTAACACACAATCAACACAATGATCTCAGAGACTACGCTAGGGTGGTCACGTCTGTAGCTGTTGTGCATAACAGACAGTCAATGATACGGTCTTGCCAGTACGTCGGTGTACATATGGCAGTCTGCTAACATATTATCTGGTCACAGGTCAATGTAACTACGGGGTATCCGTGGTTACATTCTAGTCATCTAGTCCATAGGCATAAATACTAACATATCCATAATATCCATTAGTTACCAATATAATAGATACACGTATATATATATATATATATATATATATATATATATATATATATATATATATATATATATATATATATATATGTACTAAATAGAATTAATACTTGTACATACATTAGGGAGGTATATATAATACATCTATATACGTATATACTAAATGAGGGTTATAATATATATACATATACTAGTCGGGTTCTTATACATATCTATATATACTATGTACATACAATCATACCAATATACCCTCATATACTAAATACCATGTCTAAACATGTATGCAATACGATGGTAAAATATACGGGTGCGCATACGTGTACATGCACGCGAGAGGGGGGAATCAAACCTGGGTACGTGGGCGAGTCGTGCGAAGTCGGCAGGGCTCAGCAGGTTACTCGTGTCGAATCAGGCAGCTGCGTCGGTTGACTTCAGCAGGTTCAGGCGTGTCCCGACGGTCGTACAGGCGGGTCTGTGGCCAGTCGAGTGCAGCGATCGGTCGTCGAACTCCGGGCTTCTCCAGTGAGGACGAGGCGGGTGGACTGGGATGAAGTTCAGGTGACTTGCTTCAGTCGGCCGGGGTTGTCGTCGGCAGGGAGATGGCGAGTGCTGCTGCTACGGTCGACTCCGATCAAGGGGGTTGGTCGACGATGTTCAGCGGTGGAGGTTGGGGTTGTGTGAAGTCGAGGAACAGCGGGAGGTGTCGGTTCCAGGTGTAGTTTGAAAACGAAGATCCGGTAGGGGTTCAGCGGGTTGGAACGACGAGGGGGTCCTGGCGTCGTGTTGGCGAGAATGGGCGAGGTCCTTCGGCTGTGCAGTCGACTGCAGAGGAATGAGGCATTCGGGGGTTCGGTCCGGCGTGGTTGGGGTCGACGGCATGATGGGTGAATAGGGAATATGATGGTCGGCTGCTATATGGTTTTAGATTTAGAAGAAAAGAAAGTAAGGAAAAAAGAGTACATATATATAGGGGTTTAGTTTGACCTAGAAAGGTTTGACTTTGGTCAACTCCTTGGAAAAAGGGGTCTTCTCATGGATATTTTTAATGGTTAGGATTCAAATAAATTGAAATGAATGGCCATGATGCATTGGTTCAAGGTTTTTAGGCCATGGTTCAAAGCGGTCAATGTCGCAGTTTGCATACTCCGAAAAATTACAGAAAAATACACATAAAGGAAAATGGGTTTATTTGCATGTCAAGTCCAACGGGATGGACACCTTAATGCCTTATGCACAAAAGTGCCCAACAATTGGAAAATTTGACAAAGTGAGGTTTATGATTTTTAATTAATTAAGCTAAATACAATAGGTGTTCTAAAATTAATTAGAAGTATAAGGGACTGAACTTGAGTGGGACACAATTGTCATGAATGAAGTAGACTCAGAATAGAATATTATCCTAATTTGGGTTGCTCAAAATGAGTCGAGATTGTGTCTCCAATTTTAATTGGAACACACAAGGATACATGGTTTGGTTTATATAGAATTAAATGTAGTTGGTTGCGATGAATGTTGTACGACTAAAATGAAGCACAACAAGACATGGTTATGAGTCACACAAGGATCAAAATAACAGTCTGGCACGTCTAGGGCAAGGATGTGAAATCTGTTGGAAGACAATGGCTAGTGTAGCGCTCTAATTATCGAAGCAACGGTAAAGTGCAACAGTCAAATAAAATCACCGCAATTTAAATATAATTAAATATTATGCAATCATTTACACATTAATTATGAAAAGATAAAAATACCCTTAATCTGAAAAGTAGGGGTGACAGGAGGAGCAGCTCCAACTGTCTGAGTGGCAGGTCCAGAGATGGCAGACCTCTCGAAAGCTACGGGTCCCGATCTCTATGACCTGGTCTTTGGCGGCATCCTGAAGACAGATCGAAACAAGTCAATTAAGGCAAATATACGACATCATCAAAGAAGGAGAATAAAAATTTTAGGAAGGAATTATTTAGAATGATAAGAATATGAGATTTAATAAACTAAAAAAATTCTAGTTGTGATTGAGTATAATCTCATCCTATATCTTGTATCCTATAGTTGTCTTGTAATAGTACTATAAATCGGAGCACTACTATAATATCATACTAGTTGCGACTTTGACTTACTCGAAGACCTGCATGGGCCACAATTAAAATATTTTATGACCCGTACCTAGAATTTGGGCATGAGTCGTAGGTACGTCCAGCCTACGCCGTAGTATCGGTGGTAGAACATTGTCTAGGTCACAATACTACCTATCACATCTCACAACAATATATATAACATGTTAATGATCTCAACTCCATAAGGAGGACAAGATGAATATAAATATGACAACAAAATCAATACTGAATTACATAGTTCTATAAGGAAGAGAAATGGCACGATAATGATATAAAGGGAAAGAGAAGTCTAAAAAAATATACATCACACATCTATGAATCTAGAGTCTAAACAATGACATAAGGAATCCAATAAAATATACAACACAAAGTATCTTAATTCTATAATCCAACAACAAAAGAATGCTAGACTCTAAGTCTCTACTAATGAATCTAATACTGGAATGGGATCCTCTTGAAGCTCCGGGGTGTAATCCTCGTCTACTCTGGGTCCGTAATAAGTGGGGTAGAAAGACTCAAGATCCTCAAAAAAATATTATCCAGTCAGGATTGGAGCGAAGCGCATAAACTAACAGCAATTCCATTAATTTAACGAAGACTATAAAACAATAAGCAATAAAAATACAAGATAGAAGAAATATTGGACAATAAGAAAACTGGGATGCAGATAATCATCTCACATGTAATAATGAACTATAAATAAATAAGGAACTGTATCAGCAGGTAAAAATGGAATAGAGATATGAACCACTACTAAGTGCCTTAAAATATTAATTATTATGTGATCGGCTTGGGACGTATCAGGCTCTACCATATATGATTGGCTATGCACAAGTACAGTAAGGGGTCAGGTCAATCAAGTATGATTGACTATACACAGGTACATGTAAGGGGATCAGGCCAATCATATATGCGAAGATATGCACAAGTAATAAGCTCAGGATACACCCTCGTGTAGATGAGGGTGAGCTATGCACAAGTAGGTGGTGTATGATCACATAATCAACTAATACTTCCCCATCCCCGGTTAATACAATGGATCCAATCATGACTCCTCATAACCGGTATCTATAATACTTACCCGTGTAACCACTGTGTTGGGAATCAAGCATAACACTATGTACTCGAATCATAGTAGTTGTTAAAATAAGAAAAGTGTTAGAGAATGTACTCGCTTATGGTCCTGATCAAAGTGTGAGGATCGATGTCCAAAATAGAGTCATAGAAACCTAAATATCAAATATCAATGTTGAATGGTGGTATGAAAGATAATTGTTATTAACTATGTTGAAATATAATTTCTAGGCCAAACTAGGTCTTGAAAGTCAAACAAGGTCAATACCTAGGTTCCTTGGTCGATACTAGGTTCTAGGCCTTGACAAGGTCAATTAGTCCATAATAGACTACTACTAGCTATTACCAAGCTGGTACTAATTAGTACTAATGTACTCTAGTTATAATAGTATTACACTAGCTACTATTTACTATACTATATACTATGAATATCATATACTATGGTATCAAGGTAAACTTACCTTAGCTTGATGTTAGAAACACTAGACTGAAACAAACCCATGACACCCTCAATACCCTCACATAAAATTTATAACTAACATCAACACCCATTACCTTTATACCTGATACACACATCAACTAATATAAACTAACATATATGTACATAACTATATATATAACTGAGGACACCTATATGAAGACTGACCCACACCCTCTTTCTAACATCTACTACCACTGCTGCACTGCTCTAGGCCTTGTTGCTTAACTCAACTGATTGTACCTCACTAGTACCAATATTACTCACTGATACACACTTTAACTCATATTAAACCCGAGCATAGATGACTAAAACCACAAGATACATAGTTAAATGACTGATCCCCCAACTCAAGTGTCACTCCACTGCAATGGAGCAACTGAGCCCGAGCCTCTCTTATTGCCTAACCGAAAACACATACTCACCTGAGTTTCTACCTACTACACTTGATCTGCAGCAACTGATACACTCTAGTATATCACCCTCATACTACTTTACAATAACTTGCTAACACTACATTAGGCACCTGACCTCCTAATGTGCAACCTCCACTCTCAACAGCTCACACACACACAAGAGTGACTGCTTGAGCACAGTTACTACAACCAATATATACATATACCCCCTTGAACTCGTGCCTCTTCATCTCACCTCATGAATTAAACTAAATCAAAGACAAACATCCAGATGCACTGCTGCACACACGGTCTGCACATGGTGCAGACCTTCCATCTTCATTCTATCTTCTGAATCTTCCAACTGATACACATGTATATCAGTACATACTATAAGGCTCACACCACATGCTAATATCTAAGCTCCGTAATCACTAGTACACTAAGGTCTAATACAAGGAGCACCAACAGACAATATAGAGCTCCTAGTATACTAGCCTTACACCCAACCAGATATCAGTGTGTAACAGACACACTCCTAGCTGCTATTGTTGCTCTCCTAATCTCTACTTGAAAGCTCAAACCCTTCCAAATCAGAACACCTGCACCTTAACACATGCATGCCTCCATGTTTCCAATACACTACTGCTCGACTGGAGCTCTACCTGCAAACTAAAATGCACAGGTGCAGGCCACATGTTTCCCTCATCTTCCTTGCAAACCGACTCCCTACCAGTTATTCACTAAGAACACAACTCACACACCTAATATATGAATGTATACACTAAACCACACACACACACAAACACACACACATATATAAATAAATAAATAATTATATATATATATATATATGTGTGTGTGTGTGTGTGTGTGTGTGTGTGCGCGTGTGTGTGTGTGTATATGTGTATATATATATATATATATATATATATATATATATATATATATATATATATATATATATATACTAAATGGATAATTCGCCATACAACTTGAGGGCAAAGGCAAGATATCCTCTAAAGTTTTATGATACACTAGCAACTAAATACGAAATCCCACAATACCCAAATATAATCAAATATATGTATCAATTATAGTTAATAATAGCTATTAGAACTTGCTACCAATGAATTAGAACTCAAAAGCATAAAATCCCTAAATTGGAGCCTCGTATCATACTGTATCATACCGTATTACGATATGGTCTATCCATATCCAATTGTGAACATGTATCTACCCACACATGGACAATCTAACACTAATTAGGTCTACCAAACCTAATGACCAACACTTGGGGTCCCATTCTCCTATTTCCTCCAAAATGGACACCAAACTCAATGTAGAATTCACAAATAGGGTCATTAGGAGTTCAAATTCCTTCCTATAGGTAGCCTTAATGCATGGGTATATTCTAAATACTTTAAATCATCAAATAAAACTAATTAGTGAAGTTATTTTATAATTTTCCCTATTGGAAGATGGTTTCCCAATGAACAAGCCAATAGAATATGATGTGGACAAAAGCACCAAGACAAAACTCCTTTTTCTCCAAGCTCCTTACAACCACTAGCTTCTAATTTCCTTATATGGTGAGAATGAGGGAATTTGAGAGGAAAATTGGGTTAATTTGGTGGTGGGATGAGCTATTTGGGAAGAAAACTAATAGGTAAAATAAAATAGAATAAGTGAATGGATTAGAGAGAGAGATCCACCCTCATATTAGGGCCGGCCCCCTCTTCCCTCTTTCCCAAGTAATAGGAATAGTCTATAATGTCCCTATTGGGTTGTCATGAAGAAATTAATTAGTGGAAGCCTCTAATCCTAATGTGAGTTCAAGCTAATTTCTAATTAAGGAGGGTTAACTTTGATTGAGTCTATTGTAACTAGTCCAATAAGTTGGTTAAGTTCTTATGTCTAGTTGGTTAGGTCCACTAGAGTCTTGTCTAACTAAATAATCTAATCCCTAACCAATACTAATATTAATCATAACATATGGCATGCACATCTACATAAATAAATATAACCACATTATTTATAATAATACACAATGACCAAAATACTCCTATTCTAGAAATGTGGTAGTGACAAGTCACTTTTCTAATCTCTGCATAGTGTGCCATTCTCTGAAATGGATGAAAAGTGCGCCAAAGTAAAAAAATGTGGGCCTTTCTTCTTAAACAAGTAGAAAGTGCACCATTCTTCTACTGTTGGGTTTATTTGTAGACAACTGCACCATCTATCTGAGGAATACTTTTTTTGCTTCTACAATGATAGGGGACGATCAAGTCCCCAATGATCAATAATGTCTTGAGGCACTCGAAGCCATGATGCAAGCCATAAGTGCCTCAATACAAACTGTGACAAAACCCATACTAGACCTCAGGGCAAGTATTGTCTAACAACCACCAAGGATCTCGGAGCAAGCTAGCCAAGAACCAGGAAACAATGGAGGGACAAGTATGATCGCTTCCGCTCCCACCACAGGAGCCAATCACATCTTGTTGCGATCTTCTGCTCCCTGTCATCCGACGATGCTCAAGACACGATCCGGGAAGTCATGGAGCTGCGAGCTTGCTTTGATTCAATGAGAAACCGATATGCTCTTCCGAAACTCGAGATACGACAACCTTATCCTCTAAAATGGAAAATGTGGTGTACCCTCCCCAGTACAAGCCACATTCGATGATCCCATTCGTCGAAAAAAATCTCATCTTTATTACATGAATTACTTTGATTCAATGATGGGATATTTACCTTGTGACAATGCCCTCCTTACACAGATCTTCGTTGGAACTCTAACTGGGGTAGCCTACGACTAGTTTTGTAGACTCCCGGACAACAGTATTTCGTAGTTTGAAGGTCTTCGACACCTCTTCATTGCTTAATTCTACGATAATGAAATAGACATGACTATGAGCTTTCTCATGGACAAAGCTCAAAGAGAAAAGGAACATGTCCAAGAGTACATATAACGGTTCGGGCAAGTGGTACTGAAACTGCCCTGGGCATCCCCGATAATCATTTGATGGACACTTGTAAAAAGAACCTATTATCTGCGTTGAAACTGTGGACCACTTTAGTCCCACTTCAGGATTGGACAATGTTCATTATAAGTGTCGTTGCCGTAGAAAAAATACAAAAGATGCCTGCTTGGATACCGACAATAAAAGGAAGCAAGCTTCCCTTTACTTCAGGATTGGACCTGTGTTGAAACTTCAACAACAACATTATCGCTAATGTGCATGACAATAAAGGGAAGCAAGCTCTCACTGTCAACGTATCTAAAATCTTGGCCATGTCCACCCAAAGCCTGGCAGAAGCACCAAAGCGAAAGGAAACTTACTCCTTCGATGATGATGATGCTATTAAGATTTTCCATGTAATGATGAAAGGCAAAAACTACAGCTACCTGACATTAGACGACCCCAAATACTACCACTACTATCGATACATACATTATCCAACATGAGATTGCTAAGTGTGGAAGAGACACAACAAATGGGTGGGAGATACGAGTCCTTAAACATTGGTGGTTATCGCAGTTTTTTGCGTTCTAAAAGTTGTAATTTTTTGCCAACTTTGCCTCGATTCTCGCCTAGGGTTATGCGCTGTTAGAGATAAACTAATACACAGTATTGGAAGAGGGATAGGTTATGAACATACTTATCATGCCCCAGTCCTAAAATACGTGGGACCAGGCCACGTGGCAATAGCCAGCTGTCACGTCTCCGAGGATATCCCAATTTAATGGATCCTAACAAAGAGTGCCACGTCGTCCTAAATACTAACATGTCCCATACCAATCAACAACAGGTAATCTAATCTTATCCACAATATAACAGCAAGAATGTACTAATAATAAATAATGCAAGATAAACACCAGTCTCAAAATATCATAGTACAACCAATAATGTCTGGTGGGGACAAACCCACTTGTCATGACCCGCACCCGAAATTGGGGCACGAGTACACGGGTACGTCCGTGATAATTTTTTGTGCGGCTAGAAATAAGGTACAGAGAGCATAATTATGAGTTGCAAAAATAGCAGAATGGAAGGCGGGCATGTCTAGGGCAAGATTGTAAAATTTGTTGGAAGGCAAAAGTCAGGGTTGCGCTCCAAATATCGAAGCAAAGGCAATGCGCAATAGTTAATTAAAATACGGTAATTAATTAAAATCTCCAATAAGTAAATTCTAGATAAAACAATTAAATACAGAATTCCACAATTCAGACAGGTGGTCATCTATTGGGCTTCTAGGTCAAGTCTACTAGCTTAAAAATAAATGAACACTGTATATAATATTATATTTAATTACACATCTATCATAACTATTTAAACTAAATATACTTATAATGCAATTACCAAATTGTAACTACCAATAATATTAAATATTATAAAAAGTCGAAAATACCCCTGTTTTCGGAACGTGGTAGTGACAAGTCTACCCTCCTTAAAAGAATTTCGTCCTCGAAATTTAAAATCCTAAGGTAGCGTTTATTCATATACATTATCATTTCCCTCAAAGTTTAAATCAACCACGAAATCAGGTAATAATCCACAATGTCCTTTCACAATTTTTCAAAAGTTCTGAAATTATTGCATTCCTGAAAATCCTCGAAATAAAACAAAGTCCCTTTTTATTAAAATTTTCCTTGAAAGTTTTAGTTAATAATCCAATATTCAAAATTTAATATCCACTCCTCAATTTTGATTTTAATCAATGCACATATATAAAAATGTAATCTCGTCCCAAAAAGTTTGAATTCAAACATTAGTCCATCAATAATTTTATTCCTCGATTTCCTCTTTCCTCAAAATACTCAACAATACGATACTTAAGGATTCTCCAAATGCAACATCCAAATATAATATTTTAAAAATTCATAACTTGCAACCAAATAAATATAATGATAGTCTCCCAAAATTTTCAAATTTTAATAACCAATTTAACCACATCATAATCTTCCTGGAATTAATAAACCACCAATTATGAAATATTAATTTCTTAACCCTCTATTTAAATCAATGGTTATCCTCGAATTTTAATCGTCTTGTCTCTCTTGTCAAGTCATAACTCCTTCATGAATCTTCGTCATGGTTAAACCCCAATAATCATGGTCTAAGAAAGATCTTCCTACAATCATACAACATGCAACCTAAGGGGATATGTACGGTCATAGTGTCTTTTGTCATGGTATTGCAGTCTCTGTATCAGGGTGTACTACTAACTACATTCTAACAAGAAAATCATGCATACAACTTGTACTAAGGAATCAATCAATCAATCAAGTAGATAGGAACAGAATGAAGGAAAAAACAGAACCTGCTAACACATTACCTGCAGTATTGGTCTCCTCGACCGTCATCGCAAATGCCCCGCCCTGCTGGGGTGGTTCCCTTTGTGGGTGCTGAGCAATATACGGTTCCACAGGTAGCCTAACTAGATCTCTATAATCTAAAGCTGCGCGCTGGCCGGAAAGATAAGGGGCTAGAAGACAATCCCTTACTCGATGTCCCGCAGCACCGCAGTGCAAACAAAGTCCTAGTCTCGTTCTACAGCTCTCCCAAAGGTGACCTGGCTTCTTACAGAAATGACAAGTCTGCTGTGTCTCTCTCGGAGGCTGTTGTTGATTCTGCTGAACACGGACTGGTGCCTGGTACTGTTGTTGATACTGATACGCCCATGGATGTTGCTGGATAGGAACTGGTGCTAGGTACTGCGGTGGATGCTGAAATGTCCATGGTTGTTGCTGAATATGAAATGGTACTGGGTACTGCTGTTGGTGCTGAATACGGGGATGCTTGGCTGGTCCTGTGCTACCATTCGTATCTCCAAAAGTATTGTGACTCCTCTTAGGCCTGAGATCCAGATCCTCTTCTACAATCTGAGCATCCATCAAGATAGCCTCAAAGGTAGCGGTACGACGACCAGAAGTGCGTGACCTAATCTCTCTCGTCAGCCCCTTTCTAAATTTCTGGGCTCGATCTCCTGGGTCCCGAATCATAGACGATGCAAAACGGCTCAATCTACAGAATTCTGCAGCGTACTCGTCGACCGACATGTTTCCTTGAACCAAGTCATGAAACTGACTTTCCAAGGTTCCCAATGCCACGTCGGGAAAGAACTTCTCCTTGAAGAGTTCCTTGAAGGTCTCCCAAGTAAGTCCTTGTACAGTAATTCTTAGCTCCGTGCGATACCATTTGAGTGCGATATCGAACATCTGACTGCCAGCGGCTTCTACCTGCAAGTTCTCCAGAATCTGGGTCAATCGCAGGCTCCTCTCTATATCCTCTAGCCAGTCGTCAGCGTAGAGTATCCCTTCGGTGCCTTTGAACTCTCGAGGCATCATCCTTTTAAAGTCCACTATAGTGCCTGATCTCTGTTGCTGCTGGCCAGGAAACTGCTGGTACTGTGCTACTCTCTTCAAAGCTTGGAGAGTCACCTGATGAGCATTCTCCATATTTTCTCTCATCAGCTCGGTTTGTGCCTGGTGCGCTTCTGCTTGCACCCTCTGAGCCTCAGCTTAAACTCGCTGAGCGTCTGCCATCACTCTCTGGGCATCTACCATGCCCTGGATCAAGGTAAACATCTGTGTCCCGTCAATGGGCAAACCTCCGAAAATCAGAGTCGGTGGAGGTAGAAAGTTGTCCGTCACAGCTGCGGCTATCCTCTGAATATGTGGGGGAGGAGGATCCCCGAAAAGTGCAGATACACCTACGTGCATCGGAGATGTAGGAGGAACTACGGATGTCTGTCCCTCAGGTGGAGAGGTGGCAGACCCCTCTAAAGTTGGTGTTCCCGCTCTCATAGATCGTGTCTGCGGTGACATCCTGAAGACAGATCCCAAAGAATCAATTAAGGTAAAATGCGATATCATCAAGGAAGGACAGTACAGTTCTAAAGAAGCAACATTCAAGATAAATAGATTGGAATAACATTCCTAGTTGTGATTGCACAGGTCAAAGATACATCCATGGTCTGATACCTCTATCCCTCTAAGTACCACAGTTCTACCACAAGCACACTCACTACTAGCTTCCTTACCTACTGCAATCGTTGATACTATTTATCCTTGTCACTCAAGTGCATATCAATTGCAACACACCATACTAAGTACTGCTCTCTCTCCAATACAATCCTAGATGAACACCTAAGCCAGTTGGCAGTGAAATCTCAATCATGCTCAAACCAACATATCCTTACATATGCACCTCATCTATTATATACTAATATATCTCTCCCACTATAAAATCTTATCCTCAAATAAAATTCCTCAAAATAATTCCTCGAATAAATTTTAAAGTAAAAATGCATACACTTTCCTCAAGGTTAATTATTTAAATACTGAACGAAAATTTTATCACTTCCAAAAATCCTTACAGTTTTGTCTATGTTCATTGAATTGAATCTGAATTCCTCAATATAAATTTTAATAACATAATATCTCAACTTCTCAAAATTAAAAAATGCAATTTGTTTTCAATCTTCAAATTATAATCCATATCTAGTAGTCCAATAGCCCTAGTGTTAATCTTCACACTGTCCTCATCGACATGCGTCATCAGATAATACCATAATTCAGTCTGCAAATTCATCTTGATATGAAATCAAACCCTACAATGAAACCAAAATCCTAACTTAATAACTAATCAACAATCAACAAGTAAGAATGGACGGAACAAGGGAATGATTTTAAATTGGAAGTTTTAACAAGATTCTCAGGGGTCATCCCAGGAATCTCTCAAGGAATTATGATTGAGTATTCGCTCTCGTCCTAGTATCATATGTCCTAGATCCTATCGCAGGCACGCAGTAGTGTAACAAAGATGCCACATTACCTCGACATCGCACAACTCGCGAAGTCAGACCTGCATGGGCCACCACTAAAACGTGTCATGACCCACACCCGGAATTGGGGCACGAGTACGCGGGTACGTCCGCGATGATTTTTTGTGCGGCTAGAAATAAGGTATAGAGAGCATAATTATGAGTTGCAAAAATAGCAGAATGGAAGGCGGGCATGTCTAGGGCAAGATTGTGAAATTTGTTGGAAAGCAAAAGTCAGGGTAGCGCTCCAAATATCGAAGCAAAGGCAATGCACAATAGTTAATTAAAATACGGTAATTAATTAAAATCTCTAATAAATAAATTCTAGATAAAACAATTAAATACAGAATTCCATAATTCGGACAGGTGTTCATCTACTGGGCTTCTAGGTCAAGTCTACTAGCTTAAAAATAAATGAACACTGTATATAATATTATATTTAATTACACATCTATCATAACTATTTAAACTAAATATACTTATCATACAATTATCAAATTGTAACTACCAATAATATTAAATATTATAAAAAGTCGAAAATACCCCTGTTTTCGGAACGTGGTAGTGACACCACTACTATGACGAAATAAAATATTAAATGATAGATAAAAGATAATGACTAGGGCATCGGCTGACTAGATAAAGATGCTCACAATCCTAGGCAGAAGGCCTACCAAGTGATCACGGAAACTTTGACGGTAGCACCTCTAACTCCTCGGTAGCATACCTTGTCTCCTGTCCTGGGCAAAATACTGTAGGGCAATATGCCTCGTCCAAATCTGAAAAGGTACCAGGTCCTCAGAGGGACGTAACAAGATACATAAAAATATGCCATATATAAATACTAAATAAAATAAATACAATAAAGGGTGTGCTAACCATCTAAGTGAATGCAATGTGAGGACAACTTTGGTACGTATGGGTAGGCGTAGGCATAACATCCAATACCCCGAAGAGCGTGGCAGCAGTACAGTATATCGTCCATATCGCTCCGAAGAACGTGGCAGCAGTATAAAGGGAGTCATTGGATCTGTGGCTCCTCTGGATACTACGGACTCCAATGGGTGTATCCCATACGCCTACTAATGTCCTCTCCGCCCAATGTAGATACGCAAATTGAATACTCGACGTGCATACCATGTATCTATATGTCAGTATCTAACACTAAAATATAACCTGAATTACGTACTAACCGTGATGTAAGTCACACGCACCGATAGCTAGTCGAGTACGTGAACCCGCATCCCAATATGAATATGTCTCAGTGAACGTGCAAGGGTGTCAGGTCTCAGAAGATAATAGAGTATCCTCCAATGGGGGTGAGTCTGCTAATGACTAGGTCAAGTATACTAATCATCGACTTATCCGTCGAATGCACCCGAGTCAATCTCGGACGCGCACAGTTGTATAAAATAAAAGCAAAAAGGATACAATACAACATATGCATAATTTAATTTAGACAGTAAATATGGCAAGGTATCTTGGCTGAGTCCTCAAGCTGTGAATGCCAGAAGCCGGTTCCTGCAGTGTCTCCTGGCTGATCCAATGATCCTAACACACAATATAATATAGAAAATACTGACATCAGACACTAAGCAATATATACACACAACTGTGACGCTACTCTTGGAATATTGTCGTAAGTTCACGATTGATCGAATACATCGTCACGCGTGCACGTAGCTAGGGTGTACACGTGTTCCGTTCTCGGTTATCGCGTGCCTTAAGACAACAATCATCAAGTTATGGTTATCAACTATTTTTGATTTATACGACTACAGGTCCTTGGTTCCCATGATCAAACGTACTAAGTTTATGTCCCGATGTTTAGATGAAATACTGGTCCTTAGTAACATGTCATACTTTAGGGAAGGTATTTATTATTTTCTAACCTAATTATCATCACGCATACACACAATAATTATTTCCTTTTATAAGGTTGGTGTCGACATAGGACACGTCGACACGATGACTCGAATAAATAGTCATACAACGATGCTATGCGAGAACGAGTGGAGGATCGAGTACTTGGCTGCTTGGACGAGGGTCTGCTCGTCCTGGTCGTCCTCCTCGCGACGGAGCTCCGATGTAAACTTGTGGGTTGGCCGGCAGCGGCAGCAGCGGCTTGGCAGCGTCGATGCGAGCTGAGAATGGCGCAGGCGGCTGACACGTCACGGGGGTAGGTCGGGGCAAACCTCACGGTGGTGGTCGGCGATGCCAAACGCGATGGGGGTGCTTGGGCAGTGACTATGGGCGGATGTGGATAGGTGAGTCGGTGATGGTGAAGTCGACGGCTGCGTTGGACGGTTGGGATGGTTGTCCAGCCGTGAGGGGGGTCCGGTGGCTGAAGTGGTCCGGTGGTGGCCGGTGATGTCGGGCAGTCGGGGGGAGCTCAGGTTGCAAGGGGGAACGGCTAGGGTTTGGCTAGGGTTTTGATGATTAGTGAATTAGGGTTTCATGTAGGAGGAGTTATATTTTATAGGTGTTGACTCTCGTGGGCTATCCTTGAGGTTTGGGTCGACCAGTTCCTCGGGGTGGGGCTGATCCATATTTAAGGTGTATACGGGCTTGGTCTGGTCCTGTTTTTGGTGAACTTGGCCTAAACTTAATTAAATTACAAATTAATGCGCAAGGCGCTCACTTACGAATATTGTGAAACTAAGGTGAGACGCAATGACGAGTATCTAAGGTTGCAAAATGGTCAGAGGGGTAGCCTGGCATGTCTAAGAGATGTTCGTGACCTTGGGTGGAAAATAACTACTTGTGTGGTGCTCCATCCTCGAAACAACGGCAAGGGCATATAATTACTGCATATTTATTCCAATTGTATCCAATTAAATCTAAGTCTCTTAATTTAGTCCAAATTAAACCTAAATTGGTCGAGGGGGTTTACAATCTACCCTCCTTAGAGCATTTCATCCTCGAAATTAAAAACATACGCATGGTAAGAAATACTGAATGAATCTAAAATGCCAATATGTACCTAGTCCTTCGAAGAGATGGGGAATAGCGCTGTCTAATGTCCTCCTCGCGTTCCCAAGTTGACTCGCCTGGTGCATGATGCCTCCATACGACACGAACTAGAGGGATAGTCTGACCTCGCAATACCTTCTCGCTCCTGTCCAGGATCTCAACAGGCTCCTCTTGGTATGATAAACTCGGGCCGACTGTGATCTCTGAATGGTCAAGTACATGACTCGAATCCGGTATGTACCTCCTCAGCTGAGATATATGGAAGACATCATGGACTCCTTCCAAAGTCTGCGGCAAGGCTAATCTGTAAGCAAACTCTCTGATGCGTTCTAACACATCGAATGGTCCAATGTACCTCGGACTCAGCTTTCCTCTGCCTCCAAATCTGATAGTCCCTCGAGTAGGCGAGATCTTTAGAAATTGGTGATCTCCAACCTGGAACTCTAGGGGTCGTCGATGCGCATTCGCCCAATACTTCTGTTGGTCCTGTGCTGCTCGTAGGTGCCCTTGGATCTTCTTCACCTTCTCTACTGTACGAACAACCAACACGGGGCCAAGAATCTGTCTCTCGCCTATATTGCTCCAACATACGGGGGAACGACACTTTCTACCATACAATGCTTCATAGGGAGCCATCTGGATGCTCGCTTGATAGCTGTTGTTGTAGTAAAACTCGACCAAATGCAAATGGTCCTTCCAAGTCCTCCGAAATCAAGCATGCACGCTCTTAACATGTCTTCCAATGTCTGAATTGTGCACTCTGACTGGCCATCTGTCTGTGGGTGATATGATATGCTAAACTTCAGGCGGGTACCAAGACTCTCTTGCATATTCTGCCAAAAGTAAGAGGTAAACCTCGTATCTCTGTCGGATACGATGCTAACTGGCACTCCGTGTAGTCACACAATATCTCTCATGTACATGTCTGCTAAGACCTCTGTAGATTGTCCAACTCTGAAGGGTAAAAAGTGTGCGGACTTGGTGAGTCTATCCATGATTACCCATACTGCATTTCGACCACTAGGACTGCTCGGAAAGCCCGTAACAAAGTCCATAATGATATGCTCCAATTTCCACTCTGGTATAGGGAGCGGTTGAAGCAATCCTGCAGATCTCTGATGCTCAGCCTTGACTTGCTGACACACCAGGCACTTGGCCACAAAGCGTGCTATCTCTCTCTTTATTCCATGCCACCAGTAGTACTGTCTCAAGTCTCTGTACATCTTCGTGTCTCCTGGATGAATAGAGTAGGTTGAACCGTGTGCCTTTGTCACCAACTCCTGACGAAGTTTTCCATTTGGAACATAGAGGCGATCTCCAAATCTCAAAGTTTTGTCTACATGTATACGCAGTCCTGTCTGTATTCCAGCCTCTGGAATCTGGCGTCTGTTGGCAAGGCAGCCTTGATCCTCTCCACTAATATCGACTGTAACTGAAAACTCGACAACTGTCCGTCTACTTCGGGCATAACGACTTCTATACCCATCTGTTCTAGATCTCTTAACAGATGTTGTTGGGTAGTCAAGAAGAATGCAATGGGTCTTTTGCTTAACGCGTCAGCTACTACGTTGGCCTTTCCCGGGTGGTACTGCAGCTCAATCTCGAAGTCTGTCATCACCTCGAGCCAACATCTCTTCCTCTGGTTCAGATCCTTCTGAGTGTAGACGTACTTTAGGCTTTTATGATCGGTGAATATCTCTACTCTTTCTCCATATAGGTAGTGTCTCCAAAGCTTCAAACCAAATATCACTGCTGCAAGCTCCAAGTCGTGAGTTGGATAGTTCTTCTCATGGGTTCTCAACTATCTAGAAGCATAGGCTACAATCTTTCCATGCTGCATCAAGACACATCATAATCCTTTTCCGGATGCATCGCTATAGATCACGAATCCTCCGGGTCCAGATGGTATGGTCAAGATAGGTATCGTAGTCAAACGCTTCTTCAGCTCATCGAACGCTGTCTGACACTCCTCTGTCCAAGTGAACTCCTGCTCCTTATGAGTCAAATGGTTCATCGGCTCTGCAATATTTGCGAAGTTTTCTACGAACCTCCAGTAATATCCGGCAAGTCCTAGGAAACTCCTTACTTCCGAGACATTGGTAGGGGTTGGCCATGTCTCTACCAATGAAATTTTCATCGGATCTACTGAAATACCATCTCCTGATATGACATATCCAAGAAAAGCGACACAATCTAGGAGAAACTCGCACTTGTTCAGCTTAGCATAAAGCCTCTCTCTCCGAAGTGTCTCTAGCACTAGTCTCAAGTGCTCTTCGTGCTCCTCGTGGCTCTTCGAATACACCAAGATGTTATCAATGAAGACTACCATGAACCGGTCTAAGTATTATTGGAATACTATGTTCATCAAGTTCATAAATACAGCTGGTGCATTTGTTATTCCAAAAGGCATCACTAAGAACTCGTAGTGACCATAACGATTCCTGAATGCTGTCTTTTGAATGTCTTCTCTTCGTACCTTCACTTGATCATAACCCGATCTGAAGTCAATCTTTGTGAACACCACTGCTCCTGTCAGCTGGTCGAACAAATCATCAATTCTCGGCAGGGGATACTTGTTCTTGATAGTCAAAGCATTAAGGGCTCTGTAATCAATGCACATACGTATTGTTTCTTCTTTCTTAGATACAAACAACACTGGTGCTCCCCATGGTGATGTACTAGGATGGATAAATCCCTTGCTCTGCAACTCCTCTAATTGTAACTTCAGCTCATCTAGTTCCTTCTTCGCCAATCGATATACATTAGAAGATACCAATGCTGCTCCGGGTACTAGCTCAATGGTGAACTCCATACCTCTATCTGGCGGTAAGCCTAGCAATTCTTCAAGAAAAACATCCTCAAATTCTGAAACTATTGTTGGGGGTACCATCTCCATAGCCATGTAAGTTCCAGCTATCTGTCCTACTCCTTGTTCGATGGTCCCTCCCATATACTCAAACTCTGGTTGATCTGGCGGTCTAAAGGTGACGCTACCCTTCTGGCAGTTCAGTACGACATTATACTAGCTTAACCAGTCCATGCCTAGCACAACATCAAAGTACGACATGGGTAGTACCAAGAATCTTGCTCTCATCTCTCTACCACATACGACTACCGAACACGTTCTAATAGTGCTGGTAACCGACACGATACCTCCTCCGGTAAGAATCTTCCAACTCTTAGGTAAGGGAGAAGTACCTACTCTATGCATTGCTATAAATCTACTAGATATGAATGACAAGGTAGCTCCAGAATCAAACAATGCAATCGTAGGTAATAATGCAACTAAAATGGTACCTGTGATAGCTTCCCCTTCTGTTTCCTCCTCTGTAGCTGCTAGTGCAAAGGCCTGTCCGTGCCTCTGCCCTCCGGTTGGTATCGGGCTCGATCAAACTGCACCTCTTGTGGGGCCAAGGGTGGTCCCCTTTAAAATCCTCTGGATGCTGGTGGACGTTGGCCTCATGGCAAGGGTAGTATCCTCGGAACTGGTGCTGTTGGCCTCTGTCAGGCCAGCGGTGCTGCTCTTTGTGCTGTGGGCAGTCTCAGACTTGGTGCTGGTCTGACCCATAAATCAGACATGTCCTAAGTCCTTTTCTGCAATACTTCTCATAATGTCCTCTCTAACCACAGTGGTAGCAAGTCGGAAGCTCCTTTTGCTAGTATGGCATTGTCCTCTACTGTGTCTGCGCTCCGGGACGACGGATCGGTCCTCCTACTCCCGGCTGGGCTCTGGCTGGTACGGCTGGGCTCTGGCTGGTATGGTTGTGCTGGAACATCTTGCTCCTCTGTCGATGGTCTCCTGGACTCTCGCCTCTGAAAGTACCTCTTCATAAGAAATTCTCGCCTGTGCGGTGGTATACCTCTGTAGCTCGAAGGTGATGCCGTGATGGAATCTCTGGGCTGTCTCTAGATCATTGGGTATCAGGACAACGCCAAATCTGCTAAGGCGGCTGAACTCCGCGTCATAGGCGTTAACAGTCATATTTTCCTGTTCTAGATATAGGAACTAGGAGTAAAGGGCATTTTTGACTGTAGCTGGGAAATACTTTATATTGAAGTATTCTAAGAACTGTTCCCAAGTCTGGTTCTTGCCTACACTGCGCTCAATATAATCCTACCAGTGATGGGCGTTGCCTTTTTGTTGGGCCCTCACTGGGGTCATCCAAAGGTCTGAGTGCAGTTGTGAAGCCTCTAGTAGCATCTCCGTGTTGGCGACCCAATCGAAGATCTGCTCTACTGGCTCGATGCCCGAGAAAGTTTCTGGTCCCATCTGTCGGAACCATCTTACAGTGCCACCTGTCTGGACTGGTATAGGTGCTGGTACTGGTGCTGTGACAGGTGTCCTCTCTAGTACTGCCATCAAACTCTGTCTCAACGTCTCGGTCTGATGCCACTTTGCTTGCATCATAGTCTAAAAGAACTAAAGCATCTGTGGATGTCTATCTAGTCGGACAATTGTTGTGTGTGTCAATTGGTCCTATAGATCATTTTGGTATGTGCTTGTGTGTTTGGGGCTAGTGTCGTGTCCACAATTGAGTACGTGTAGGTCGTATCACAATAATTTGGTGATACGTGTTGATTTGGGGGGTTTTCCTCCGACACGAGACTTTGTACATGTCACATTTTGACGCGGACACGTAGATTTATATTTGACTCTTCGTATTGTTCATAAATAATATATATGACTTGTTCGTGTCCTTTGGGGTACGTTTGGATGTGTGGTGGACTTGTGTCACATGCGTATCCTAGATCTAGTGGGATATTACGTGATACTCTCCATGTGTTTGTACAAATTATATGTAGATCTATTTCTTGTGTTCTTGGAGATGTAATTGTATATATATATATATATATATATATATAATTATGCTTCTTGTTTCTTAGATCTATGTATTTATTATGTATATTGTATTATATGTAGCTATTCTTACATATGTATATATAATTGTATATGGTAGCATGTATAAATATGCATATGTAAATAGATATTTATGGGTTGTTATAATTATAATTATATAATGTGTGTTATATATGGTGAATGATTATATATATATATATATATATATATATGTATGTATGTGTGTGTTACTATGTGTATTATGTACATAATACTATGTACACCCTTACATAGTATTATGTACATAATACACATAGTAATATACACACACATACATATATATATATATATATATATATATCAGCAACAGCAGCAAAGTGTCACAATAGCAGCAGCAAATGCCAACAGCAGCAGCAACCGCAAGAGCAACAGCGACAGCGAGCGTCGCTGAAAGGCAGCAGTAGCGACAACATGGAAGCAGTGAAGGCTGCTATTGGTATTTCAGGAAACTGTCGCTGAAACAGCAGCAGTATCAGCAGCGTATCAGGAGTTTTAGTGACAGTTTTAGCGACAGTTGCAAAAAACTGTCACTAAAACAACAGTGTATTAATATCAACAGCAGCCTTCAGCGACAGCGGGCAGAGTCTTTAGCGACAGTTTGGCAGTTTTATATATTAAATATTATATATATATATATATATGTGTGTGTGTGTGTGTGTGTGTGTGTGTGTGTGTGTGTGTGTGTGTATTTGGTATTTGAAATATAAATAAAAAAATTTATATGTGCTAATAGTATTTAATATATACTATATATATAATAATTATTGTAGTATATGTATATATCTACGGGTGGATAGTATAACTAGTATTTGGGTATTACCTTGAGAAACCAAGGTAAGTACCAAGGTAATTGGGGATACCCAAGGTATTGGATTTGGGGTATTAAGAATATGGTTTTATGTTGTGATTCCAAGTTGGTTCAAAACCATGGTACCTATTTAATATTTGTAATTAGGATTCTATATTATTAATAATTGTTTGACTTATATTGATGTATTACCTATGGATTTACGTATCCGGAGATACTGTATCCTAATATTTAAGATATGGTTTTGTGACCTAGACTTTAGTATTCAAACCAATATTTTTGGTGTTAGACTCGTGCAACCTAGAAATAGGTAGCTGACCATAGTTTGACTATAGTTGACCATAGTTGACTTAGAGTTGACCTAGTTTGACTTTTGACTTAATTTGACTTGTTGACCTAGAAGTTGATTAGTTTGACTTAATTTCTTTCCGAAACCTTGAATTGTTGTTGTATTCCATATCTAGGTGTTCGAGGCACCGTGTCAGACATCGTTGTGACTATTTATTGGACTTTAAGCGAGTACATTCTCTGATAGTTTCTCGTTTATGATATCCTCTATGTTCATTGTATCTAGTGTAGATATTCATGTTTTCTTGACACGATGGTTACACGGATTGGTATATCCGAATCTCGTCATGAGATGTTATTCCTTGGTATTTGGTATATCTTGTGCAAGCCTTATTTCATTGATTATCTTGTACATGTACAAACACTAATTCTTGGAAAGACTAGCTATCTTCTTCGGGAATCCCGTACCATAGCGTACCATGGTTGGATCTATTATACCAGTCGGGGGTGAAAAGTATGTAGTGTAGATATGTGATCATACCCATCTTGTATCTTGTATAGTGTTAATCATATACCGCACGTATGATTAGCCAGGCCATAATCTTGTATCTTGTATCATGTTCCCAAGTCAATCATATGTTAAAGCTAGTACTCACACACTTAGTCATTAGTATTCTTGTTCATTGGCATATTGCTCATTATTGTATTTATTCTAGTATTCCTTATTGTATATATCTCTTTATATCTATTGTGCATCTTGTATATTCACATATATTTATTGTTACATAATCTTTACCATTGGTTAGAACTGTTGTTAGAGATGTACTCTGCTCCTTTCCTGACTGGATATATTTTTTTCAAATGACACTGAGGACTGGTAACCTACATATTATGGACCTCAGGATGTTGTGGGTTTAGAGTCTGAGACCCTGGTTCAGCAGGGACTTATCCCAACTGAGACAGATGACCCGAGTTTAGTAGCTTCTTAGTATTCTTTGTACTGGATTTGTCTCCAACTTATTTGTTAGTATTCTTTTAGACTCATTGATGTATTATTTTAGACTCATAAGTTGTATGTGACTTTTCTATTCTTTTATCTGTTTCATGCTCATTTCCATCTTAGATCTGTGATTGAGTATATTATCATTGTTGGTGGTTCATTATATTGTTAGATAGATTACCCAGACAGCATTCTACCGCCGGTACTACGGCGTATGCTGGACGTTGTTTCCGACTTGTACCCTTACACCGGGTGCGGGTCGTGACAATGCGCAACCATACAGCCATGCGCCATGCGCAGGCTTGCGCCAAAATATAATCATGTGCCATCACGGGCAGACTACTTCAAGAAATATGCAGCGTCTATGACATCACAATGAAGGTCCCATACGGCAAACACTCTTATGTGCCAGCCTTCCATGCGCTATAGTTCCCATGTGACGTTGTTCCCATGCGACAACACGTCTATGCGCTGAAGTTATTATGTGGCAGAGTTCTCTTAAGGTCCCCACAATCAAATCTGGTAATTATTAACATCCAAGATCTTCAAATACCTAGGGCATGATATGTGTCGCGCAGATTATGGGCATTAGCAACCCCAGATCTCGACTAGCCACGTGTCAGCCACATCACGACATGCGCCTATGAGAGCCGCGCACGCATACGCATATATGGTCCTCTGAAGGCTATAAATAGTGGTCGTCTCCCACACATAAAAAGAACCACCACTACCGCGGAAAGGAGAAAATGAGAAAAAGACAAAAGGAAGAAAGGATATAATCTGAGTTGCATACTCACGTTCCCGGAGGCCTTATCATCATGTTCGACGTCGGACCGTCAACGGAGTAAAGTAGTTGACTCCAGATCAGATCTCCATCGTCACACTTATTCAGATCTTTCTTTTTATGTACTCAAAATTCTATGCATTAGATTTTCTTTTGTACCTTATTTTGTTGTACTCCAATCAATATAAAAAGTTCGTTGAACTTTTTCTGCATTCTTTGCGATGTCGACAAAGCCACGTAAATTGATGACATGCTAGCAATCATATGATTTGTCCAGGTGTTAGGTAAACTACATGTTAATCTTAGTATTTTTCCACCCCAACTAGGCATATCAACAAGGATAGCCAATAAATCATGACGTGAATAATATCTACTCATGATCAAAGTGTGAGACAAGTATCTGAATATGAGAGCAGAATATACAACATACATAAAGTAAGTAAAACTATGAGTAAGTACTTGCCCAAATACCAAAAGCTTGTTGAAGTTGTGAAAATACCATGACCTATTCCAAGCCTATACAAATATACAAGAATTAATATTATAATATCTATTTTCGAGTTATAGGAATTTGCAGCATATTCTATTGATAACCTAACTACATTCTTAAAGAATTTAGTTTATATCTATTAAAACTTAATGGTTAAGCCCAACTATTTTAATTCTCCCAATATTTTTTTTTTCATTATAGTGGATTTTAGCCTAAATAACCAACTCCAGTTTACTTATTTAACCAAGGACCGCAAACTTGTAAATAGTTTTATATATATTCACTAAGCTTTCTTGTAATTAAGAACCGAATTTTCTTTATTTGTCAAAAGCACAGAACCCACTTTATTCTTAGTAGAGGTTAAAACATTAGCAAATTTTGTTTGTCTATTATTTTAACCAATACGAGTAAAGTTATCCCAACACTCACACAATATATATATATATATATATATATATATATATATATATATAAGGGGATCGAGAGTTTCGTTTCCAGAGCTTCGTCGAAGTCCCGCTCTCCCCAACCATTGGATCGAGCGGGACCCCGCGTGGACCCCACGCAGATCCCCGATCCGACGTGGGGGGAGGGGGGGGGGGGGGGGGGGAGGCTTTGGCGAGACTCCCACGACGGAACTTTTGATCCATCTCTCTCTCTCTCTCTCTCTCTCTCTCTCTCTCTCTCTCTATATATATATATATTATATATATATATATATATATATATATATATATATATATATTAAAAAGGCTTAAATTAACAAGAGTCCAACTAGTCATTTATGTGTATAGCTTTTAAAATAGACAAGGGCTCAAAGGCCCGATCATATTTTCTACCGAAAGTCCAAGGGTTTTATCCCTTTAATATGAAGGTAAACAAGTGGGTCTGGTCCTAACTAAAATTAATCCCAACTTGTTTTATTCGTTAGCCCAAAACAAGGTTCCATTATTTATAAGATATGAACTCAAATATTTAATCTTAGAAAACCAAGTACAGTCTTAAGCATAATTACTTGCTACAATAAAACCCAAGAACTAATATATATCTTACCTAAGTCTATGGGTCCAGATTACTTAGTTAAATAAAAAGCTCATGAGATCAGAGCTTAATTAAATATGCCTAAAACTGACAGGCCCAAATTATATAAAAAACTAATTTATTACTTACGCTGAAAGCCCAAAGTCTAAATAAGAAATTTTGACTTATTACTTAAAGCCC